>CM055318.2:46611015-47211015 GCA_029255685.2 Silene conica | reverse complement strand
GTGGCCGCGTGTGCTAGAAATCCTCTCCAATTGCCTTGCAATATAGGGAGAGCCCTTGAGGTTTTAGATGTGAGATCTGAGGTTTTGGGAGAAGAATGCTCTCAAACCCTAATTTTTACCTTGAGATAATTTAACAGTGCACCAAGAGTAGTCGATATAAGGAGAAGGACTCTCCTTATATACTACATGAGGCCGGCCGAATATAGGGTTTGGGTAGGAGTGGGCTTTCCACTCTTACCTTATCCTAATGCGTGATTCGACCCAATTAGCTATTATTTATTCGCGGGTTTAATTTATAAATCGTAACATGTTATCAGTTATTAATATAGTCGATATATTAATAATGGTCTGATAAAATACGATATTGTATAATTACCTAAATTAATATAACTGTTTATATTAATTCGCGAATACAATATTTAATTAAATATATAACTGTTTATATTTAATTTACGAATTAAACATGTAATCCGTATTAGCTAAAATTATTTAATCCGTATTAAATAATAATCTCAACATCTTATTGACTAATTTAATAGTCAATACCTCTGACTAACTGTTTAGTCATATCCGGCAAAATGTGACTGTATTTTCATACCTTCACATCTCTCAAACGTGTCCTATAGGTGTGACGTATAGGGACCAGTTGATCACCGCCATCCGTATGACAATAACGTCAAACTTATCTAGCAAGCCAACCGTTATTGATAAACGTGGATCAACTGGTAATAATACAGAAGTATGCCCTTGTGATCCTTCAAGAGATTTAATAAGTCATTGTACTTAATTGTCAAGGACACCAGCCCCAACACAATAAATTGTCACAAGACCACTTCACCGGGGAACTTATTTCTACTTTCATAAGGCCAATTACGTCCAGTTTCATACTACTGTCCTTGAAATCCCTTAATTCACATTTCAATTCAACATAGAGTTTCCATACTTCAGGACCATACTTATCCATCAAATCCAGATTTTCTAACCTAGCTAGATGTAAACCATTAAACAAGAAGATATATTACTAATCAAACATAGGTTGTGTATCCTTCAATAGTTAATAGGTCTTTGCTCCGAAAAAAACAATTTATAAATCTGAAAGTTGTTCCAAAAATACAATAGAACAAACAGGTATGGTTCAGTAACAGAGCTACTTCGTAAAAACGTAGGAAACAAGGACCGATATTTTTTGGTTCCTGCAGCCTATGTAGAAAAAATAATTGATGAGGTACAATTCACACAGATTGGACAACTGAGTGTAACGTATAAGCTTATAAATCTGCCCCTGCCTTGCACAGTAGCTTTTTCAAATCTGTCGAACTGCTTTGCCGTAACCAGTACAAAACACAGACTGCGACATTATCCCAAATAACCAACACCATAACAGAACGAGCCTACAAATATCAAATACACTATATACATGAACGAGGGATACCTTTCAGAAACCACGTTTGCAATTTCAGTCCACCTGTTACCAAATATCTTCTGAGCCTGGCATATAAACTAATTATCATGAAATACTTAGTTTTCGTGGCAGTGTATCAGCCTGTTCAAGTCATCCTCAAAAACTTGATCTTAAGCATATAGCCTGCAATATAAACTAATTTTCATACAAAACTTTTAAGATCATGATTATAAACAAAAACAAATAAAGAACCAGATGCTATCTAAATGAGATCTGTGCATTACCTGCAAGAATACGCCAGGTGCTGATTCAGAGAGTAAACCATTTATTCCAACCAAATCGACAGTCTTAAATGCGTTTATGGCACCAGGACGAGCCTACAAATATCAAATACACTATATACATGAACGAGGGAATACTTTTTTTTTCATTCTTTAATACCATTACCATAAGTTGAGTCTATTTCAACTGATTAGATTAGACAGAAGCCTTGCAACTTCCAGCATCATGCTAAATTGAGTCATGGTTGATATTACATATCTAAGAAACAAGAAAGTGATCCTCTTAGAGTTGACCTATTGACACCAGTTAGGTTTTCAAAGCCTCTATACCTGAGAGCAAATGACTTTCAAAATGAGAAATGGGAAAATTACTGCCACTTAAAGTTCCACCGAAGCCTTGAAATGAGAATGAAGTGTGTGAAGAGGTGTGATGTTCTGCCATTCTGCCACAATTTTCAAGTAGGCATCAACATCTTAGATGTCTAGTCATAAAGTCATGGTTGATAGCTGAATGAGTAGTTCCTCTTCGTCTATCTACACCAACATATTAGATTATTAGTCACTTACACATTCAGACCTACAGAAACAAAAAACATGAATAAAACAACTGTCAATGATGTAGTTTCATTAGCGAGACAAACCTTAACGATGCAATTGTTGAGTAGTGCAGCCACACAAGTCCGTCAGCAGTTGCAGTTCTGAAAATAACTAGTAGTCCGTAGTTACAAGAAGAGAAGTTGAATAAGAGGGAGAGATTCATAGAAGGGTTGTTTTATGTTTTCGAAAATGATATAGTGGGTAGTTTGAGGATAAATTACCTTTGTCTTTGACAATTCGGGTGGAGAGATCATTCAAAACTAGAGCAACTTGGGAATTAGTTAACATAGATGCTCTGTGTAGTTGAATCAAGTCGACAACCAGTCTGGAAGATGAAAAAGACAAGGTGGAGCATAGGGTATAGTATATTATGGAATGCTAAAGTATATACGGAGTAGTAATAATAATAATATAGAGATGTTACCTTGTTAATGGGATCATTGAAAACCGAGTGTTGTGCATTGTCAATGTGCTTATCGAACAATTCATCAATTGATAAATCATAATCGAGCAAAATCTGATAAATCAATTGACCAAACAGCATAACACCGGTTCACTGATTAATGAATTGATCAATAACACTAAACTAACATCCACAACCAATAATGTAGCTCAAGTTTAAGTCAATACTCCGCATATAACATACAGTAAAACCGATAAATCAAGCAAATCCGATAAATCGAATAATTAAACAACAAAATAAACATAATACCTGAGTGATAATCATATGTAGAGAAGTATAGAGAACCGAGTGAAAAAGTAGCAGCAACAACACAACAAACAAAAGAAATGGTCGTAGCAATGGAGATCCGCTTGTTTCTCAACCGACGATAATGATGGTGATGGTGAGATTTCTTATAGTAATGAAATGGAGCACCGCGAACACCGATCGTCAAATGCTCTCCACCTCCACCTCCGCCACCGCCGCCGCTAGTACTAGCTCCTCCGCCGTTAACGCCGCCGCCATTGGTGTACAAGTGGTGGTCGCTGCTACATATCACAAGAAAGCTTACCCAGATTAGATATCTGCCAAAAATGGTGAACTGAATGATGGTGCGCGGAAGTTGTAAATACAGGGCTTTTAATTGAAATAAAACAATAATGAGGAACAAAATTAGGGTACAAACCGTAATAAATATCAGAACTTTTAATTGAAATAAAAGAATAAATATACCCAAATTAAGGAACAAAATTAGGGTACAAACCCTAAGAGGAAAGACGAGAAACGATGTTGCGCGAAAGTTGTAAATATAGGGCCCGTCATGTTGCGCAGTGGAAGCTAGTGCGTGGTGGAAAGTGGTGTCCGGCCACCTTGCTCGACGCCGTGGATTGAGAGGGTGCGAGTACTGTGAGATCGTGAGGGATGAGGGAAGGAGTAAGGAAATAATAGACATGGCTTGGGTTATAAATCTGATGTAAATAAGCATGTAATGGACATAGGTTTTACAAAACATCTGATGTAAATAACCTTATAAGGACATCGTTTTTTTTGAAAAAAACCGATGTGCATTATTTACTACATCGGATTTTTTAAAAACCCTATGTGCATTCACTGATGTAGTTAAGTGATTTTGTAGTAGTGTTTATTTTGAAGCTCACACAGATACTTCGGGGTTAAAGCTCACACAGATACTTTAGGGTTTTTTTTGTAAGTAAAACTTAACAAGAAAATTTGATTATAATTTGATTAAAAGATCATTAAAACAATACCTAAGGATGCCTATTTATAGTAAGGTCATCCGTCACAAATCCGACTCAAACTAGGAAACAACTAAGAAATTCACACGCCTCCCAATACACGGTCACTCGTGCAAACCTAATCAATCTAGGATTTCCTAATTCTATCTGTAACACCCCCATTTATTTAGAGACATGATCTAGGACTCCCCAAATAACCAAGGGTGTTACCATCTCGGATAACCAAGGTAGTAGATAACAAATCGAAGAAACACAGTACTTTATTAAGTAGTTTAAATGTTTAATCAGAAAGTCTCAAAGTATTACAACTAAACTGTCTTACAAAAATAAACAATAGTCTATGCTAGGTGAAAGACTAGATAACGTGAGATAGCACTAGATAGGTCTGGTTCGTAGTCTCTCCTCCCCTCCGGCTCCCAAGAGTCTAAGACCTGTCATTCTGCTCCCCAATAAATTGGATCAACACAGACACATACAACAAACAAACAGGGTCAACACAAGGTTTAGTAGGTAATATAATTAAGACATGAAATAATACAATATACATTTCCTCCATCTCCTCATCATTCATTTCTCCACTTCACCTCCAACACACCACACCTCCCATGGCCATATCACAAGTCCCTTATCACAAGACCCATATCACAAGACCCATTTCACAAGCCCCGTTCTCCACGATAATCAATAATATTCAATCAATCGCAATATATTCACAATTAAATATACCAATCATATAATGAGTATTCTCATGTCAGATCACAATCACAGAGATAAATATTCCCCTACCTCAAAACTGCAGAAGGCAACGTCAAAAGAACAGCTGCTACTAGATGTGTTCAACGCGAAAACCACCACCTAACATATATATATAATGAATTAAAATCCTTTCCAAGTCCTTCTATTTCTCTTACACATACCAAAATAGTAACTTCTAAAAGCGGAAAGTTTCCCAAAATGGAAACTTTCCCAATCAGGAAATTTCTTAAAAAGGAAACCCAAATAAATTCTCGACTCAACATTGTAATAGCACAAAACATAAACCCAACCGTAACAACAAGGTACTAACAATAATAGTAATACTAATAACAATAGTAATAATAATAAAACAATAATACTAATAATAATAATAATAATAATAATTAACTTAATTGATAATAATGATAATAATAATAAAACAAACAAAGTGCTTAAAACAGCCCGACCTTACGACTCTCTAACCCGCGTAACAACACCCCCTCACCACCGCGACACGTCCCTACTACCACCAGCCACCAACAGCAACCCGAACCCTGAACCGCACACTTCCCTCGCAACCACTAGCATCCCCTTCGTCGGCCGCCGGTGAGGTGAACCAGGGGCCAGAACCGGCCTGGTTCGTTACCCAACCACCTGACCAGGCTGTTTTCGAAAGCCTCCTGACGCCTACACATCCCCAGCCACCACCTGACTCAACCACCAGAAACCACCCTGACACCAGACACTACACCCACGGTGGCACCACTGCGTTGACCTCCCCCGAGTCATCGGTGATACCACCCCCAAACACCCTCTGTACTTGCATAAACTGAGACCACGACCAACAGGGGAAATGAAGGCTCCCTTCAAACCCGACACAGCCACTGGTAACCACCACGACGACCACCACTCTTCTCCCTTCACCACTCCCAGACCTACTACCCTTTCTCCCTTACGCACGCAACACGAGATAAACATCGAAGGTGTTTGTAAAAACCGTGAATGTTCAGACCTGATGACAATTACAGAGATACTGCCGTGACAAGCGATATAAAACTCCGCACCCAGTGACCCTAGGTGGTTGACAAAGGCGAGACTATAGCCAGGACACGACTCTCACTATCATAGATCATATTTATATGAAAAACAGACCCCGACGACACCATACACAAGGCTGTATTATACCTACAAAACACGACAGACACAAGGAAAAGAGAAAAACGTGTTGAGCATACCTTCTTCTGACCTAGATCGACCCTCTCAAATTATGATATGTCGGCTACAAGTATGAGTAGTGTTTGTAAAACCCCTCGCGAAAGCGGAAAATTAAAACACACAAAGTACTAAAAATGCAGCGGAATTAAAACTTTTTAACATAAACATGCGAGGTGAATTAAAACCTGAAACTGAA
Source organism: Silene conica (assembly GCA_029255685.2). Lineage (NCBI taxonomy): Eukaryota > Viridiplantae > Streptophyta > Magnoliopsida > Caryophyllales > Caryophyllaceae > Silene > Silene conica. The sequence goes on along the minus strand of CM055318.2, from coordinate 47,204,891 downwards.
ACTGACATAAAAATAAATAGATAAGTATACTGTCTAAGTATCAAAACGAAATATATACAACAGCCTGGGATGGAACATCCCTACAGGCACCAACAAAAACTGTAACAAAACTAAGAGTCCAGCTAAACGATATAAGTGTGAGTCATGATGAAAGGATCATCGCTCGCTAGCTCTCGTGTGAACCCTGCCAATCTGCATGTACCTACATACATGAAAACATGTACGCCACAATCAGTTGGGAGTGACTAGAGTTCTCCTAGCCACCTTTTGTAACGACACGTAACACAAAAATACAAACAGAATACTCCAGCAAACTCTAATGCACGGCTCATACTATCATGCAAACTCTAATGCACGGCTCTCAACCAACTTCATAAACCGTTAGGAAGGAGAGCCGGTTTCCCTACTGGTTACCCAGTCGGGGGGTCTTTCAATCCAACTATTTATGAAACCGATCAAAGAGTCATCCAATGCCTTGGATGAACAACCACAAAATCAAGTATTAATATCAACATCTATATCTGACACTATACCAACTCTAGGCAAGCAGATAAAACTCAGCAAGTATAAGGTTCAGCGGTCAACTTAAGACAAAACCTACCTACTCATCAATCAGCAAGTGTAAAGGTTCAGCGGTCAACTTAAGACATAACCTAAACACCAAAACATTCAGCAAGCAAGGACTCAGAGGCCAACTTAAGGTATGGACCTGTCAATCAGCAAGACACTAGACTCAGAGGCCAACTTAAGGCATAGACTAGCACCCAAAAGTAAAGGACTCAGAGGCCAGCTTAAGGCATGTCCCTTCACTACATCACAAGATACTAGACTCAGAGGCCAGTTTAAGGCATGTCCTAGCATCAAACATCTGCACTCCGGGCAAGGTGTCAGTTCCTTAGCTACCCCGTTGTGCAGCTGCTCTACTCGTCAGACTCAGAGGCCAACTTAAGGCATGTTCCAACGCGATCACAATCAAACATGTCTGGACTCAGAGGCCAGCTTAAGGCATGTCCTAGACACGACAAACATACACATATGGAGCTCAGAGGCCAGCTTAAGGCATATCCCCATATATGACAAACAACTCACGTATTAAGTTCAGAGGCCAGCTTAAGACATAACTTAATACGCATCAATACAATGTCATCAAAGTCTATGAACTAAACTATAGTTCTACTTTCTTAACTTCTAATCAACACTTAATTGACCCCGGGAACTAAGTTGAGGGTGTAATACCCCGTATGATAGCCTTAGGCAACGGCGGTCAAACCATGTTTTATACACGTGATTCAAAAAGAATGAGTATAAGATACTTTACGTAAACGGTTATTATTTTATAAATCGTGTTTCTACGATTATTTTGTATTTCATAATCTTTTGATATTGGATGAGTATTTCATAAAATGACATTTTATTTGTATTTCTCTAATATATTTTAAAATTAAATATATTTCCTATATTATATTTATTTCTCATTTACACTTTATTTCTATATTTTATTTATAGTCGTAGCTGTTTTATATTATTATCAAGATAAGCTATGTTTATATATCATTGTAAAGCTTTTACTTGTTGTTATTTTTGGCAATAAGTACTTGTTAAACATTTTCTATATATAGTAGGTTTATACTTAAATTATTATTAGTTATGGGTAATTGTTAAATTTATGTTACGAGAGGAAACGGAGTATAATCGATAATTAATTTATCGAATATGTGTTTTTATATTTTATATGTTGTTAGTGAGGGGTCGAGTATACGAATTAGTAGTAAAACCGCGTGTAATTCATAGCTTTGGGCCTCGGAATGCGCGCTAATACCTACAGCCCATAATCGACATATAACACACTTACACAAACACTTGCAAACAGACTTCCTGCCGCCTTATATCACCCCCTCCAAACCCTATACCTAATCTGTTCGACACCTAAGTTCTCGCACACACCTTCTGCCGCCACTTCCAGGGTTGAGAGGAAGGGTTTTACACGGTGGTTTAAGGCCTCTAGGGTTGCTCGAATACGCAGTGAAGTAAGCATGTTCATCACGATCTCTTTTGTTCCTGTTTTACTCCTCCGTTTAATCCAGTAAGTTCAATCATGTAATGACGTTTATAGTGGTTGATTTTTATATAATGTTGATCTATGATGTTAGTATTTGAGTCCTGACCATAGTTATGTTGTCGTGGACCACCTAGGGCCACCGTGTGTGGTGATTTTGCTGCCTTCGTCAGTCACGTCTTTATCGTTTCCAGAACAGGCTGTGAACGTGTGTTTTGGTGTAGGGATTCGAGGTAGAGTTTGTCCACAGTTGTTACGAGTATTGTAATATTCAGTAAGGTGGTTGTCAGGGTGAGTGAATGGTGATTGTTACGGTGGGCCTTGGTAGTGGGTGTCGGTGTTAAGGGGGAATTCGTTGGGTCTGGTAACAGAGTAGCAGGAGGTTGCGAAAACAGGGGTTGGTTCAGGGTGTTGGGACGGCTCTTTCTAGGAGAAGTAGGGCGTCGAAGGTTGAGATGTGGCTCCAGGGGCAGTGGGTGTTGTGAGGTGTCAAGGGGGTAGGTTGGTCATGGTGAGGATAGCGTTGGGAGGTGGCTAGAGGGGTGGTTGCGAGGGGCGTGTCACGGGTAAGTGCAGGAATCTGGGTTTGTCGTGGTGACCAGGGGTTGTTGAGACTAGTTTTGAGGGCCGGTTGGGACAGGAATAATGTCGTGGTCAGGGGCGGAAGTTACACCGTAGGTCAGGGTTCTTAACCACCTTGGCGTGGTGGTGGTGCAGGCTATAGAAGGGCGTAGAGAGGGCTGTTTAGATGCTGGTCGTGAGGGGGCTGGTTGCTTGTCTTGGGCTGTTTGTTTTGTTACGTGTAATGCTTGGTTGGTAGTGTCTTGTTGTTCTAGTGTATTAATTTGTTTGTATTATTATTATTCTATATTGTTATTATCTTTATCATTATTAACATTAGATTTGATTATCGGTTGTGTTGTTAATTTTGCTATGGTTTATCTTATATGACAATATATTATTTATGTTAATATTGTTATTAATCACATTATTAGTTATTAATATTGTTAAGAAATATTGTGATGACAATTAGTTATGTATATTATTGTTAATATGGTTTTATAATAATACTTGAGTATTTGAATCGTATGTTATATTTAGTAAGTCTATATATAGTAAATCTATATATAGTAAATAACATGATTAGTGTATTGTTGTAATCAACTAGTGATGATCGAATAAGTTTAACATTTATGAACATGATCGAATATTTAAGTAGTGGTTGGTGGTATGGTTAGATGTTGACATTAAGTACTATTTATAGGATCCGAGTTCGAGACGGAATAATTCTAGCAGCTGTTGGTTATCTTTCTGCAAATTGAGGTAAGGGAATGAACTGTGATTTACATTATGTTACATAATGAGATTGATTGTTTGTTACGAGATTGTTATACGATGTGTATTGTTGTTTTTGAGACGTTCTTAACTATCTTGAATATTATTGTATGATGAGGAGTGGAGAATTGGGTCTTGTGATATTGGGTCTTGTGATATGGGTCTTGTGATACGGGACTTGTGATATGGCCATGGGAGTTGTGGTGTGATGGTGGTGTGGTGTGATGGTAGGTGTGGTGTGATGGAGGTGTGGAGTGATGGAGGTGTGGTGGATGATCGAATGATATGGAGATGGAGGAGGATACGGTCCTACTGTTATTTATGTTTTATCTGTTTTACCTACTCAACCTCGCGGTTGACCCTGTGTATTCGTGTGACACCTACGATGATCCGGAATGGGGAGTAGATTTTACAGGTCACTGACAGATGGATTAGGAGCTTGGGCATGGAGAGAGACTTGGCTTGGACCCACTTAGAGTTAGATCACACTTAGATATCTTCAGTTGTACTTTTATTTTATCAAAGTTTGGACCTCGTAGTTGTTGTAATATCAAGTTTAAATTTAATCAGTCCTTATATAAAGTACTTTGGTTTGTTTACTTTGTTATTCACTACCTCAGATATTCCGTGATGGTAACAGTCCTATTTATTTGAGAATGTCTTGCTAAAGGCTCTTAAATAAATGGGGGTGTTACAAAGTGGTATCAGAGCGAACGATCCTCAGGCCTAAACCAAATGAATAATAATGAACGTAGGAAGAGTCTAATAAAATGAACCCCGGGTTAGTAACTGTTAGGAGCCCCAGGATTGGGATGAGTTAGGGGCCCCCTCAAATCAAGCCACTGGCCCTTTCAGTCTAACCTGGTTACCTTGAGAGATGTAGAGCGTGGGTAGCATAGAATAAAAAGACCCAATATATGTTGTACTAACAGTAGCAGGAGCGGAATGAGGTAAGTAATGATGTGTACATGGTTAATGATGCACTGTGATCTATGAGTCTGATATTGAAAGTGATTGAGAAATGTATTACTTCAAGTATTGAGGACATGAAAATTGAAATACGAGTTTGAAATATAAGCTTGGCTAGTATGATGATGTACATAAGAAAAATGCGACTGATATTGAAACGCTGATTGATCTGAATGATTGAATCAAAATTTTCAGGGATTGGGTGTATATTTATTGTATAATAAATTAGAGTGATATGATCATGTGATTTTGGTGTCTCGAATTGTCTATAGGATATCCGGTTATTAAATGACTAACGTAATTTTTGCAATATATTGCTTGGTATTTGGGTATGACCGATCAGATTTAAATGTTATAATAATTCATGTCTAGTGATATGCGGAATGTGCTGCCCCAAGCCATGAGTCTCATATAGTTATGTATTACATGTATAAATATCGAGTCATTTAGATGATCTACTTTTCTGTTATGCAACCTTTACCGTGTTTTAGATGACTATTACAGAATAAAATAATGAATAAATGTTATTATGGTGCAACGTGATTTCTATGCTTCGATGGTATGTCAACATGTTTTGGAGAAATAATGTTTGTGTTTAATATGATAATATGAAGTAATTTTAATGGAACCAAAATTTTAATAAAGACCAGAATGTTACCCTGTTTGTACGGGTGGTCATCTAAAAAAATGTTCTTTATATGGATATGAAAATATTATGTGTGATAACCTTCTGATTCAGCTTTCCAATGCATTTGGTTTCATGTTAATGTGAATTATATTTTGAGAGAAATAAATGTTTTAATCGACAGTGGTCAGACTGTCACTGCACAGTTCTGTGTTACCCATGTTTCTGAACGAGGAACCATTTAAAATGTATCTATTGTTTATGTATAATTCCAACTCCAATGTTTAATATGTTCATTCACGTTCCCAAATGATAAATCACGTAAAATCTTAACAAGTTGTTAATTAATAGTGATTTTGCAAGTTGCCCAGTTTCCTGTTTTATTGCCGTAAAGTTCTGTTCAGACCAATTCGTTATAAATAATTTCCTTAAGTTTTGCATTTTATTCTTTTCCTATGGTTAGAGAATCCATTATATTTCTCAAAAACTGTAATGGTTAACAAAATGGCTGAACGTTTATTTAATTATAATTTTTTTTTTAAAAAAAAAAAAAAATTTGCAACATGATGTTTAATTGTTGGAATCGTAAGTTATGTAAGTTCATATACAAGTTTAGTCAAATGTGAATTATGTGATGTGACCACGTGATATCCTGATATGGCATTTATAACATGAATAGTAGGCATATGGTATGAGTATGAACCTCATTACGTGATAGCATAGCCTTGTTATTTCGTCAAGTTTAATATAGAATCGTTTCAATTATATGACCTATATTATGATCTCAAAATGAATATGTGCTGCTCGTATGTGAGGTTAAAAGCATGTTTATCTGTGCCAAGTGGCAGAATGAAATCTAACTGGTAAATTTATTAGCATAATATAGCAACCTAATGGTTATACGTAATTGTGATCAATTGAACAATGTTTTTGTAAGGGAGAGACAGAATGTATCCGTGTAGTATTGTTTTGATCTATAACTTGTAAAATTGTTTTGGATTCGTGTTTATAAATTGCCACAATGTTTCAAACATTTCAAAATACTTTCAAAAGTGATAAACTATGATAAAGTTTGATGTTTGATAATTATGGTGATTGTTTGCAATATGACTATTCTGTAGCTAGGTGTCTAGGAAATCCTGCTTGAATGTTAATTGCTGTGCATTATATAAAACCCTTATTTTGCAAGTCGTATATAGTAATAGTTTCATGATAAAAGATGTAATGTGAGTGGACGGGAAATGTACCTAAGTGATGTGGTTAACTTATTGATATCTGAGAATGTAAACGGTCAAATAAGTCTATGATTTGTGTATACCTTGTGAGATATGTCAATGTTCCATGTATCCTCACGTTCAGTAATTTTGCTCTATGAGTTTTCAAAAATATTGTTCTATTGCTATGGTGTAACTAAGAGCATGAAACATTTCAATTTGACGAGTAGGATCTATGAGCTTCTTGACTGTTTACATTGTTTTATATATATTGATTTTGTATTGAGATTGAGATTTCAGTTCAGTATTTTATCGAGTTGTCGTATTCTTTGACCTTGACTCGTGGGTGAGTAGCGTAAAGTTTTACTCTCTAAGTGTTGAGCAGTTTCTTTAATGCAATATTTGACATTATTAATATTGAATTTGAAATGAGAATTGGTTACTGGTTTGAGTTATTAGTTATTAAGCTATTGGGCCACGTTGTGCTTCCGGTCAAGTATGACCTTGTTATTGAGTCCCATTATGAATTTGAAAGCGATATGGAGATGGAAGTACTGATTTGTGATTAGTGGTTTTATTCCGCCAGTTCACTCCCCCTTGTCTTGGTCTTCGATGTGACGATAAGTGCGATACTTGGTTACTTGGAATTAGATTTTATGAGATAAAGTAATGAGTGAGATGGAGTGCTGTGTTAGAATGTATATGGGGTTACGGGGACGTAACCATGTTTTAAGGGGGATATGATTGTAAAATCTTAATGATTTATGACATGGCTAACTGATATGGCGTGATTACTTGAATATACTTGATATGACATGGCTAACTGATATGGCGTGATTACTTGAATATACTTGATAACCCTGCTGCGTATGTTATGCACTATGTCGTGATTGTTGAAGTATCATGTGTTGCAGTTATGTGTTAAACTTTGGGGACAAAGTTTTCTTAAGGGGGATAGAATGTAACATCTCGCGTTTCTTAAGCGTCACTTGTGATTGCCATGCTTGCTAAGTGTGTCCTTACTGTTATGGGGTGGTGAACTTCGAGACGAAGTTCGTTTTTAGGAGGGAAGACTGTAATACCCCGTATGATAGCCTCGGGCAACGGCGGTCAAACCATGTTTTATACACGTGATTCAAAATGAATGAGTATAAGATACTTTACGTAAACGGTTATTATTTTATAAATCGTGTTTCTACGATTATTTTGTATTTCATAATCTTTTGATATTGGATGAGTATTTCATAAAATGACATTTTATTTGTATTTCTCTAATATATTTTAAAATTAAATATATTTCCTATATTATATTTATTTCTCATCTACACTTTATTTCTATATTTTATTTATAGTCGTAGCTGTTTTATATTATTATCAAGATAAGCTATGTTTATATATCATTGTAAAGCTTTTACTAGTTGTTATTTTTGGCAATAAGTACTTGTTAAACATTTTCTATATATAGTAGGTTTATACTTAAATTATTATTAGTTATGGGTAATTGTTAAATTTATGTTACGAGAGGAAACGGAGTATAATCGATAATTAATTTATCGAATATGTGTTTTTATATTTTATATGTTGTTAGTGAGGGGTCGAGTATACGAATTAGTAGTAAAACCGCGTGTAAGTCATAGCTTTGGGCCTCGGAATGCGCGCTAATACCTACAGCCCATAATCGACATATAACACACTTACACAAACACTTGCTAACAGACTTCCTGCCGCCTTATATCACCCCCTCCAAACCCTATACCTAATCTGTTCGACACCTAAGTTCTCGCACACACCTTCTGCCGCCACTTCCAGGGTTGAGAGGAAGGGTTTTACACGGTGGTTTAAGGCCTCTAGGGTTGCTCGAATACGCAGTGAAGTAAGCATGTTCATCACGATCTCTTTTGTTCCTGTTTTACTCCTCCGTTTAATCCAGTAAGTTCAATCATGTAATGGCGTTTATAGTGGTTGATTTTTATATAGTGTTGATCTATGATGTTAGTATTTGAGTCCTAACCATAGTTATGTCGTCGTGGACCACCTAGGGCCACCGTGTGTGGTGATTTTGCTGCCTTCATCAGTCACGTCTTTATCGTTTCCTGAACAGGCTGTGAACGTATGTTTTGGTGTAGGGATTCGAGGTAGTGTTTGTCCACAGTTGTTACGAGTATTGTAATATTCAGTAAGGTGGTAGTCAGGGTGAGTGAATGGTGGTTGTTACGGTGGGCCTTGGTGGTGGGTGTCGGTGTTAAGGGGGAATTCGTTGGGTCTGGTAACAGAGTAGCAGGAGGTTGCGAAAACAGGGGTTGGTGGCCAGGGTGTTGGGACGGCTGTTTCTAGGAGAAGTAGGGCGTCGAAGGTTGAGATGTGGCTCCAGGGGGTAGTAGGTGTTCTGAGGTGTCAAGGGGGGAGGTTGGTCATGGTGAGGATAACGTTGGAAGGTGGCTAGAGGGGTGGTTGCGAGGGGCGTGTCACGGGTATGTAAGTGCAGGAATCTGGGTTTGTCGTGGTGACCAGGGGTTGTTGAGACTAGTTTTGAGGGCCGGTTGGGACAGGAATAATGTCGTGGTCAGGGGCGGAAGTTACACCGTAGGTCAGGGGTCTTAACCACCTTGGCGTGGTGGTGGTGCAGGCTATAGAAGGGCGTAGAGAGGGCTGTTTAGATGCTGGTCGTGAGGGGGCTGGTTGCTTGTCTTGGGCTGTTTGTTTTGTTACGTGTAATGCTTGGTTGGTAGTGTCTTGTTGTTCTAGTGTATTAATTTGTTTGTATTATTATTATTCTATATTGTTATTATCTTTATCATTATTAACATTAGATTTGATTATCGGTTGTGTTGTTAATTTTGCTATGGTTTATCTTATATGACAATATATTATTTATGTTAATATTGTTATTAATCACATTATTAGTTATTAATATTGTTAAGAAATATTGTGATGACAATTAGTTATGTATATTATTGTTAACATGGTTTTATAATAATACTTGAGTATTTGAATCGTATGTTATATTTAGTAAGTCTATATATAGTAAATCTATATATAGTAAGTAACATGATTAGTGTATTGTTGTAATCAACTAGTGATGATCGAATAAGTTTAACATTTATGAACATGATCGAATATTTAAGTAGTGGTTGGTGGTATGGTTAGATGTTGACATTAAGTACTATTTATAGGATCCGAGTTCGAGACGGAATAATTCTAGCAGCTGTTGGTTATCTTTCTGCAGATTGAGGTAAGGGAATGAACTGTGATTTACATTATGTTACATAATGAGATTGATTGTTTGTTACGAGATTGTTATACGATGTGTATTGTTGTTTTTGAGACGTTCTTAACTATCTTGAATATTATTGTATGACGAGGAGTGGAGAATTGGGTCTTGTGATATTGGGTCTTGTGATGTGGGTCTTGTGATACGGGACTTGTGATATGGCCATGGGAGGTGTGGTGTGATGGTGGTGTGGTGTGATGGTAGGTGTGGTGTGATGGAGGTGTGGAGTGATGGAGGTGTGGTGGATGATCGAATGATATGGAGATGGAGGAGGATACGGTCCTACTGTTATTTATGTTTTATCTGTTTTACCTACTCAACCTCGCGGTTGACCCTGTGTATTCGTGTGACACCTACGATGATCCGGAATGGGGAGTAGATTTTACAGGTCACTGACAGATGGATTAGGAGCTTGGGCATGGAGAGAGACTTGGCTTGGACCCACTTAGAGTTAGATCACACTTAGATATCTTCAGTTGTACTTTTATTTTATCAAAGTTTGGACCTCGTAGTTGTTGTAATATCAAGTTTAAATTTAATCAGTCCTTATATAAAGTACTTTGGTTTGTTTACTTTGTTATTCACTACCTCAGATATTCCGTGATGGTAACAGTCCTATTTATTTGAGAATGTCTTGCTAAAGGCTCTTAAATAAATGGGGGTGTTACAAAGTGGTATCAGAGCGAACGATCCTCAGGCCTAAACCAAATGAATAATAATGAACGTAGGAAGAGTCTAATAAAATGAACCCCGGGTTAGTAACTGTTAGGAGCCCCAGGATTGGGATGAGTTAGGGGCCCCCTCAAATCAAGCCACTGGCCCTTTCAGTCTAACCTGGTTACCTTGAGAGATGTAGAGCGTGGGTAGCATAGAATAAAAAGACCCAATATATGTTGTACTAACAGTAGCAGGAGCGGAATGAGGTAAGTAATGATGTGTACATGGTTAATGATGCACTGTGATCTATGAGTCTGATATTGAAAGTGATTGAGAAATGTATTACTTCAAGTATTGAGGACATGAAAATTGAAATACGAGTTTGAAATATAAGCTTGGCTAGTATGATGATGTACATAAGAAAAATGCGACTGATATTGAAACGCTGATTGATCTGAATGATTGAATCAAAATTTTCAGGGATTGGGTGTATATTTATTGTATAATAAATTAGAGTGATATGATCATGTGATTTTGGTGTCTCGAATTGTCTATAGGATATCCGGTTATTAAATGACTAACGTAATTTTTGCAATATATTGCTTGGTATTTGGGTATGACCGATCAGATTTAAATGTTATAATAATTCATGTCTAGTGATATGCGGAATGTGCTGCCCCAAGCCATGAGTCTCATATAGTTATGTATTACATGTATAAATATCCAGTCATTTAGATGATCTACTTTTCTGTTATGCAACCTTTACCGTGTTTTAGATGACTATTACAGAATGAAATAATGAATAAATGTTATTATGGTGCAACGTGATTTCTATGCTTCGATGGTATGTCAACATGTTTTGGAGAAATAATGTTTGTGTTTAATATGATAATATGAAGTAATTTTAATGGAACCAAAATTTTAATAAAGACCAGAATGTTACCCTGTTTGTACGGGTGGTCATCTAAAAAAATGTTCTTTATATGGATATGAAAATATTATGTGTGATAACCTTCTGATTCAGCTTTCCAATGCATTTGGTTTCATGTTAATGTGAATTATATTTTGAGAGAAATAAATGTTTTAATCGACAGTGGTCAGACTGTCACTGCACAGTTCTGTGTTACCCATGTTTCTGAACGAGGAACCATTTAAAATGTATCTATTGTTTATGTATAATTCCAACTCCAATGTTTAATATGTTCATTCACGTTCCCAAATGATAAATCACGTAAAATCTTAACAAGTTGTTAATTAATAGTGATTTTGCAAGTTGCCCAGTTTCCTGTTTTATTGCCGTAAAGTTCTGTTCAGACCAATTCGTTATAAATAATTTCCTTAAGTTTTGCATTTTATTCTTTTCCTATGGTTAGAGAATCCATTATATTTCTCAAAAACTGTAATGGTTAACAAAATGGCTGAACGTTTATTTAATTATAATTTTTTTTTTAAAAAAAAAAAAAAATTTGCAACATGATGTTTAATTGTTGGAATCGTAAGTTATGTAAGTTCATATACAAGTTTAGTCAAATGTGAATTATGTGATGTGACCACGTGATATCCTGATATGGCATTTATAACATGAATAGTAGGCATATGGTATGAGTATGAACCTCATTACGTGATAGCATAGCCTTGTTATTTCGTCAAGTTTAATATAGAATCGTTTCAATTATATGACCTATATTATGATCTCAAAATGAATATGTGCTGCTCGTATGTGAGGTTAAAAGCATGTTTATCTGTGCCAAGTGGCAGAATGAAATCTAACTGGTAAATTTATTAGCATAATATAGCAACCTAATGGTTATACGTAATTGTGATCAATTGAACAATGTTTTTGTAAGGGAGAGACAGAATGTATCCGTGTAGTATTGTTTTGATCTATAACTTGTAAAATTGTTTTGGATTCGTGTTTATAAATTGCCACAATGTTTCAAACATTTCAAAATACTTTCAAAAGTGATAAACTATGATAAAGTTTGATGTTTGATAATTATGGTGATTGTTTGCAATATGACTATTCTGTAGCTAGGTGTCTAGGAAATCCTGCTTGAATGTTAATTGCTGTGCATTATATAAAACCCTTATTTTGCAAGTCGTATATAGTAATAGTTTCATGATAAAAGATGTAATGTGAGTGGACGGGAAATGTACCTAAGTGATGTGGTTAACTTATTGATATCTGAGAATGTAAACGGTCAAATAAGTCTATGATTTGTGTATACCTTGTGAGATATGTCAATGTTCCATGTATCCTCACGTTCAGTAATTTTGCTCTATGAGTTTTCAAAAATATTGTTCTATTGCTATGGTGTAACTAAGAGCATGAAACATTTCAATTTGACGAGTAGGATCTATGAGCTTCTTGACTGTTTACATTGTTTTATATATATTGATTTTGTATTGAGATTGAGATTTCAGTTCAGTATTTTATCGAGTTGTCGTATTCTTTGACCTTGACTCGTGGGTGAGTAGCGTAAAGTTTTACTCTCTAAGTGTTGAGCAGTTTCTTTAATGCAATATTTGACATTATTAATATTGAATTTGAAATGAGAATTGGTTACTGGTTTGAGTTATTAGTTATTAAGCTATTGGGCCACGTTGTGCTTCCGGTCAAGTATGACCTTGTTATTGAGTCCCATTATGAATTTGAAAGCGATATGGAGATGGAAGTACTGATTTGTGATTAGTGGTTTTATTCCGCCAGTTCACTCCCCCTTGTCTTGGTCTTCGATGTGACGATAAGTGCGATACTTGGTTACTTGGAATTAGATTTTATGAGATAAAGTAATGAGTGAGATGGAGTGCTGTGTTAGAATGTATATGGGGTTACGGGGACGTAACCATGTTTTAAGGGGGATATGATTGTAAAATCTTAATGATTTATGACATGGCTAACTGATATGGCGTGATTACTTGAATATACTTGATATGACATGGCTAACTGATATGGCGTGATTACTTGAATATACTTGATAACCCTGCTGCGTATGTTATGCACTATGTCGTGATTGTTGAAGTATCATGTGTTGCAGTTATGTGTTAAACTTTGGGGACAAAGTTTTCTTAAGGGGGATAGAATGTAACATCTCGCGTTTCTTAAGCGTCACTTGTGATTGCCATGCTTGCTAAGTGTGTCCTTACTGTTATGGGGTGGTGAACTTCGAGACGAAGTTCGTTTTTAGGAGGGAAGACTGTAATACCCCGTATGATAGCCTCGGGCAACGGCGGTCAAACCATGTTTTATACACGTGATTCAAAATGAATGAGTATAAGATACTTTACGTAAACGGTTATTATTTTATAAATCGTGTTTCTACGATTATTTTGTATTTCATAATCTTTTGATATTGGATGAGTATTTCATAAAATGACATTTTATTTGTATTTCTCTAATATATTTTAAAATTAAATATATTTCCTATATTATATTTATTTCTCATCTACACTTTATTTCTATATTTTATTTATAGTCGTAGCTGTTTTATATTATTATCAAGATAAGCTATGTTTATATATCATTGTAAAGCTTTTACTAGTTGTTATTTTTGGCAATAAGTACTTGTTAAACATTTTCTATATATAGTAGGTTTATACTTAAATTATTATTAGTTATGGGTAATTGTTAAATTTATGTTACGAGAGGAAACGGAGTATAATCGATAATTAATTTATCGAATATGTGTTTTTATATTTTATATGTTGTTAGTGAGGGGTCGAGTATACGAATTAGTAGTAAAACCGCGTGTAAGTCATAGCTTTGGGCCTCGGAATGCGCGCTAATACCTACAGCCCATAATCGACATATAACACACTTACACAAACACTTGCTAACAGACTTCCTGCCGCCTTATATCACCCCCTCCAAACCCTATACCTAATCTGTTCGACACCTAAGTTCTCGCACACACCTTCTGCCGCCACTTCCAGGGTTGAGAGGAAGGGTTTTACACGGTGGTTTAAGGCCTCTAGGGTTGCTCGAATACGCAGTGAAGTAAGCATGTTCATCACGATCTCTTTTGTTCCTGTTTTACTCCTCCGTTTAATCCAGTAAGTTCAATCATGTAATGGCGTTTATAGTGGTTGATTTTTATATAGTGTTGATCTATGATGTTAGTATTTGAGTCCTAACCATAGTTATGTCGTCGTGGACCACCTAGGGCCACCGTGTGTTGTGATTTTGCTGCCTTCATCAGTCACGTCTTTATCGTTTCCTGAACAGGCTGTGAACGTATGTTTTGGTGTAGGGATTCGAGGTAGTGTTTGTCCACAGTTGTTACGAGTATTGTAATATTCAGTAAGGTGGTAGTCAGGGTGAGTGAATGGTGGTTGTTACGGTGGGCCTTGGTGGTGGGTGTCGGTGTTAAGGGGGAATTCGTTGGGTCTGGTAACAGAGTAGCAGGAGGTTGCGAAAACAGGGGTTGGTGGCCAGGGTGTTGGGACGGCTGTTTCTAGGAGAAGTAGGGCGTCGAAGGTTGAGATGTGGCTCCAGGGGGTAGTAGGTGTTCTGAGGTGTCAAGGGGGGAGGTTGGTCATGGTGAGGATAACGTTGGAAGGTGGCTAGAGGGGTGGTTGCGAGGGGCGTGTCACGGGTATGTAAGTGCAGGAATCTGGGTTTGTCGTGGTGACCAGGGGTTGTTGAGACTAGTTTTGAGGGCCGGTTGGGACAGGAATAATGTCGTGGTCAGGGGCGGAAGTTACACCGTAGGTCAGGGGTCTTAACCACCTTGGCGTGGTGGTGGTGCAGGCTATAGAAGGGCGTAGAGAGGGCTGTTTAGATGCTGGTCGTGAGGGGGCTGGTTGCTTGTCTTGGGCTGTTTGTTTTGTTACGTGTAATGCTTGGTTGGTAGTGTCTTGTTGTTCTAGTGTATTAATTTGTTTGTATTATTATTATTCTATATTGTTATTATCTTTATCATTATTAACATTAGATTTGATTATCGGTTGTGTTGTTAATTTTGCTATGGTTTATCTTATATGACAATATATTATTTATGTTAATATTGTTATTAATCACATTATTAGTTATTAATATTGTTAAGAAATATTGTGATGACAATTAGTTATGTATATTATTGTTAACATGGTTTTATAATAATACTTGAGTATTTGAATCGTATGTTATATTTAGTAAGTCTATATATAGTAAATCTATATATAGTAAGTAACATGATTAGTGTATTGTTGTAATCAACTAGTGATGATCGAATAAGTTTAACATTTATGAACATGATCGAATATTTAAGTAGTGGTTGGTGGTATGGTTAGATGTTGACATTAAGTACTATTTATAGGATCCGAGTTCGAGACGGAATAATTCTAGCAGCTGTTGGTTATCTTTCTGCAGATTGAGGTAAGGGAATGAACTGTGATTTACATTATGTTACATAATGAGATTGATTGTTTGTTACGAGATTGTTATACGATGTGTATTGTTGTTTTTGAGACGTTCTTAACTATCTTGAATATTATTGTATGACGAGGAGTGGAGAATTGGGTCTTGTGATATTGGGTCTTGTGATGTGGGTCTTGTGATACGGGACTTGTGATATGGCCATGGGAGGTGTGGTGTGATGGTGGTGTGGTGTGATGGTAGGTGTGGTGTGATGGAGGTGTGGAGTGATGGAGGTGTGGTGGATGATCGAATGATATGGAGATGGAGGAGGATACGGTCCTACTGTTATTTATGTTTTATCTGTTTTACCTACTCAACCTCGCGGTTGACCCTGTGTATTCGTGTGACACCTACGATGATCCGGAATGGGGAGTAGATTTTACAGGTCACTGACAGATGGATTAGGAGCTTGGGCATGGAGAGAGACTTGGCTTGGACCCACTTAGAGTTAGATCACACTTAGATATCTTCAGTTGTACTTTTATTTTATCAAAGTTTGGACCTCGTAGTTGTTGTAATATCAAGTTTAAATTTAATCAGTCCTTATATAAAGTACTTTGGTTTGTTTACTTTGTTATTCACTACCTCAGATATTCCGTGATGGTAACAGTCCTATTTATTTGAGAATGTCTTGCTAAAGGCTCTTAAATAAATGGGGGTGTTACAAAGTGGTATCAGAGCGAACGATCCTCAGGCCTAAACCAAATGAATAATAATGAACGTAGGAAGAGTCTAATAAAATGAACCCCGGGTTAGTAACTGTTAGGAGCCCCAGGATTGGGATGAGTTAGGGGCCCCCTCAAATCAAGCCACTGGCCCTTTCAGTCTAACCTGGTTACCTTGAGAGATGTAGAGCGTGGGTAGCATAGAATAAAAAGACCCAATATATGTTGTACTAACAGTAGCAGGAGCGGAATGAGGTAAGTAATGATGTGTACATGGTTAATGATGCACTGTGATCTATGAGTCTGATATTGAAAGTGATTGAGAAATGTATTACTTCAAGTATTGAGGACATGAAAATTGAAATACGAGTTTGAAATATAAGCTTGGCTAGTATGATGATGTACATAAGAAAAATGCGACTGATATTGAAACGCTGATTGATCTGAATGATTGAATCAAAATTTTCAGGGATTGGGTGTATATTTATTGTATAATAAATTAGAGTGATATGATCATGTGATTTTGGTGTCTCGAATTGTCTATAGGATATCCGGTTATTAAATGACTAACGTAATTTTTGCAATATATTGCTTGGTATTTGGGTATGACCGATCAGATTTAAATGTTATAATAATTCATGTCTAGTGATATGCGGAATGTGCTGCCCCAAGCCATGAGTCTCATATAGTTATGTATTACATGTATAAATATCCAGTCATTTAGATGATCTACTTTTCTGTTATGCAACCTTTACCGTGTTTTAGATGACTATTACAGAATGAAATAATGAATAAATGTTATTATGGTGCAACGTGATTTCTATGCTTCGATGGTATGTCAACATGTTTTGGAGAAATAATGTTTGTGTTTAATATGATAATATGAAGTAATTTTAATGGAACCAAAATTTTAATAAAGACCAGAATGTTACCCTGTTTGTACGGGTGGTCATCTAAAAAAATGTTCTTTATATGGATATGAAAATATTATGTGTGATAACCTTCTGATTCAGCTTTCCAATGCATTTGGTTTCATGTTAATGTGAATTATATTTTGAGAGAAATAAATGTTTTAATCGACAGTGGTCAGACTGTCACTGCACAGTTCTGTGTTACCCATGTTTCTGAACGAGGAACCATTTAAAATGTATCTATTGTTTATGTATAATTCCAACTCCAATGTTTAATATGTTCATTCACGTTCCCAAATGATAAATCACGTAAAATCTTAACAAGTTGTTAATTAATAGTGATTTTGCAAGTTGCCCAGTTTCCTGTTTTATTGCCGTAAAGTTCTGTTCAGACCAATTCGTTATAAATAATTTCCTTAAGTTTTGCATTTTATTCTTTTCCTATGGTTAGAGAATCCATTATATTTCTCAAAAACTGTAATGGTTAACAAAATGGCTGAACGTTTATTTAATTATAATTTTTTTTTTAAAAAAAAAAAAAAAAATTTGCAACATGATGTTTAATTGTTGGAATCGTAAGTTATGTAAGTTCATATAAAAGTTTAGTCAAATGTGAATTATGTGATGTGACCACGTGATATCCTGATATGGCATTTATAACATGAATAGTAGGCATATGGTATGAGTATGAATCTCATTACGTGATAGCATAGCCTTGTTATTTCGTCAAGTTTAATATAGAATCGTTTCAATTATATGACCTATATTATGATCTCAAAATGAATATGTGTTGCTCGTATGTGAGGTTAAAAGCATGTTTATCTGTGCCAAGTGGCAGAATGAAATCTAACTGGTAAATTTATTAGCATAATATAGCAACCTAATGGTTATACGTAATTGTGATCAATTGAACAATGTTTTTGTAAGGGAGAGACAGAATGTATCCGTGTAGTATTGTTTTGATCTATAACTTGTAAAATTGTTTTGGATTCGTGTTTATAAATTGCCACAATGTTTCAAACATTTCAAAATACTTTCAAAAGTGATAAACTATGATAAAGTTTGATGTTTGATAATTATGGTGATTGTTTGCAATATGACTATTCTGTAGCTAGGTGTCTAGGAAATCCTGCTTGAATGTTAATTGCTGCGCATTGTATAAAACCCTTATTTTGCAAGTCGTATATAGTAATAGTTTCATGATAAAAGATGTAATGTGAGTGGACGGGAAATGTACCTAAGTGATGTGGTTAGCTTATTGATATCTGAGAATGTAAACGGTCAAATAAGTCTATGATTTGTGTATACCTTGTGAGATATGTCAATGTTCCATGTATCCTCACGTTCAGTAATTTTGCTCTATGACTTTTCTAAAATATTGTTCTATTGCTATGGTGTAACTAAGAGCATGAAACATTTCAATTTGACGAGTAGGATCTATGAGCTTCTTGACTGTTTACATTGTTGTATATATATTGATTTTGTATTGAGATTGAGATTTCAGTTCAGTATTTTATCGAGTTGTCGTATTCTTTGACCTTGACTCGTGGGTGAGTAGCGTAAAGTTTTACTCTCTAAGTGTTGAGCAGTTTCTTTAATGCAATATTTGACATTATTAATATTGAATTTGAAATGAGAATTGGTTACTGGTTTGAGTTATTAGTTATTAAGCTATTGGGCCACGTTGTGCTTCCGGTCAAGTATGACCTTGTTATTGAGTCCCATTATGAATTTGAAAGCGATATGGAGATGGAAGTACTGATTTGTGATTAGTGGTTTTATTCCGCCAGTTCACTCCCCCTTGTCTTGGTCTTCGATGCGACGATAAGTGCGATACTTGGTTACTTGGAATTAGATTTTATGAGATAAAGTAATGAGTGAGATGGAGTGCTGTGTTAGAATGTATATGGGGTTACGGGGACGTAACCATGTTTTAAGGGGGATATGATTGTAAAATCTTAATGATTTATGACATGGCTAACTGATATGGCGTGATTACTTGAATATACTTGATATGACATGGCTAACTGATATGGCGTGATTACTTGAATATACTTGATAACCCTGCTGCGTATGTTATGCACTATGTCGTGATTGTTGAAGTATCATGTGTTGCAGTTATGTGTTAAACTTTGGGGACAAAGTTTTCTTAAGGGGGATAGAATGTAACATCTCGCGTTTCTTAAGCGTCACTTGTGATTGCCATGCTTGCTAAGTGTGTCCTTACTGTTATGGGGTGGTGAACTTCGAGACGAAGTTCGTTTTTAGGAGGGAAGACTGTAATACCCCGTATGATAGCCTCGGGCAACGGCGGTCAAACCATGTTTTATACACGTGATTCAAAATGAATGAGTATAAGATACTTTACGTAAACGGTTATTATTTTATAAATCGTGTTTCTACGATTATTTTGTATTTCATAATCTTTTGATATTGGATGAGTATTTCATAAAATGACATTTTATTTGTATTTCTCTAATATATTTTAAAATTAAATATATTTCCTATATTATATTTATTTCTCATCTACACTTTATTTCTATATTTTATTTAAAGTCGTAGCTGTTTTATATTATTATCAAGATAAGCTATGTTTATATGTCATTGTAAAGCTTTTACTAGTTGTTATTTTTGGCAATAAGTACTTGTTAAACATTTTCTATATATAGTAGGTTTATACTTAAATTATAATTAGTTATGGGTAATTGTTAAATTTATGTTACGAGTGGGAACGGAGTATAATCGATAATTAATTTATCGAATATGTGTTTTTATATTTTATATGTTGTTAGTGAGGGGTCGAGTATACGAATTAGTAGTAAAACCGCGTGTAAGTCATAGCTTTGGGCCTCGGAATGTGCGCTAATACCTACAGCCTATAATCGACATATAACACACTTACACAAACACTTGCTAACAGACTTCCTGCCGCCTTATATCACCCCCTCCAAACCCTATACCTAATCTGTTCGACACCTAAGTTCTCGCACACACCTTCTGCCGCCACTTCCAGGGTTGAGAGGAAGGGTTTTACACGGTGGTTTAAGGCCTCTAGGGTTGCTCGAATACGCAGTGAAGTAAGCATGTTCATCACGATCTCTTTTGTTCCTGTTTTACTCCTCCGTTTAATCCAGTAAGTTCAATCATGTAATGGCGTTTATAGTGGTTGATTTTTATATAATGTTGATCTATGATGTTAGTATTTGAGTCCTGACCATAGTTATGTCGTCGTGGACCACCTAGGGCCACCGTGTGTGGTGATTTTGCTGCCTTCATCAGTCACGTCTTTATCGTTTCCAGAACAGGCTGTGAACGTATGTTTTGGTGTAGGGATTCGAGGTAGTGTTTGTCCACAGTTGTTACGAGTATTGTAATATTCAGTAAGGTGGTAGTCAGGGTGAGTGAATGGTGGTTGTTACGGTGGGCCTTGGTGGTGGGTGTCGGTGTTAAGGGGGAATTCGTTGGGTCTGGTAACAGAGTAGCAGGAGGTTGCGAAAACAGGGGTTTGTGGCCAGGGTGTTGGGACGGCTGTTTCTAGGAGAAGTAGGGCGTCGAAGGTTGAGATGTGGCTCCAGGGGGCAGTGGGTGTTCTGAGGTGTCAAGGGGGGAGGTTGGTCATGGTGAGGATAGCGTTGGAAGGTGGCTAGAGGGGTGGTTGCGAGGGGCGTGTCACGGGTATGTAAGTGCAGGAATCTAGGTTTGTCGTGGTGACCAGGGGTTGTTGAGACTAGTTTTGAGGGCCGGTTGGGACAGGAATAATGTCGTGGTCAGGGGCGGAAGTTACACCGTAGGTCAGGGGTCTTAACCACCTTGGCATGGTGGTGGTGCAGGCTATAGAAGGGCGTAGAGAGGGCTGTTTAGATGCTGGTCGTGAGGGGGCTGGTTGCTTGTCTTGGGCTGTTTGTTTTGTTACGTGTAATGCTTGGTTGGTAGTGTCTTGTTGTTCTAGTGTATTAATTTGTTTGTATTATTATTATTCTATATTGTTATTATCTTTATCATTATTAACATTAGATTTGATTATCGGTTGTGTTGTTAATTTTGCTATGGTTTATCTTATATGACAATATATTATTTATGTTAATATTGTTATTAATCACATTATTAGTTATTAATATTGTTAAGAAATATTGTGATGACAATTAGTTATGTATATTATTGTTAATATGGTTTTATAATAATACTTGAGTATTTGAATCGTATGTTATATTTAGTAAGTCTATATATAGTAAATCTATATATAGTAAGTAACATGATTAGTGTATTGTTGTAATCAACTAGTGATGATCGAATAAGTTTAACATTTATGAACATGATCGAATATTTCAGTAGTGGTTGGTGGTATGGTTAGATGTTGACATTAAGTACTATTTCTAGGATCCGAGTTCGAGACGGAATAATTCTAGCAGCTGTTGGTTATCTTTCTGCAAATTGAGGTAAGGGAATGAACTGTGATTTACAGTATGTTACATAATGAGATTGATTGTTTGTTACGAGATTGTTATACGATGTGTATTGTTGTTTTTGAGACGTTCTTAACTATCTTGAATATTATTGTATGATGAGGAGTGGAGAATTGGGTCTTGTGATATTGGGTCTTGTGATATGGGTCTTGTGATACGGGACTTGTGATATGGCCATGGGAGGTGTGGTGTGATGGTAGGTGTGGTGTGATGGAGGTGTGGAGTGATGGAGGTGTGGGGGATGATCGAATGATATGGAGATGGAGGAGGATACTGTCCTACTGTTATTTATGTTTTATCTGTTTTACCTACTCAACCTCGCGGTTGACCTTGTGTATTCGTGTGACACCTACGATGATCCGGAATGGGGAGTAGATTTTACAGGTCACTGACAGATGGATTAGGAGCTTGGGCATGGAGAGAGACTTGGCTTGGACCCACTTAGAGTTAGATCACACTTAGATATCTTCAGTTGTACTTTTATTTTATCAAAGTTTGGACCTCGTAGTTGTTGTAATATCAAGTATAAATTTAATCAGTCTTTATATAAAGTACTTTGGTTTGTTTACTTTGTTATTCACTACCTCGGATATTCCGAGATGGTAACAGTCCTATTTATTTGAGAATGTCTTGCTAAAGGCTCTTAAATAAATGGGGGTGTTACAGAGGGAGAGCCGGTTTCCCTTTCGGTTACCCGACCGGGGGGTCTCTATCCTCTCTCCATTCCCGAACCCAATATAGTGTCGCCCATCCTCCGAGGACCTCAAATACATATCAAAGATACAAGGAACGAGTTTCAAACAAAAATGATCAACCGTCTAAAAGTTATGAACAATTTACAAAATGAAAACAAGCTACAGGGGTCCCCAGCCGGTCGGCAGGCAGCCGGCCTACTGGCTGGTGACCCATCTCAGCCTCCCTTTCTTTTAAAGCAAGACGAAAACAAAGGACTCCCAGCCGGTCTGCAGGCAGCCGGCCTAACGGCTGGGAACCCAATCCCAACTTATGAATTTTCTCAAATGAGGCTACCAGCCGGTTGGCAGGCAGCCGGCCTACCGGCTGGCATCCCAAATTCTCTTTTCTCAAAATACGCAAGACAACTACAATGCACTCCCAGCCGGCTGGCAGGCGGCCGGTCTGCCGGCTGGGCATTCTAAATCCTACGAGTGTCAAATTTTGCAAAAACCACAAGAAGTACCCTTAGCCGATCGACTGGCGGCCGGTCGGTCGACCGGCTCAGAGAGCCTGATCAGAAAAATCGCGTTTTCCAACTATTTGCAAAACCCATTAAATCGATACCAAATACTAAGAATCGCTACAAGTAAAGTTTACTCAACATCACAAATCACTTAATAACACTAACTAACAGCAATTCAACCCATAACAATCCTCAATACGATTATATAATGTATCCGTCGCAAAACATGAAATTTCAGAAATCAAACCATTACTCATATGAACATCAAGCAACATATAAATCTTCAAGTAAGGTCATTCCTTAGATGTTACTAAGTTCATTAACCATCAATCTTAAACAAAAATCAGAAACAATAACAAGAACACATCAAAACTTGCTATTTTAACAAAAAGGCCGAGTTACTCGTAATCGTCACCTCAAAAGCAATCTGGCTCAAAGATCCTCTTCTAAGATGAAGCTATCCACTTCCGGGTCGTCCAATCCCACACCTACATCACGAAAAACAAGTTTAACGGACCGAAAATCGAATCTTAGGAAAACAGTCAGATTTTCGAAGTGAAGGATTTGAAAAACGAAAGTGATAGATAGCTTGCAAATTCGATGAGGATTCCGAAAATGTTATTATTACCTTGATTTGATGAACGGATGATGAAGAAATAAGCAAAAGAAGATGAATTTCTATGGAGGTTTATGAGAAATGAAATGTCAGTATGTTTGTTTGAGAAGGAAGCAGTATGTCGACACAATTGGCTTTAAGGGGTTTAAGGATTGTCCTCTCCGTTTTAAATGAAACGGGTTAGGATAACTTGAACGGGTTTTTAGATGTGAACTTAAGTTTACCAAGTTTGTATTCGTCTTAAGGACTTAAGGTTCTTAAGACGGATCTTACTATTTATTTAAAAATACTTTTCGATAAATAATTGAAATAGTATTTTATTAATTAAAATAATTAAAAACGCTTAAAAATATATTTATCAAAATACGGGATGTTAAAATTACCCCAACTTCAAAAAGTTTCGTCCTCGAAACTCGAACGAAGATAAATTCTAACTAACTATACTTCAATCTAAAAGAGAAGGATGCGCATCACGCATCGATGCCTCGGTCTCCCACGTCTGCTCCTCAACATCACCGCAACGCCAAATGATCTTCACTAAAGGCACCACCTTGCTCCTAAGCTTCCTATCCTGTCGGTCTAGGATCTTCACGAGACGCTCCTCGAAAGCAAGACTCGGCTCTAAGTTCTCGATCTCTCTAGGCAGAACATGACTCGGATCACTAACATACTTACGGAGCTGAGAAACGTGAAAGACACTATGAACCTTGCCCAAACTAGGAGGCAAGTCTAAACGATAAGCAGCAGCACCAATCCTCTTCACGATCTCAAAAGGCCCAATATACTTAGGACTCAACTTGCCCTTAACTCCAAACCTCTTAACGCCCTTCATCGGTGAAACTCTCAAGAAAACTCTGTCACCCACCTCAAACTCTAGAGGTCTACGGCGAACATCAGCATAGGATTTCTGCCGATCCTGTGCAGCTTTCATCCTACCTCTGATAAGCTGAACCTGATCAATCATAACAGCTAACTGGTCCGGTCCTAGGTCGTGCACGTCACTCGCCTGATCCCAACAGATCGGACTATGGCACTTCCTACCATAGAGCGCCTCATACGGAGCCATACCAATAGATGAATGGTAACTGTTGTTGTAAGAAAACTCAACCAACGGTAGACACTGCTCCCAAGAACTCTGGAAATCAAGTGCACAAGCACGGAGCAAGTCCTCTAATGTCTGAATAGTCCTCTCGGACTGACCATCAGTCGCGGCATGAAATGCGGTACTCATCAGCAAACGGCTACCCATAGCCTCCTGTAAAGCCTTCCAAAATCAGGAACAGAAACGAGGATCACGATCAGAAACGATCTCTCTCGGGACACCATGGTAACGGACTATCTCTGCAATATAAGCCCTGGCTAAACGGTCCATATCCCATGTCTCCTTGATAGGCACAAATCTGGCACACTTAGTTAGCCGATCAAAAATAACCCAAATCGCATCCTTGCCTCCCACAGTCTTAGGCAATGCTGTCACGAAGTCCATCGATATGCACTCCCACTTCCACTGAGGAACGGGAAGCGGCTGTAACAAACCACCTGGCCTCCTATGCTCTATCTTGACTTGTTGACAAGTCAAGCACCTACTCACGTAATCCAAGATCTCTCTTTTCATTCCAGGCCACCAAAACATAAGTCTCAAATCCTTGTGCATCTTCTCGCCTCCTGGATGAACTGAATACGGTGACAAGTGAGCCTCACCAAGAACCCTCTTCCTCAAATCTGGCACATCTGGAACATACATCCTACCACGGAACCTAAAGAAACCATCAGCATCAATCCCTAAGTCAGGTGCAACACCACTCGAAATCTTAGCCTCGAACTTCTTGAAATCAGCATCTGAAGGTAAACTCTGGCGAATCTCCCAATATAAGGACGGCTCGGCAGTCATAGCAGCTAACCAATCAAAACCACTACCCACCATCTCTAATCTCAACTTCCGGAACTCGGAACACAACTCATCGGGCAATACACGCATAACACTCATCGAATGAGAAGTCATGCGGCTAAGCGCATCAGCAACCACATTGGCCTTACCCTCATGATACCATAACTCAATGTCATAATCCTTAACCAACTCTAGCCAACGCCGCTGTCGCATATTAAGGTCTTTCTGTGTGAAAATGTACTTCAAACTCTTATGATCCGTGAAAATGCGACAATGATATCCAATCAAGTAATGACGCCACATCTTCAAGGCATGAACAACTGCAGCTAATTCAAGATCATGGGTAGGATAGTTCACCTCGTGAACTCGCACTGTCTAGATGAGTAAGCTATCACCTTACCACTCTGCATCAGCACACATCCAAGCCCTAACATCGAAGCATCGCAATAAACATCAAAGTCAACCCCAATATCTGGCAAAGCAAGTACGGGAGCGGAAGTCAACCTAGTCTTCAATTCCTGGAAAGAACCCTCACACTTGTCGGTCCAAACAAACTTAGCTTCCTTCTTCAGTAACTGAGTCATCGGACGAGCCAATCTAGAGAAGTCCTCAACAAATCTACGATAATAACCAGCCAATCCAAGGAAACGACGGATCTCTCCCACATCTTTGGGACTCTCCCAATCAACAACGGCCTCAATCTTCGCGGGATCAACCATAACTCCCTCACTAGATATCACATGTCCAAGAAATGCAACCTTAGAAAGCCAAAACTCACACTTCGAGAACTTCGCGAACCACTTTTGTCGACGTAAAATCCCAAGAATCAATCGAAGATGCTCGACATGCTCCTCGTCGGTCTTCGAGTAAATGGGAATGTCATCAATAAACACCACAACACAAGTGTCAAGATACTCACTAAAGGTGCGGTTCATCTGATCCATGAAAATAGCAGGTGCATTAGTCAACCCAAAAGGCATAACCACGAACTCAAAATGCCCATATCTGGTACGAAAAGCAGTCTTCGCAATATCAGCCTCTCTCACAGGAATCTGATGATAACCCGATCGAAGATCAATCTTAGAAAACCTAGAAGCACCTCTCAACTGATTAAACAAGTCATCTATCCTAGGCAAAGGATATATGTTCTTCACGGTCACTCTGTTCAACTCTCTATAGTCAATGCAAAGTCTCATGGAACCATCTTTCTTCTTAACAAATAAAACTGGAGCACCCCACGGAGAAGCACTCGGTCTAATGAAACCCTTCTCGATCATCTCCTCTAACTGTTGCTTCAATTCTTTCAACTCTGATGGAGCCATACGGTAAGGAGCTTTGGATATCGGTCCGGTACCTGGAACAAGCTCAATAGTAAACTCCACATCTCTCTCTGGCGGTATCCCTGGCAAGTCATCTGGGAAAACATCTGGAAACTCACAAACAATGGCTACATCCTCAAGCTTCGGTAGCGATGGCTTTGCAGCTGAAACAACACACAGGAAGGCTTGGCAACCCTTCCTAAGAAGATGAGAAGCTTTCATCGAATAAATCACACGAACACCCTTTTTAGGGCGAGTTCCCCTATAGGAAACACGAACTCCTGAAGAACTCCTCAAGCAGATTTTCTGTTCGCGACACTCGAAGCGAGCATGGTATCGCGATAACCAATCCATACCAAGGATAATGTCAAACTCCTCGAGAGGAAATCTCAGTAAGTCCGCTGGAAATGTGGCTTGACCAATAATAATCGGAACATCCCTATGGGAAGATGAGCAAGAAAATACGTCTCCCGATGGCAAGGAAATAGAGGTCTCCTCAACCAAGGAAGACTCAAGAGCTAAACGGTCTGCGAACTGAGTCGATATAAATGATAGAGAAGCACCAGTATCAAATAGAATAAGGCACTCAGCACCAAGAACAGAAAAGATACCGGCAACAATGTCTGGATGAGCCTCAGCCTCAGCTCTAGTCATCACAAAAATCTTCCCTTTCGGCTTTCCTCCCTTAGTCGCTGCAGCAGCAGTGGCAGCCTTGCCAAGTGCGGTGTTCCTCTCGGGACACTCATAAGACTTATGCCCAAATCCATTGCAGGTATAGCACTTGAAAGCATTCTTGAAACAGTTAAAACCCGGATGAGATGGTTTACCACAACGGTGGCAAACACTAGGAGATGTGTCGGTGTGAACAATGGTCTTAGAAACCGGAGCAGAGAACCTCTCAAACCGCTTCTTATGAGAAGAAGGCGAAGAAGTAGAAGGAACAAACGGTCTCTTCCCCTGGTAAACTGATCTCTGGTGAGAAGTCACACTGGAAGTAGCAGCTCGGGTCTCGGCATCTATGGCACGAATGGAACTCTCGGCCCAAATACCATCATCATATACCTCCACAAAAGAAGTCGAGTCACGACGAACCATACTCTCGATGCGCGGCCCTAACTTCCCACGGTAGAAGTAGACTGTCTCAGCCTCATCTCTGACAAACCTCGATGCAAAATGTGCAAGCTGGTTGAATTTGTCGGTGAACTCCTGAACGGACATCTTACCCTGCTTCAAATCCATGAATTCCTTGAGTCTCTGTGATCTAAGCTCCTTAGGATAAAACCTCGTCTCGAGCTTATCCTTAAAAGCCTCCCAATCGAACAAAGGATCAAGAATGAAAGTCGGTCCGGTCAATGCCCACCATCTATCGGCCTCTAGGGTCAAAAAGTGAGTGGCTAGCCGCACTCTATCCTCTCTAACCACCGAATACATGGTAAAGCTCTTTTCCATCTCACGGAACCACTCCGTAAGAGCTACCGGGTCAACCTCGCCTCCATAAGTCTTCACGTGGCTCCTGGACATCTGGGATGCTATCCAAGAGAAGCTACAGGGAAGATTAGCCTCATTGCCTGGCGGTGGAGGAGGTGGAACATTCCCTGCTTGCTGTCTCTGGTTCTCAAGCAACTGATGAAGTGCTTGCATTATAATGTTCTCAGCAGCCGTGTAAAACCCCTCGCGAAAGCGGAAATGTAAAACATACAAAGTACCAAAAATGCAGCGGAATTTAAACTTTTCAACATAAATAAACATGCGAGGTGTTTTAACAAACTAAACATGCGGAAGATAAAAACATAGATAAGTATATAAGTACTATACAGAAGCAGCCCGGGATAGCATATCCCTACAGGCACCAAAGTACGGAAAACATAAAGCTAAGGTCTAGCTAACAAATGGGTAAAATCATCAATGAAGGATCATCGCTCGCTAGCCTCAACGTAACCCCCTGAAGAACAGCATCAAGTACCTACACACATACAACATGTGCGCCACAGTCAGTGGGGAGTGACTAGAGTTCTCATAGCCACCTAATGTCATACAACACAGGACATGTAATTACAAGTATTATACTCCAACATAAACAATCATGTGAAGCATATATCTCAACTTCTCAAACTCTTATCGTCACGCAAATACTATGCAAGGCTCTCAACCAACTTCGGAAACTATTTGGAAGGAGAGCCGGTTTCCCTTCCGGTTACCCGGCCGGGGGGTCTTTCAATCCAAACCATTTACGAAACCAATTGAAGAGTCATCCAATGCCTTGGATGAACAATATTTAAAACAAGGAACTCAACTCATCAATATCAACATCTATATCTGACACTGTACCAACACTAGGCAAGCAGATAAACAACAGTAAGTATATAACACCGTACCCCTACTCAGGCAAGTATATACCATATTCAGCAATATCAAACCATGACCCCAATCCTAGGTATGGAAGGATACAAATACACATTTCATTAGAACACTCATATCAAGACTCCGTTATACAACCACGGCATAAATACAAAGCCTCAGCAAATACAATCCACATGCATAAACACACCCAAAATACAAAGGCAAGCAAAACTGTGACCTAATCCAAATCACAGCTCTACGAAAATACACCTCAAAATACAAAGGCAAGCGAAGACTGTGACCTAATCCCAATCACAGCCCCAATACAATACACCTCAAAATACAAAGGCAAGCAAAACTGTAACCTAATCCAAATTACAGTTCCACCATAATATACCCCATAATACCAAGGCAAGCAAAACTGTGACCTAATCCTAATCACAGTCCCACCACAATACAAGGTATACCAAACTGTGACCTAATCCAAATCACAGTTCTACAACAACATTTCACATCAAAACTATGAACTAATCCAAATCATAGTCCTACAACTTCGATACTGAACTTACTCAATTCATAACTAGCTATGCAACGACGTATACTCAAACCAACACATAATTGACCCCGGGAATTAAGCCGAGGGAGAGCCGGTTTCCCTTTCGGTTGCCCGACCGGGGGTCTCTATTCTCACTCTATTCCCGAACCCAATATGGTGCCGCCCGAACCTCGGGGACCTCAAACAAGCATACGAAGCATACGAAAAAGGAATTAATACAATCCGACTTGAAAATCAAAAGTTATAAGCAAATAACACAATCAGGGGCTCTCAGCTGGTTGGCCACAGGCGGCCGGTCAACCGGCTGAGAGTCCCTTACCCTCAAGCCAAAAATCAGCAAAAACAACATTGAAGGTCTCCCAGCCGGCCGGCCGGCCGGCGGTCCACCGGCTGGGGACTCTTTTCTCTCCTCTTCTCGCAAAACAACAATAACCAACATAAAGGGCTCCCAGCCGGCCGGCCGGCTGCCGGTCCACAGGCTAGGGACCCATTCTCACATTCTTCACAAAAACCAAAGTAAGAAGAAGAGGGACTCTGAGCCGGTTGGTCGGCCGCCGGTCGGTCGACCGGCTCAGAGCCTCTGTTCGCGTTTTCAGCATGCCCGACATTTCTAATCCATTCAATACTTTACCAATCCGTCTTAAGCATGTTTTTACGCTACAACACAACATTTCCCACATGTATACAACATCAATTACACATAAGAACATGTTTACAAACAACCAATTCAAGAGTTAACAAGAAAATCCCAAATAAACCGGTCTTAACATGTATACTCCTAAATTCACTTTCTCATCAAATTCTTCCTCAAATCTTCACCAAAATCAGTTTATAAGACATTATAAGAACATTAAAGAACTTAAGACTAAACTAACTTTCATCAAACACAACCAAAATCACATAAAGTGCTAATTTAGACAAAAGGCCGAGTTTCTCATTATCGTCACCTTTACTCCGCGAATGCTCCGGTTTACTCTTCAAGGATCACAAGTTCTTCCTCCGGATTGTTACAAGCACCACCTTCAAGCACAAAAACACGGATTAAAGGGTAATTTCGTGATTAGGGAAAAACAGCCCCGAAATGAAGTTTCACGAAATTGAAAATGAAAGTGATAGAAAGATCATAAATCTCGCAAGGATTCCGAATATGTAACTTTTACCTTGATACGAGTTCGGGAAGGCCTCGAGATGATGATTTAAAGCTTGAGAAATGAGATGAAAATGGTGTTTGGAGTTTTAACAGTGAAATGAAATATGGGGAGGAGTTTGTGTCGATGGAAGCTTCCTTTTGAGGGTTTTAAGTTGTCCTTTAAGGGCTTGAGTCGGGTTTGCTTTATTTAAGTGAAACGGAAATGTGAGACGGGTTGATATTAAATAACCAAGGCATCTTAAGCTTAAATGGTTTTTAAGACGAACTCAACGGAAATCTTAAAAACGTAAATTACAATTATTATTAAATTATTATTAAATTCCGTAAATTACTTTATTTTAATAAGATATTCCTTTACAAAATTACGGGATGTTACAAGCCGTGGTTCTCACCATCCTTCAAAAGAGAAAACAAGCGTTAACTTAGCAATTCGCATTCACAAATAGACTACAAAATAAATTCTTAGATCTACCCATCTCTCATTCATTATTTGTGTATTTGGTGAAGTTAAGGTTGGGGGTCACATGAGTGCGTCGAGAGCAATAATGCTCTGATACCAACTGTAAAACCTCTCGCGAAAGCGGAAAATTAAAACACACAAAGTACTAAAAATGCAGCGGAATTAAAACTTTTTAACATAAACATGCGAGGTGAATTAAAACCTGAAACTGAAACTGACATAAAAAGAAATAGATAAGTATACTGTCTAAGTATCAAAACGAAATATATACAACAGCCTGGGATGGAACATCCCTACAGGCACCAACAAAAACTGTAACAAAACTAAGGGTCCAGCTAAACGATATAAGTGTGAGTCATGATGAAAGGATCATCGCTCGCTAGCTCTCATGTGAACCCTGCCAACCTGCATGTACCTACATACATGAAAACATGTACGCCACAATCAGTGGGGAGTGACTAGAGTTCTCCTAGCCACCTTTTGTAACGACACGTAACACAGAAATACAAACAGAATACTCCAGCATATATCAACATGTGAAGCATAAAATATCTCATCAATCGATCTCATACTATCATGCAAACTCTAATGCACGGCTCTCAACCAACTTCATAACACTAGTAGAAAAACCCCCTATAGCGGCGGTTGTAAATGGGCTTTTTACGGCGGTTCTTACAATTCTTGGTGCGCCGTTTATTTTGGCGTCGTTTAGCCTTTGCGGCGGTTGTGCAACC
The DNA here is from genome assembly GCA_029255685.2 of Silene conica. Classification (NCBI taxonomy): domain Eukaryota; kingdom Viridiplantae; phylum Streptophyta; class Magnoliopsida; order Caryophyllales; family Caryophyllaceae; genus Silene; species Silene conica. The sequence goes on along the minus strand of CM055318.2, from coordinate 47,173,066 downwards.
GCCGCTAAAAGTGACCTATTGTGGCGGTTTTGAAACAGAACCGCCGAATTAGGTTTTTATAATACGACGGTTTTTAAACAGAACCGCCGTGTTAGGTTTATATACAACGACGGTTTTTATACAGAATCGCCGTCTTAGGTTTATATAAAACAACGGTTTTTATACAGAACCGTTGTTTTTGGTTTATATACAACGACGGTTCTGTAAATACAATCGCCGGTTTTGGTTTAAATAAAACGACGGTTTTTAAAAGATCCGTCGTGTTAGGTTTATATAAAACGACGGCTGATTAAAAGAACCGTCGTGTTAGGTTTATATAAAACAGTGGTTTGTAAATACAACCGTCGTTTTAAGTTTATATTAAACGACGATTTTTTAACCCAACCGCCGTTAAAAACATTTATAATTTTATTTTAAAAATAATAATTTTCTACGAAAATTTCAGAAGCACTTCCCCATAAATTTGATAATCCCAAATATTACTTAAATTAAATAAAACCTGTCAACAGAAATGTAACCACATTTACAATATTTCAAACACAAATCCAACGTTACATCAATCTCGCATAGATCACAACCAACATAAAAATAACATCAACATCCATATTACCAAAGACAACTATAAGCGTATGAATAACATACATCCCAAAACCAATATACTATAAGTTAACTATAAGCGTATAAATATTCTTGAGATTCTTCCGGGGCTCAGGTTCAGGTCCCAATTGTACCTGAAACGTACACAAATTCGGGTGTAAGAGGCTTTGTCTAAATGTCAAGCTAACTGGATGCAAGCAAAATATTCTTGAGCTTCTGTAACTGTTATTATATTTAAAATCATTGCACTTTGATGATGACCTGTGTAAGAGCAGTGTCTGCACAGTTCCAATGGGAGGCAAAGTAACTGAGTATGCAACGTTCAAGTTCTTCAACAAGCTTGATGAAAAGTGAATCGCCATCAGGCTCGTTGGAGAAGAAAATGTAAATATTCTCCTTAAATCCTTATCTCTTGTTTATGTAATCAGATGCCTACTTGTAGATTTTAGGGTATTGGCTTTTGTCAGGAAATCTGAGTATGCAACGTTCAAGTCCATGCACGTAAAGAGACATTTAGGTGTATATAGGTAAACCTTGTAAAACTAACTGACCAAACCCGAAAAAAACATCCATAAGTAGTTGTAAACCTGAATGGACCAGACTAACAAATGACTAACCTGAAACAAAACCTTGTCAATCACGGCCCTGAAACTTGACATAACTAACCAGAGTACTGACCCATCTGCATATTCGAAGATGACACAAACATAGACCGACCCAAATGGCTGAACCAACACAAAAGTTCATCAGTACAACAGCCATACTATCTATCGTAGAAAAATATCCTCCGTACTAGTGCACTATTTGCATTTTCACTCTGTTGGTATAAATGCAATTAGAAAATATGTGCTCAATGGTTTCAGACTGCCTCTGACAGAGGACACAAAGTTCATCAGTACAACAGCCAATACTGTATAGTTTACTTTTCACATTCATACCTTATTGTAGTCCAAGCCCAGTAACCATCGAATGTTTTGGGATGTTCCAACTATTCCTGACTAAGGCAAATCTGTCATGTTGGAATTCATAATAATTCTTATTAATAACATAAATTAGTAAACCAAAATCGATATAATATCATAGATCAAGATACTTGTAACAAAATTCTAAACATGAAACAATCCTTATCCCTAACCTGAGTTTTATCTTAGATTTCAGCAAGGCCGAGTTCAGAGTTAAGCAAGGCAGTTTCGCTTGTTGAACTTACTGATGACATGGTTGCCTTCGACTCTCTCTATCATTCAAGACACTGCAGAATGGATTGCCGTGAAAATAGAAAAATAATCAAAAACAAAAGGATGTATTGAGTGAGAACTTACCATGATTAAGGCAATATTAATCCCCACAAGAACCCTATAACAAATTCCAGTGACATACATGACTTGCAAAAGACAGATCCGTCAGAATCACCATCATCAAAGTGAACAGGCAATATTAATCCCCACAAGAACCCTATAACATTTTTTTTCCTTCTTTTTGCAGGGGTCACGAGGGAACCTTAAGTGAAGAATTATCAACCAATGAATATTTGAGTCGATATTTCTTCTAGGTAGGCATTGTGAAATTATTACAGCGGTTGTAAATGGCCTTTACACTGCTAAACTCCTCAGCTTAGCCAAATGTATGAGTGAGCCAGGCAGGTGGCTTTGTCAACAGACTGAAAAACCCAAACTAAGAATACCAGCTCAATCCCCCCTCCTCCCACACACACAAAAAAAACAAAAAAAACATGGCTTGAATTTCTTTTGCCTGTAACTAATGATATGCTCCTAAAGTTAGCCAAATGCACTGGTGGGATAGGGGCAGACCCACCTTTGTATTATCCTACAAAAGTACAAATACAACAACCCATGGAGATTTATCAGAATAGCAAACAAAAGCGGTTGACAAACTTACACGCTTACCTCTCTATCTAGCAAGATCAGAGTAGCCTAAATAATGAAAATTGACAACAAGCAAAATGTGCATCCTACGATAAGTTACGGTAAGAAGTGGTGCGGATATAAAGGCCAGGGTGAACTTATAACGTTTCATATTGAAAGTTCACCCTAAATCCTTGAAACGTCACCATGCTTACCATATTTTACTGTAGAACGGTCTTACCCAAAACTTGCTCTCGATATAGTACAAACTAAATATCAGTTACATCGTCAGATGTGTTGACAGGATCTTCAAGCTGCATCTTGTCTACAATCTCCGATACGCAAAGTGAAGCCTTGCCTTTTCCCCTTACATTTGGAATTACACCAAACGACAACTATGAACACCAAAAAAATTAAATTTAAGAAGCAAGAGTGACAACATTAAAATCACTCGATATCAGTAAGTGTACTAATGTAAAAATCAACTAGGTCATCAAACATGAATTTTTTTGGTATCTGATGGAACCAATGACATAAAACTTTGGCTATCAAATAAAACGAAATAAAGCAAAATGGAAAACTAAGATGTCTACATTTGTTAGATAGTATCATACCATTTGTTTTAAAGGTGAACTTTTTGAAGTAAAAGTAGATCGGGCCATAGAGAGGTAGAGGGAGCATAACCTTAACAGCCTGCAAGGACTGCAACACAGAACTTAAATCGGACAGACTACAAGATCAAGTAACAATAAACGAAAATTTAAGATTGGAAAACCTATTGACAAAGATGAGTAGAAGACAGTAACCCTTCTAAAAATGAAACACAAATAAAAAGAATTTGAGAGATACAAGTAACGAAGATGATAAATCAGGTAATCTCTATCAATTGTTACTCCTTGATTATGTAAGATTCTAAAGAACGAACCTTTGGCAGAAACTCCGTGACAATCATCATTGGTGTAAATTAAAATTAAATTCTGAAATAGAACAAATAAAATCCCAAATTTTCTTTACCCTAATTCATAAAAAAACATATGTAAATTAAAATTAAATTCTGATTGACAATAACCATATAATAAATCAACAACACACATCCTTAACTATACCAATTATTATTAAACAACATATAACACAAATTAAAAAAAAAATAGCTTTACAAAAGAAGAATATTAACCTTTAAATCAAGAGCAGTGAACCAGAGCATTGGTGCAGACGAGTGGCGGTGGTTTTGCGGTGGCGCGATAGTGAAGGTTTGAAGGAGAGATAGCGGTCGTGATGTCTCGCATTGTGCTGATTAAGTTAATAGGGAGTGTTTGTTAATTGAATAGGAGAAACGGAAGTCGTACTTAGGTTTTCAGTTTTGATATTATTTTTAGATAATTATTATTATACGAGTGGATTTGACGTCGGTTCTAGTTAAAACCGCCACAAAAATATATAACGGCGGTTCTTTAATACAAAAGTCTTGTCATGTATTATTAGCTTTAACGTCGTTATTAACGGTGGTTGTTAATACAACCGCCGTAATTGAATTATAGCGACGTTTCTTATCTTAAACCGCCGTAAAAATCTACTTCTATTACGGCGGTTCTAAAATTAAACCGCCGCAATAGACCTCATATACCTTAAAAAATTCCTTCCCGCCAATTGTCTAGGCTTTTTGCGACGGTTCTATGAGAACCGCCGCGAAAAAGGCGTCGCCGTAGGGGTTTTTCCTACTAGTGTAAACCGTTAGGAAGGAGAGCCGGTTTCCCTACTGGTTACCCAGTCGGGGGGTCTTTCAATCCAACTATTTATGAAACCGATCAAAGAGTCATCCAATGCCTTGGATGAACAACCACAAAATCAAGTATTAATATCAACATCTATATCTGACTCTATACCAACTCTAGGCAAGCAGATAAAACTCAGCAAGTATAAGGTTCAGCGGTCAACTTAAGACATAACCTACCTACTCATCAATCAGCAAGTGTAAAGGTTCAGCGGTCAACTTAAGACATAACCTAAACACCAAAACATTCAGCAAGCAAGGACTCAGAGGCCAACATAAGGCATGGACCTGCCAATCAGCAAGACACTAGACTCAGAGGCCAACTTAAGGCATAGACTAGCACCCAAAAGTAAAGTACTCAGAGGCCAGCTTAAGGCATGTCCCTTCACTACATCACAAGATACTAGACTCAGAGGCCAGCTTAAGGCATGTCCTAGCATCAAACATCTGCACTCCGGGCAAAGTGTCAGTTCCTTAGCTACCCCGTTGTGCAGTTGCTCTACTCGTCAGACTCAGAGGCCAACTTAAGGCATGTTCCAACGCGATCACAATCAAACATGTCTGGACTCAGAGGCCAGCTTAAGGCATGTCCCAGACACGACAAACATACACATATGGAGCTCAGAGGCCAGCTTAAGGCATATCCCCATATATGACAAACAACTCACGTATTAAGTTCAGAGGCCAGCTTAAGGCATAACTTAATACGCATCAATACAATGTCATCAAAGTCTATGAACTAAATAGGGATGTCATTGGGGCGGGGCGGGGGCGGAGGGTATGATCCCCGTACCAATACCCATCACCAAATTTTAACCCCCATACCCGCCCCACCCCCCGTGGCGGGTGTAAAACCCCCCACCACCACCCGCCTGGCAGGCGAAATATAGGGACCATCCCCGCCCCATCTAGCCCCCAAACCCACCCGCCACCTGCCTGTCCCCGCCGGGTACCCGCCAGACCCGCCCCACTGCAGCCAAAGAGTGCAAAGACTTCCCAAACTGCCCAATATAGGCTGGCCAAAAAATGCAGTAAAACAGCACTGCAACAGCCAAAAATACTACTGAATGTCTGCATGTTCATTCAACATTACAAATTCCTCGAAAGTTCACACTTATCATACTAATTACTAAGTTACAAATTTATCAAAAGTTTACACTTATTATACTACATTTATTTACGAACACAAACAAACAAACACAAACAAACACGAATATCTACATCAGAATATGAGATGTAGTGTTTCCTGCATTTCTTAGTTAAGCACAAGTTTCTTATTTCTTACACAAAATGAACCGATGCTTTCATATATGCCTTACCTTAGACATATAGATCTGTAAATGTCATTTAATAAGTTGGTTCTAGGTCAATTTGAGGACGCTCATGTACCTGTGGTCCATCATCATATCGCCATGTATCGTGTTCGTAAATCTGGTAGTGTCATCTTATTTTCAAATTCATTATCAAGTTTTTTCTGAAACCATTACTACCTCTTGTTATTGGATGCACCATCAGAAACACGATACAGAGACCACAACAGAGAAGAAACAAGGGTCAAATGCCTTAAATTGAAAACCCATGCTTAAGCCTAAATTCCACTGTACTAAAATTGATGAACCTGTAAGGTTTAATTCCCTTCAACTCAACCATTAAACATACAAGACCATCACAACAACAACGACGACAACAACAAAACATTCATCCCAAAACGACAATATTAAAGCCTTATAATGTGTGATTTAAAGTATGAAAAATTGAAAAAATTGACAATTAAAAAAAGAAGAAAGTATGTACCTTAGTTCTCTGATTAGTGTTAATGAAGAAAAGGATTAGTTTGATCAATGAAAGTGGTGATTTGGTGATGAAACGTGATTATGCGGCACTGCGGCGTCAGTTAGGGTTTGGGGTAGTGTTTGGTGAAGGACGAAGGAGTGAAGGAAGTCAGGAAGTCAAAATTAGTTTTTCAGTTTTTGGTTTTTGGACTTTTGCAAGGGGTTAGGCGAGAAATGGGCTTAGGCTTATAATATATTTGGGCTTTTAATAATATTATACGCATTTGGGTATACGGGTACGAGGCGGGGCGGGTATGGGGCGGGTATCGTGCTAAAACCAGCCCCGCCCCAGTACCCATGGCGGGTATAGTTTTTGTACCCGTACCCGCCCCACCACCCGCCAGTTGTTTACCCATCCCCGCCCCAACTGGGGCGGGTGCGGGGCGGTATCCACATATACCCGCCCCAGTGACATCCCTAGAACTAAACTATAGTTCTACTTTCTTAACTTCTAATCAACACTTAATTGACCCTGGGAACTAAGTTGAGGGAGAGCCGGTTTCCCTTTCGGTTACCCGACCGGGGGGTCTCTATCCTCTCTCCATTCCCGAACCCAATATAGTGTCGCCCATCCTCCGGGGACCTCAAATACATATTAAAGATACAAGGAACGAGTTTCAAACAAAACTGATCAACCGTCTAAAAGTTATGAACGATTTACAAAATGAAAACAAGCTACAGGGGTCCCCAGTCGGTCGGCAGACAGCCGGCCTACCGGCTGGTGACCCATCTCAGCCTCCTTTTCTTTTAAAGCAAGACGACAACAAAGGACTCCCAGCCGGTCGGCAGGCAGCCGGCCTACCGACTGGGAACCCAATCCCAACTTATGAATTTTCTCAAATGAGGCTACCAGCCGGTTGGTAGGCAGCCGGCCTACCGGCTGACATCCCAAATTCTCTTTTCTCAAAATACGCAAGACAACTACAATGCACTCCCAACCGGCTGGCAGGCGGCCGGTCTGCCGGCTGGGCATTCTAAATCCTACGAGTCTCAAATTTTTCAAAAACCACAAGAAGCACCCTCAGCCGGTCGACCGGCTCAGAGAGCCTGATCAGAAAATCGCGTTTTCCAGCTATTTGCAAAACCCATTAAATCGATACCAAATACTAGGAATAGCTACAAGTAACGTTTACTCAACATCACAAATCACTTAATAACACTAACTAACAACAATTCAACCCATAACAATCCTCAATACGATTATATAATGTATTCGTCGCAAAACATGAAATTTCATAAATCAAACCATTACTCATATGAACATCAAGCAACATATAAATCTTCAAGTAAGGTCATTCCTAACATGTTACTAAGTTCATTAACCATCAATCTTAAACAAAAATCAGAAACAATAACAAGAACACATCAAAACTTGCTATTTTAACAAAAAGGCCGAGTTACTCGTAATCGTCACCTCAAAAGCAATCCGGCTCAAAGATCCTCCTCTAAGATGAAGCTATCCACTTCCGGGTCGTCCAAGCCCACACCTACATCACGAAAAACAAGTTTAACGGACCGAAAATCGAATCTTAGGAAAACAGTCAGATTTTCGAAGTGAAGGATTTGAAAAACGAAAGTGATAGATAGCTTGAAAATTTGATGAGGATTCCGAAAATGTTATTATTGCCTTGATTTGATGAACGGATGATGAAGAAATAAGCAAAAGAAGATGAATTTCTATGGAGGTTTATGAGAAATGAAATGTCAGTATGTTTGTTTGAGAAGGAACGAGTATGTCGACACAATTGGCTTTAAGGGGTTTAAGGATTGTCCTTTCCGTTTTAAATGAAACGGGTTAGGATAACTTGAACGGGTTTTTAGATGTGAACTTAAGTTTACCAAGTTTGTATTCGTCTTAAGGACTTAAGGTTCTTAAGACGGATCTTACTGATTTATTTAAAAATACTTTTCGATAAATAATTGAAATATTATTTTATTACTTAAAATAATTAAAAACGCTTAAAAATATATTTATAAAAATACGGGATGTTATAGTGTTTGTATGATTGATAGGGTAGATTAGGTTAGAAAGATAGCTTAAATATGGCGGCAGGCTGCTGTAACAATTAGGTATTAGTGTTTTTACTAGGTATGGGCTGTCGTGTGGCACACAAAACGAGGCCCATACTAGGTACCAATGGTCACGAGATCAAATCCCCACATCAACATAACACACAAGCTACCCAAGCAACACATATCGCATAGCAAAATACTTAAATATAACGTAAATATAACAATGTAGCGTAAATATAATATAGCTAACGTAACTTAAATATCGAGGTATTACAGTATTTCCCCCTTAAAATGAACTTCGTCCTGAAGTTCACCCATACTCACGCACATAAACTCCCACAAAAGAATACAAGTCAACAACACACGACAAGACACGGTGAAATGTTACATTCTACCCCCCTTAAAGAAGAGTTATGTCCCTGTAACTTACCTCAATCAAACAGATGCGGGTAACGCTCTCTCATGGATGCCTCGGCCTCCCATGTCGCTTCCTCCATGTTGTGATTGGTCCAACAGACCTTCACTAATGATGTCTCTCCGGTCCGAGTCTTCCGAATCTTTCTATCCAGAATCTCCCTTGGGATCTCAACATAGCCTAGCTGCTCATCAACCTCAATTATCTCATGGCTGAACACATGCGAGGGATCTCTCACATACTTTCTTAGCTGTGAAACATGGAACACATGGTAGAAACATCAGAAGACATTTAACGTTACCGGTATGCGATAAACTAATTTCGGACGAAAATCGGATAACCGTGTAAAAGTGATTTATAGCTGTTTATAAGGTCTAGAATCGGGTATCTCATGATGCAATTTCGGACACGTGGTAGAAAAACAGGCAGAAAAATAACAATGGCCGCTCCGACCACCCTAAACGGCTCGAATTGATGGGTATATAATACACGTTTTTTAGGCCTCGGAGCTCCCTGGAACGAAAATGTCCGAAAATCGCATGGATTGTTAATCGAGTCAGATAAAGCGGACTCAAATATTTTTAAAAACTCCAAAAGACATTTGACTTTACTGGTATGCTATAAACAAGTTTCGGCCGAAAATCGGATAACCATGTAAAAGTTATTTATAGTTTTTTATAGAGTTTAGAATCAAATAAGATAACTCATGATGCGATTTCGGACACGTGGTAGAAAAACAACCTGATAAATAAAAATGGCCGGTCCGACCACCCGAAACAGCTCGAATTGAAGGATATATAATACACGTTTTTCAGGCGTCTAAACTCCTGAAACAAAAATTAACGAAAATCGCACGGATGGTTAATCGAGTTAGATAAAGCGGGCACAAAAATTTGCAAAAACATCAGAAGACATTTGATGTTACCGGTATGCTATAAACCAATTTCGGCCGAAAATCGGATAACCGTGTAAAAGTGATTTATAGTTGTTTATAGGGTCTAGAAAAGAATAAGATATCTTATGATGCAATTTCGGACACGTGGTAGAAACACAGGCTCAAAAATAACAATGGCCGCTCCGACCACCCGAAACAGCTCGAATTGAAGGATATAGAATACACGTGTTTTAGGCCTCTGAACTCCTGAAACAAAAATTACCGAAAATCGCACGGATGTGTAATCGAGTCAGATAAAGCCGGCACAAAAATTTTCAAAAACATCAGAAGACATTTGACGTTACCGGTATGCTATAAACCAGTTTCGGTCGAAAATCGGATAACCGTGTAAAAGTGATTAAAATTGTTTATATGGTCTAGAATCGAAAAAGATACCTCATGATACGATTTCAGACACGTGGTAAAAATCAGGCTGAAATTAAAAATGGTCGCTCCGACCACCTGAAACGGCTCAAATTGAAGGGTATATAATACACGTTTTTTAGGCCTCTGAGCTCCCGAAACGAAAATTATCGAAAATTGCAAGAATTGTTAATCAAGTCAGAAAAAGCGGGCACAAAAGTTTGCAGAAACATCAGAAGACATTTAACGTTACCGGTATGCGATAAACCAATTTCGGCCGAAAATCGGATAACCGTGTAAAAGTGATTTATAGTTGTTTATAGGGTCTAGAATCGGATATCTCATGATGCAATTTTGGACACGTGGTAGAAAAACAGGCAGAGAAATAACAATGGCCGCTCCGACCACCCCAAACGACTCGAATTAATGGGTATATAATACACCTTTTTTAGGCCTCGGAGCTCCCCGGAACGAAAATGTCCGAAAATCGCATGGATTGTTAATCGAGTCAGATAAAGCGGACTCAAAAATTTTTAAAAACTCCAAAAGACACTTGACTTTACCGGTATGCTATAAACAAGTTTCGGCCGAAAATCGGATAACCATGTAAAAGTAATTTATAGTTTTTTATAGAGTTTAGGATCAAATAAGATAACTCATGATGCGATGTCGGACACGTGGTAGAAAAACAAGCTGAACAATAAAAATGGCCGGTCCGACCACCCGAAACAGCTCGAATTGAAGGATATATAATACACGTTTTTCAGGCCTCTAAACTCCTGAAACAAAAATTACCGAAAATCGTACGGATGGTTAATCGAGTTAGATAAAGCGGACACAAAAATTTGCAAAAACATCAGAAGACATTTGACGTTACCGGTATGCTATAAACCAATTTCGGCCGAAAATTGGATAACCGTGTAAAAGTGATTTATAGTTGTTTATAGGGTCTAGAAACGAATAAGATATCTTATGATGCAATTTCGGACACGTGGTAGAAACACAGGCTCAAAAATAACAGTGGCCGCTACGACCACCCGAAACAGCTCGAATTCAAGGATATATAATACACGTGTTTTAGGCATCTGAACTCCTGAAACAAAAATTACCGAAAATCACACGGATGTGTAATCGAGTCAGATAAAGCGGGCACAAAATTTTTCAAAAACATCAGAAGACATTTGACGTTACCGGTATGCTATAAACCACTTTCGGTCGAACATCGGATAACCGTGTAAAAGTGATTTATAATTGTTTATAGGGTCTAGAATCGAAAAAGATACCTCATTATACAATTTCTGAAACGTGGTAAAAACCAGGTTGAAATTAAAAATGGTCGCTCCGACCACCTGAAACGGCTCGAATTGAAAGGGTATATAAGACACGTTTTTTAGGCCTCTGAGCTCCCGAAACGAAAATTATCGAAAATTGAATGAATTGTTAATCCAGTCAGAAAAAGCGGGCACAAAAATTTGCAAAAACATCAGAAGACATATGACGTTATCGGTATGCTATAAACCAAATTCGGCTGAAAATCGGATAACCGTGTAAAAGTGATTTATAGTTGTTTATAGGGTCTATGAGGCGTATTTGGGGTGATAATCAATTAAGACGATCAACAAAAATACGAATGTTGATGCGGAATAAATTTACTTGCGAAATAATACAACTTAGAACGAATAAATAACGAAAAATAACAAAGAACGATGAATTGTGAACGAATGGATGCTCGGTGATGGTGACGTGGCACTCCGACGTGGAAGGTGGTCACGTGGTGGTCGACGGTGGTCCGTGGTGGTGGTTCTTGAACGTTGATGATGTAAAACCCCTCGCGAAAGCGGAAATAAAAACATACAAAAGTACTAAAAATGCAGCGGAATTAAAACTTTTTAGAGTAAACAACATGCGAGAAGAATTAAACTGAAACGGAAACTGAAACTGAAATAGATAAGTAACAGTTCTACGTATGAACGAAAGTATAAATACAAGGCCTGGGATGGAACATCCCTACAGGCACCAACAAAACTGTATCAAAAAGAAACTAAGAGTCTAGCTAATCGATAAACGTGTATGTCATATGATGAAAGGATCATCACTCGCTAGCTCTCGTGTGAACCCCGATCCAACCTGCATGTACCTACATACATGAAAACATGTACGCCACAATCAGTGGGGAGTGACTAGAGTTCTCCTAGCCATCTTTTGTGACAACACGAAACACATAAAGCAATAGAGAATACACCAACATATATAAAATGCGAAGCATGAATATCTCATCAACTGTTCTCATACTATCATGCAATACTAGTGCACGACTCTCAACCAACTTCATAAACCGTTAGGAAGGAAAGCCGGTTTCCCTACTGGTTACCTAGTCGGGGGGTCTTTCAATCCAACTATTTATGAAACCGATCATAGAGTCGTCCAATGCCTTGGATGAACGACCACAACGAAGTCAAGTATTAACATCAACATCTATATCTGACACTATACCAACACTAGGCAAGCAGATAAAACTCAGCAAGTATAAGGTTCAGCGGTCAACTTAAGACATAACCTATATACTAAAACATTCAGCAAGTGTAAAGGTTCAGCGGTCAACTTAAGACATAACCTAAACACCAAAACATTCAGCAAACAAGGACTCAGAGGCCAACTTAAGGCATGGACCTGCCAATCAGCAAGACACTAGACTCAGCGGCCAACTTAAGGCATAGACTAGCATCCAAAAGTAAAGGACTCAGAGGCCAGCTTAAGGCATGTCCCTTCACCACATCACAAGGTACTAGACTCAGAGGCCAGCTTAAGGCATGTCCTAGCACCACACATCTGCACTCCGGGCAAGGTGTCAGTTCCTTAGCTATCCCGTTGTGCAGCTGCTCTACTCGTCAGACTCAGAGGCCAACTTAAGGCATGTTCCAACGCGATCACAATCAAACATGTCTGGACTCACAGGCCAGCTTAAGGCATGTCCCAGACACGACAAGCATACACATATGGAGGGCCAGCTTAAGGCATATCCCCATATATGACAAACAACTCACGTATTAAGTTCAGAGGCCAGCTTAAGGCATAACTTAATACGAATCAGTACAACATCATCAAAGTCTAGGAACTCAACTGTAGTTCTACTTCTTAACTTCTAATAAATACTTAATTGACCCCGGGAACTAAGTTGAGGGAGAGCCGGTTTCCCTTTCGGTTACCCGACCGGGGGGTCTCTATCCTCTCTCCATTCCCGAACCCAATATAGTGTCGCCCATCCTCCGGGGACCTCGAACACATATCAAAGGTACACAAAACGAGTTTCAATCAAAACCGATCAACCGTTTAAAGCTTATACGCGAATTACAAACAAAACAGCCTACAGGGATCCCCAGCCGGTCGGCAGGCAGCCGGTCGGCCGGCTGGTGATCCTCTCAGCCTTCCTTTCTTTGTTAAAAACAACACAACACAAGGGACTCCCAGCCGGTCGGCAGGCAGCCGGTCGGCCGGCTGGGAACCCAATTATAGGTTCTCAAAAACTCGCAACCCATACACCAATGTACTCCCAGCCGGCTGGCAGGCGGCTGGTCTACCGGCTGGGCTCCCTTTCCTAAGGTTCTCGCAAAAACACAAAACAACACAAGGAGACCACCAGCCGGTCGGCAGGCAGCCGGTCGGCCGGCTGGCAGTCCCAAGCCTTATTTTCCCTAAAACTTCGCAAAACACAATAGAAGCGCTCCCAGCCGGTCGACCGACTCAGAGAGCCTGATACGATTTTCGCAACTTTCAGCCTATTCGAAAACTCCATAAATTGACACCAATCCTTCAAAATTGCTACAAGTAAAGTTTACCCAACATCTCCAATCATCCAATACTACTAACTAACAGCAAACAAATCCCATAACAATCCTCAAACGATTAATTTCATGTATCCGTCTTAACTTTGTGAAAACTGAAAATAAGCTTAAGAACATATAAAAACAACACCAAGCATGAATTCTTCACCTAAGAACAATCCTAAGCATGTTTCTAAGTCCATTAAACATAACTCTTTAAACAAAATCAGAAACAAAATGAAGAACACATCAAAAGTGCTAATATTCAGAATAAGGCGAGTTTTCTCATTATCGTCACCTCTTAAGCAATCCGGCTCTAAGATCCTCCTCTAAGATGTAGCTATCCACTTCCGGGTCGTCCAAACCTTCCCCTACAAACACGGAAAACGAGATTAAGGACGGAAAACGGAATCTAGGAAAATCAGTCAGATTTTCGAAGTGAAGGATTTGAAAAACGAAAGTGGTGGATGGCTTGCAAATTCGATGAGGATTCCGAAAATGTTATTATTACCTTGATTTGATGAACGGATGATGGAGAAATGAGCAAAAGAAGATGATTATTTATGGAGGTTTTAAGAAATGTGTTTCACTGTTTTATTTGTTTTGAAGATGAAGAAGATGTCGACTAAATTGGCTTTAAGGGTTTAAGGAATTGTCCTTTCCGTCATAAATGAAACGGGTTAGGATACTTGAACGGGTTTTAAATGTGAACTTAAGTTGCCAAGTTTATATTTGTCTCAAAGACTTAAGGTTCTTAAGACGAATCTTATTATTTATAAGAAATACTTTCCGATGAATCATTAAAACATTATTTTATTACTTAAAATAATTAAAAGCCTTTAAAATATAAATCACGAAAATACGGGCTGTTACAATCACCCAATCTTCAAAAAGTTTCGTCCTCGAAACTCGAAAGTAGAAGTAAGTATAAAAATAACTCTAACTTTCAAAATATATCAAGCGGGTTATGATAACCCAAAACTTTATCTTTAAAAAGGTTTCAAGAAGAAAAGATTTCAAGGCACAAGTCTTGTCAATGGACATTGGGATTCTCGTTACGTATTCAAGAGTCCATCATTCCAAATCTTAGACAAGTCCCAAAACTAAATAAGTCAAAATTCGAATTTTAGGCCGATTCGGTGTTGATGAGCACAGTACGGGTTATCAGACGTCTCCAATAACACGTTCTAGTGGCAATCGACGCTGAAGTCTGCCAGATTGTAAAATGTTCTGTTCTTCAAAATCAAGTTTCCTTCAAAATTAACCTTTTTCTCAAATTTAAAATCGCAATAAAGACGACAAGTTACTTCTAACGAAAGAGGAAACAATTTCATTTTCTCAAAACAATTAAGCTTTTTCCATAAACCGTGAATTTAAAGTCAACAATTGGGGAACAAGTTTCAAAACAGACGTTTTGAGAGCGCGGAAACAGTCACAGAGCTTATTTTCAACATGAAGGATTAGGGGTTTCAAGCCTCGCGGCTGTAAGAACACAAAAGGAGGGTTGAAGGAACGGAACAATCAAGTCGAAAATTAAAGAAGACGGTAACCTTTGCCAAACAATGGGTACACTAACCGCTCAATCCCTAATCAAAACATCGTTACAACGATTTCTAGTATATCCCAAGAAAGGTGATTTCAGTAACCTCGATGCTCACACTGGTTTCACGGTCCTCTTACCCTTATCTCATCCACAAAACATGGTATTCCTCAACCAGAAGGTTTGCAAAACTCTCACTCAGTTACTCAAAAATCTGTTAGATCAAGGTTAAGGATCTGTCACTCCAGGTGGAAGCCTCATACACATACCTCAGACCAAGGTTTACACACTTTCCAAATCTAAATCTGAACTCTATCACCAAAACATCGAGTTCCGAAATTAGGATATCAAACTTTCTACGCTATGGCTTTTCTCCATCAGACATGCCATAACCAAAATTACATATATCCTTTAGTCCTACGTAGTTTAATTCCATCAAAATCATTCGGGGGGGGGGGGGGGGGGGTACTTCATATTTCTAAGTTCTCCAAAGTCTTCGATTACCATAAAACGAACACTCCAAGGTAAGGTCTCACTGTTGGGGCTGGTGTCCTTGACAATTAAGTACAATGACTTATTAAATCTCTTTAAGGATCACAAGGGCATACTTTTGTATTATTACCAGTTGATCCACGTTTATCAATAACGGTTGGCTTGCTAGATAAGTTTGACGTTATTGTCATACGGATGGCGGTGGTCAACTGGTCCCTATACGTCACACCTATAGGACACGTTTGAGAGATGTGAAGGTATGAAAATACAGTCACATTTTGCCGAATATGACTAAACAGTTAGTCAGAGGTATTGACTATTAAATTAGTCAATAAGATGTTGAGAATTATTATTTAATACGGATTAAATAATTTTAGCTAATACGGATTACAAGATTAATTCGTAAATTAAATATAAACGGTTATATTTAATTAAATATTGTATTCGCGAATTAATATAATCAGTTGTATTAATTTAGGTAATTATACAATATCGTATTTTATCAGACCATTATTAATATATCGACTGTATTAATATCTGATAACATGTTACGATTTATAATCATAAACCCGCGAAATATATTTAAGCAATTGGGTCGAATCACGTATTGGGATAAGGTAAGAGTGGAAGCCCACTCCTACCCAAACCCTAATTTCGGCCGAATTGGAGAGCTACATAAGGAGAGTCCTTCTCCTTATGTAGACGACTCTTGGCATACTGTTAAATAATTCTCAAGTAAAATTAGGGTTTTGAGAGCACTCTTCTCCCAAAACCTCAGATCTCACATCTAAAACCTCAAGGGCTCTCCCGATATTGCAAGGCAATTGGAGAGGATTTCTAGCACACGCGGCCACGTCTCAGACTAAGTCTTGGGTGCAAGTTATAGGAGGGAATTTGCATTAATTCCTGTTCTTAGGCCTTTTGCGCGAGGACTAAAGGTTGTACTTCTTTTCTCATGTTTTTAATCTTATGACAATATTCACAATTGCATATTTCATTATAATCCTGTAATTTTGGGGTGAATACGCGTTTTATTCCCCACAAGTGGTATCAGAGCCTTAGGCCATGAAAATTTTACAATTGTTTCTTTCATAAGTTTTAAATCTTTGAAAACCGTGCATTCTGTCGCAGGCACTCGATCGAGTCCCTGTTGCACTCGATCGAGTGCCCTCGTAGCAGGCCCGCGCGTGTGATTTTTTAGTGAGAAATCGATCTTGTTTTCGATTATAATTTGCATATTGTTAATTAATCGATATTTTTAGCAATATGTGAATCTTTTGTTTTGTTTATATATGATTTACAAGTTTTAAATCCAAGTCATAAACTCGTTTTAATGTAAAAGTGCAGCGATTTGCATATTTTATAAACCACTCGATCGAGCCCTGCTGCACTCGATCGAGTGCCCCTGTTACTCGATCGAGTGCTCTCGTTTCGGGGTGTTTATTTTCGAAAATAACTCGTTTTTATTATTTTCACATGGCTTAAAATAATATACTGTATACGGAAATAGTATATTATTTAGTGAAACGGTTCACCCTCGTTTGATACATATTGTTTTTAAAACAGTTTAAAACAATGGATTATATGTTTATTAAAATTGGTGATTAAAACGGTATAGTCACTTAATTTTAATCTTAAAAGGTGGTTTGGTATAAATTTATTAATCATAATAACGGTATTATGTCATGTATAAATTGTTTTTAGTTGATGCATTTTATTTATCGTCTTGTGAATGCCTTGAATGCTTTCAATAACGTATTTAATTTTTGCAAACGGTTGTAACTTAGTGTGGCCTTAGAAGATTGTGTCACCGTAATGATGGGACACGATCTTGCTTGTAATTTTGAGATCTTGAATCTCCGTTTTGGGTTTTTGCCATGTAATTACTTTTGTATTTAAATTAGAATGTATCTAGGTTTACTCTTGTAATTTAAATTAGTAATTTTGCGAAGACCAAAGACAAGACGGAGACCGGATGCTCACTCCCGCTGCAAGGACCAAGATAGAACATCAAGACAAGCTTCTAGGGTCCAACGGTGGATTCCAAGTTGTTTTATGTTTATTTTGGTAGGATAGGCCACACTAGGACTATTATTTGCGTTTATTGCATTTATCTTTACGCTTTCATCGATAATAGCTTGCATCATATTCCGCCTAAAAACCAAACCACCTATATCATGCCTGAAAACTGACTCATGTAGAGGTTACGCGTTAGTTTTCTGTGACAATACAGATGTCACATGTCATTTAAAAGCCATCACTTTATTTAATTCATTCACGCAAATGCTAGTTTTTAGTTCACTTATATATGGATAAATAAAAGTTGATGGGGTCTTCCTCGTATAACCAAAAATTGAGATTAGTCTTTATAAATCAGCCTCCCATGAATCCCTTCTTCGTCGGTAGGCATAATATGACCCCTTCTACGTCGGGTAAGTGGGAACAGATGATTTATTTTATCTCAACATCATGGTCACTCGATAATATTCCAGTGACTGAGATGGACTAATAGATAGGATTTACGGAAATCTATCGACCAAGAGTTCCAACGATTGGAATTAGCCAAACTGTGGGCTTATCAATATACGGAAATTGAGTCTTGGGATCGTTTATATAATTCTTGAGGGAGATCAATTATATAAATGCTTGAGTCTACGAGTTTAAATTCAATTTAATATAGACTTAAATCACAACAATGAGTTGCTTATATGGTTTTGTTTTATCTTCTTTTTCAGTGTAGAACACGTTCATTAAAACTGCTGTAAAACTAAAATGGCTGGTGAAGACCCAATGCCAAGTGCCAAGCTAGCACGTGAATCCTGGCTAAAAGCCTTCATGGACTCCATGAATCAGTCAACTAGACTGAGGAATGATGGGTCAAACTTCTCTGACTGGGAGGCAGCACTACGGAATGCTGCCATTGCTGACGGAAAGCTCAAGTTCTTAACTGAGCCCATTCCGCCAAACCCAGGAACTGGAGCTAGAGCCAACGAAATTCGCGCTCATAGCGATTTCGTTATGGAAGCGGGTGCGATAAAGAACGTACTCATCTATGCAATGGAATCCAATTTGCAAAGACGCTTCATAACCCATGGTGCAAACAAGATTTTCACCACGCTCACTAACGAATTCTCCAAGGCTCCGAGAATCGTTTCTTATGAGCATACCTGTCGCTTCTTTGAGGCGAAACTCCAGAAGGGCCAAGCTGTTAGCCCACATATTCTCAACATGATTGAGAATATCGAGAAACTGGAGTCCCTAAACTGCAAGATCAGTGAGAACATCATCGTTGATCGCATGCTTCATTCGCTTCATGACGGGTTCGCCCCCTTTAGGGCCAACTACTACATGAACGACATGAAGAAGACTCCCCATGAGCTCCACTCCCTTCTCGTACAGACTGAGAAGGATCTTAAGTTGAGTGGGAGTCTTAAGCAAGATGTTCTCATGATCTCCAGTAAGGGGAAAGGTAAAGGGAAGGCTAAAGCTCAGGGCGACCTAGCAGTAGGTAAGCCCAGGTTCAAGAAACCAGGATTTGCAAAGAGTGGGCCTGGTGAGTCGAGTAACTCACAAGGCAAGACAAAGAGCAAGGATACAAGCATGGAATGTCACCATTGCCACAAGACTGGGCATTGGAGGCGCTCATGCCCCGTGTATCGCGAGGACATTAAGGCAGGCCGCGTTACCCCTGTTGGTATGTCTTCTTCTTCTTTTATTCACATGATTGAGATTAACCACGCAAGTTGCGGAACTTGGGTACTTGATACTGGTTGTGGTTCTCATCTATGTAATCATGTGCAGGGCCTCCGAAACCAAGAACCCCTAATCAAGGGTGAGGTGGACCTGCGTGTCGGGAATGGAGCACGTGTGGCTGCAGTCTCGAAGGGAACATACGTAATCCAGCTTCCAAGTGGATTCGAGTTATTTTTGTATAACTGTTATTATGTTCCTAGTTTATCCAAAAACATTATTTCAGTTTCTGCACTTGACAAACTCGGATTTTCATTTGTAATAGAGAATAATAGCTGTATTTTCTCTTTGCACAATATGATTTATGGCAAGGCAGTTTCCATGAATGGAATTTATGTTTTAGATCAAACTACCGAGATATTACATGTGAATAATAAAAGAATAAAGGTAGGTGACAAAGATCAAACTTACCTATGGCATTGTCGTATGGGACACATAAATGAGAAACGCGTTAAACAGCTCATACAGAATGGAGCTATTTCGCCCTTTGATTTCGAATCATATGGCACGTGTGAATCATGTCTCATCGGCAAAATGACTCGTATTTCCTTCAAAGGTGTTGGAATGCGCGCTGCCGACCTATTAGGACTCATACATACGGACGTATGTGGCCCTATGTCGATCAACGCACGAGATGGCTATAGGTATTTCATCACTTTCACGGATGATTTAAGTAGATATGGCTATGTCTACTTAATGAAGCACAAAAGTGAATCCTTTGACAAGTTCAAAGAATACCAGAATCGGGTACAGAACCAGCTGGGTAGAAAGATTAAAGCACTACGCTCGGATCGTGGTGGTGAGTATCTTTCACGCGAGTTTGATCAACACCTAAAAGACTGTGGGATCGTACTACAGTTGACTCCACCTGGAACACCACAATTAAATGGTGTGTCCGAACGGAGAAATCGAACTTTACTTGATATGGTTCGATCCATGATGAGTCACACCGTTGTGCCTGATTCATTGTGGGGCTATGCTCTTTTGTCAGCCGCTCTAATTCTTAACCGAAGTCCGTCTAAAGCTGTTGACAAGACTCCATTCGAGCTATGGAAGGGAACGGTCCCTAACTTGTCCTTTATTCGGGTTTGGGGCTGCGAGGCTTATGTCAAGTGGAGACACGAGGATAAGCTCGGCCCGCGATCGGTCAAGACATACTTTATAGGCTATCCAAAGGGAACGTTTGGTCATTACTTCTACTCGCCTACCGAACAACGTGTTTTTGTTGCGGCTAGTGCGACGTTCTTGGAGAAAGAATTTCTCGAGAACAAGTCGAGTAATAGAACCTTCGAGTTATCGGAGGTTCAAGAACCAACTACCGAGCAACCATTGGAGGAAACAGTACCTCCAACCGAGGCTGCGGTAGATATCCCTGAGGAACCTAGGAGGTCAGGAAGAGTCTCTATTCCACCGGACAGATACATTGGTATGGTCGAGGAACACGATACAGATGACGTCTTACTCCTAGAGGGTAATGAACCCACAACCTATAAAGGTGCCATGACCAGTTCTGACTCAAAGCTATGGCTAGAAGCCATGCAATCCGAGATGGACTCCATGTATGAGAACAACGTGTGGGATCTTGTGGACCTACCTGCAAAGGTACGTCCCCTTCAATGCAAATGGCTTTACAAAATAAAGCATGCCGTGGAAGGTAAACAAGATATCCATAAGGCAAGACTAGTTGCTAAAGGTTTCACCCAAGTGCCAGGCTTGCACTACGATGAGATCTTTGCACCCGTAGTCATGCTACGTTCCATTCGGATTATCTTAGCGATTGCCGCATTTCATGACTATGAAATATGGCAAATGGACGTTAAAACCGCCTTCTTAAACGGTTATTTGGAGGAAGAGTTGTACATGGTACAACCCGAGGGTTTTATCGATTCAGCACATCCTAAGAAAGTTTGCAAGCTTAAGCGTTCCATCTATGGACTTAAGCAAGCATCGCGGAGTTGGAATCATCGCTTCGACCAAGTGATAAAAGAGAATGGGTTCATTCGATCAGTCGAGGAACCATGTCTCTATATCAAGTCGAGTGGGAGCAAGATTGTATTCCTAGTACTGTATGTCGATGACATACTCTTGATTGGGAATGACATACCTCTCTTATCTTCGGTTAAAGCATGGTTGAAAAACCATTTCCAGATGAAAGATCTGGGAGAGGCACAAAGAATTTTGGGCATTCGTATCTACAGGGATAGATCACGACGGATGTTGTCTCTCAGTCAGGAATCTTATATAGAGAAGATTCTGGAGAGATTCAGTATGACGAACTCCAAGAAGGGGTTCCTTCCCATGACTCCTGGGCTTCACTTGAGCAAGACTCAAGAAGCTAAGTCAGTGGAAGAGAAAGAGCGCATGAGTCGGATTCCCTATGCCTCGGCAATAGGATCGATCATGTATGCCATGATATGCACACGTCCAGACGTTGCATATGCATTGAGTATGACCAGTCGATTCCAAGCTCATCCAGGTGAACCACACTGGATGGCCGTGAAAAACATTCTTAAGTACCTACGGAGGACTAAAGATTGGGGATTGACTTATGGAGGCGACTCAACGCTCTGCGCCACGGGTTACGCAGATGCTAGCTTCCAAACAGATCGAGATGACTCGAAATCTCAGTCTGGATTTGTCTTTACTCTTAATGGCGCTGCTGTCAGCTGGAAAAGTTCTAAACAGAGTGTTACAGCAGATTCTACGACTGAGTCCGAGTACTATGCCGCCTCAGAAGCAGCTAAGGAAGCAATATGGATGCGTCAATTCTTACAAGGACTATCAGTAGTGCCTAGTTCGAATGACCCAATCACCGTCTATTGTGACAATAGCGGTGCCATCTTCCAAGCTAAGGAGCATAAGTCTAGCAGCAAGGCTAGGCATGTACAACGGAAAGCTCATCTAATCAGAGATTACGTGGAGCAAAAGGAGATTTTTATTGAAACGATCGCTACGGATGACAACATAGCTGATCCTCTCACAAAAGCATTACCACGTGATAAGCATGAAGGGCACATTCATTCCATGGGAATTGGATGTGTTCCTAAGTTGTAGTACTCTTTTATGAATTCATGTAATAATTCATTTTCTCGTGTACTCTATTCAACCTTATTGTTATGATATAAAATGTTTTGTTTCTCATGTGGAATTGTACGCCAATTTTGAACACCACAAAGTGAACTGATTAACATTACATCGTTTTGGTCCTTGATTACCCACTTGAGCTGATAACTCAGGTAATCATTTTGTGACGTTGGTTGATGGTGGGTTCAACGAGCCATAAGTCACGTGGATGACTGACCAATCACAAAGGCGAGTTATACGGATATCTCGTAGGACACCCCGTGACAACGTTATGGAGTCCTAAATGTTTTATAACATTGGGTGCCAGGTCGTGGATAGGACCTCCATAGTGTTCCTTAGAGTCGAGTCTTTTGACTTTCAACTGTTTCTTGAGATTAAGACAGATTTTGGGTAACTTTGGTTTCTTTCCCACGGTCACCGTAACAGGGGCCAAGAGGATTTTTTCTGGGTTATTTCATGCTGGGCGATATCGGCAGGATTCGAGTTGAGGGAAATATCCAAACCCTTATCAGGATTTTATCATTTCTCAGGGCCACTCGAGGAGTAGTAACTGAAATGCATGGCCATGCTCGAATACAGATTCGTTTTATCAGTTAAGTTACTCTCTAGTCGGGGAAACCACTCTTGATACAGATCGCTTGTGAGATACGACCTTTGCGAATACGGATTTGCAAATTGTCTTACATTGAGTGGGAGAAATTTTAAAAGGATATGAGATTCGGTTATCGCACCTACACTTGTACGGACAAGTGGGAGTTTGTTGGAGATTGTGTCCTCCACATGTAGTGTGATAACGTCATTGAACATACCCTTGTACGGACAAGTGGGAGATTGTTGGGGCTGGTGTCCTTGACAATTAAGTACAATGACTTATTAAATCTCTTTAAGGATCACAAGGGCATACTTTTGTATTATTACCAGTTGATCCACGTTTATCAATAACGGTTGGCTTGCTAGATAAGTTTGACGTTATTGTCATACGGATGGCGGTGGTCAACTGGTCCCTATACGTCACACCTATAGGACACGTTTGAGAGATGTGAAGGTATGAAAATACAGTCACATTTTGCCGAATATGACTAAACAGTTAGTCAGAGGTATTGACTATTAAATTAGTCAATAAGATGTTGAGAATTATTATTTAATACGGATTAAATAATTTTAGCTAATACGGATTACAAGATTAATTCGTAAATTAAATATAAACGGTTATATTTAATTAAATATTGTATTCGCGAATTAATATAATCAGTTGTATTAATTTAGGTAATTATACAATATCGTATTTTATCAGACCATTATTAATATATCGACTGTATTAATATCTGATAACATGTTACGATTTATAATCATAAACCCGCGAAATATATTTAAGCAATTGGGTCGAATCACGTATTGGGATAAGGTAAGAGTGGAAGCCCACTCCTACCCAAACCCTAATTTCGGCCGAATTGGAGAGCTACATAAGGAGAGTCCTTCTCCTTATGTAGACGACTCTTGGCATACTGTTAAATAATTCTCAAGTAAAATTAGGGTTTTGAGAGCACTCTTCTCCCAAAACCTCAGATCTCACATCTAAAACCTCAAGGGCTCTCCCGATATTGCAAGGCAATTGGAGAGGATTTCTAGCACACGCGGCCACGTCTCAGACTAAGTCTTGGGTGCAAGTTATAGGAGGGAATTTGCATTAATTCCTGTTCTTAGGCCTTTTGCGCGAGGACTAAAGGTTGTACTTCTTTTCTCATGTTTTTAATCTTATGACAATATTCACAATTGCATATTTCATTATAATCCTGTAATTTTGGGGTGAATACGCGTTTTATTCCCCACACTCACTAAGGTAACTACTTCCAAGTCAAGCAAGTCTATGACTGGTCCTCATGACTAGTTCCTCAAATCGATTCCAATGTCAAAGTTACTCGAATTCTAACACAACATTATCCTTTCGATGATTTATCCCTAAAAAGTTTAGATAACCCATCTCATATAGTTCTCAAATGACAATTCAATCAAACTCTCAGACTACTCAACTCAAGTGGCATATCTACTATACTTGTATCACGGTCCACAAACAAGCATACTCAAATCAACGCGTTTCTGGACTTACATCCCTCAACGAGTCATTCATTCTCAAACTGGTGATGTATCCTAGATTTTCCTTTAAGTCCTTCATTAGATAATTGCTAAGATCCATTAAGTACCCTAAAATCAATCACTCAGTCAATTCCACAAGTCCTTGTAAATGTTCCAATGTCCTCACACCGTCACTAGTAACTCCCGTTGCTCAGGTATGTGGTCCTTTCTGCATTACAAAAATTCCTCAAGATTAAGTAGCACTAACTTACCTAATTCATCAATTTAACCACATCATCATCATCTCAAGCATGTACCTCCAAAATAACCTAAGACTCCAAGTATCGTATTTAAATCCTCAAACGGTACTACCAAATCTACAATCACCACTTACATATAGCCACTTACCATGAAACTTTCAAGATGGCACACTATCCAATATCACCCGAATATTATTATCATAACCTCTCTCAACCAAATTCTGACAACGCAAAACCAAGCATTCATCCAGGCCCCTACCCCGAGAACAAGTCGATCTCGCCACTAATGTAAATGAAAAGGAACAAGGCTCACCGAAGAAGAGATGAGATACGAACCTTAGAGACAAACACGATACAGATTCCGAGAGAGTCATAAGAAAACGACTCGAGGAACAACGAGATGACAAGGTAAGAAACTTTAGGCTATGGACTCCAATGAAATTGAAGCCATGATCAGAAGGAGAAGCAAAGGGGAGGAAAGGAGAGAAGCGATATGAAAGAAACGATTACGGACATCTCCCAAGGTGCGGGTCTTCTCACTATTCTCACGGGGTTCTCACTTCTTACTTTCCACATCAAGTCATTCAATTATCGGTTGTCACGAACAATTCCTCCAATGATTCATATACCCTTATCTTTCAACTCTAAACGGTATCATCATTATAACTACCTATTCCCAAAAGTTTGAGAGGTCTCATCTCTGCTAGTCCCTCAAATGATAATTCAATAACACGTTTAGGTCATCACCTTTATATGCTATATCCACTTTACTTACCTCACTGTCCACAAGTTAACAATTTTTAACCATCAAGTTTTTCCGAACTTACATCTCTCAATGAATTACTTTATTTCATTCACAAACTGGCGGTGCATCCTCAAGTTTCTCTTAAGTTTTTCATTAAATAAACGTTAAGATACGATAAGCAGCCTAGGGTAAAGTAGTGATTCAATTCTTCTAAGCTTAAGTTAACAACTCTTCAAGTATTCAACCATTGTAGCCAATGACTCGCATTCCTCAACAACGGACCTTTCTCAACTCGAACACTCACCTGAGTCAATTGATACTAATTCACTTTACTCATCTATTCTTTTTCATTATCATCTTAAGCCTATTCTTCTAGGTCGCTCTATATCCTCAATTATCTTATCTGACTCCTTAGCAGTACTCTACAATCCACAAACTTTCACGATCTACGCATGGCTCTCAAGGTAGGTTCCACGGAATGCTAAGTATACAACTCAACCTGCAAGCAAGTATCCTATCACTCACTTTCACTTTCCCAATTGGGTAGACAACTAGACCCTTAGATCACCAAAACATGTCTCTCGATACCTCTTAAGTTATTCCTCAAATAATAATGTTTCTCATAACACAGCTTACGGTTAACCTAAGACTAGTTCTTCCAAATCCTATAAAAGGGAAGGTTACCTAGAGGGCACCTTAAGAAAGCAGGCAACAAGGTTAAGCTGAAAAGATATGAAGATCTGTTCAAGTGAGATAGACAAATATTCTAAAAGAAGGACGTGCGTTCGGAGTTATCAAATAAGGTGATGCACAAAGAAGGAGGAGTATCTTCAAGGTTTAGAAGCATTCTCCAACGGTAGCACGAATCTTCTATCTTCGGTAGAAACTCCGGTCTCCATCGCCAAATGGATAAGTCCACGGTTCGTCGATTGAAAGGCATAAGAGTAAAGTTAACGACAATCAACAAACACGTTAGAACCTAATAAAAGCAATCATAAAACAGGCTACAATATAAGTCCTTAAATCTACCCCATCTCTCATTCATTATTTGTTTATTTGGTCAAGTTAAGGTTGGGGGTCACATGAGTGCGTCGGGAGCGATAAGGCTCTGATACCAACTGTAAAACCCCTCGCGAAAGCGGAAATAAAAACATACAAAAGTACTAAAAATGCAGCGGAATTAAAACTTTTTAGAGTAAACAACATGCGAGAAGAATTAAAC
Organism: Silene conica; assembly: GCA_029255685.2. Taxonomy (NCBI): domain Eukaryota; kingdom Viridiplantae; phylum Streptophyta; class Magnoliopsida; order Caryophyllales; family Caryophyllaceae; genus Silene; species Silene conica. The sequence continues at coordinate 47,146,292 of CM055318.2, read as the reverse complement.
TGAAACGGAAACTGAAACTGAAATACATAAGTAACAGTTCTAAGTATGAACGAAAGTATAAATACAAGGCCTGGGATGGAACATCCCTACAGGCACCAACAAAACTGTATCAAAAAGAAACTAAGAGTCTAGCTAATCGATAAACGTGTGTCATATGATGAAAGGATCATCTTTCGCTAGCTCTCGTGTGAACCCCGATCCAACCTGCATGTACCTACATACATGAAAACATGTACGCCACAATCAGTGGGGAGTGACGCCACAATCAGTGGGGAGTGACTAGAGTTCTCCTAGCCATCTTTTGTGACAACACGAAACACATAAAGCAATAGAGAATACTCCAACATATATAAAATGCGAAGCATAAATATCTCATCAACTGTTCTCATACTATCATGCAATACTAGTGCACGACTCTCAACCAACTTCATAAACCGTTAGGAAGGAGAGCCGGTTTCCCTACTGGTTACCCAGTCGGGGGGTCTTTCAATCCAACTATTTATGAAACCGATCATAGAGTCATCCAATGCCTTGGATAAACGACCACAACGAAGTCAAGTATTAACATCAACATCTATATCTGACACTATACAAACACTAGGCAAGCAGATAAAACTCAATAAGTAAAAGGTTCAGCGGTCAACTTAAGACATAACCTATATACTAAAACATTCAGCAAGTGTAAAGGTTCAGCGGTCAACTTAAGACATAACCTAAAAAACAAAACATTCAGCAAGCAAGGACTCAGAGGCCAACTTAAGGCATGGACCTGCCAATCAGCAAGACACTAGACTCAGCGGCCAACTTAAGGCATAGACTAGCATCCAAAAGTAAAGGACTCAGAGACCAGCTTAAGGCATGTCCCTTCACCACATCACAAGGTACTAGACTCAGAGGCCAGCTTAAGGCATGTCCTAGCACCAAACATCTGCACTCCGGGCAAGGTGTCAGTTCCTTAGCTATCCCGTTGTGCAGCTGCTCTACTCGTCAGACTCAGAGGCCAACTTAAGGCATGTTCCAACGCGATCACAATCAAACATGTCTGGACTCAGAGGCCAGCTTAAGGCATGTCCCAGACACGACAAGCATACACATATGGAGCTCAGAGGCCAGCTTAAGGCATATCCCCATATATGAAAAACAACTCACGTATTAAGTTTCGGAGGCCAGCTTAAGGCATAACTTAATACGCATCAGTACAACATCATCAAAGTCTAGGAACTCAACTGTAGTTCTACTTCTTAACTTCTAATCAACACTTAATTGACCCCGGGAACTAAGTTGAGGGAGAGCCGGTTTCCCTTTCGGTTACCCGACCCGGGGTCTCTATCCTCTCTCCATTCCCGAACCCAATATAGTGTCGCCCATCCTCCGGGGACCTCAAACACATATCAAAGGTACACAAAACGAGTTTCAATCAAAACCGATCAACCGTTTAAAGCTTATACGCGAATTACAAACAAAACAGCCTACAGGGATCCCCAGCCGGTCGCCAGGCAGCCGGTCGACCGGCTGGTGATCCTCTCAGCCTTCATTTCTTTGTTAAAAACAACACAACACAAGGGACTCCCAGCCGGTCGGCAGGCAGCCGGTCGGCCTGCTGGGAACCCAATTATAGGTTCTCAAAAACTTGCAACCCATACCCCAATGTACTCCCAGCCGGCTGGCAGGCGGCCGGTCTGCCGGCTTGGCTCCCTTTCCTAAGGTTCTCGCAAAAACACAAAACAACACAAAGAGACCACCAGCCGGTCGGCAGGCAGCCGGTCGGCCGGCTGGCAGTTCCAAGCCTTATTTTCCCTAAAACTTCGCAAAACACAATAGAAGCGCTCCCAGCCGGTCGACCGGCGGCCGGTCGGTCGACCGGCTCAGAGAGCCTGATACGATTTTCGCAACTTTCAGCCTATTCGAAAACACCATAAATCGACACCAATCCTTCAAAATTGCTACAAGTAAAGTTTACCCAACATTTCCAATCATCTAATACTACTAACTAACAACAAACAACTCCCATAACAATCCTCAAACGATTAATTTCATGTATCCGTCTTAACTTTGTGAAAACTGAAAATAAGCTTAAGAACATATAAAAACAACACCAAGCATGAATTCTTCACCTAAGAACAATCCTAAGCATGTTTCTAAGTCCATTAAACATAACTCTTTAAACAAAATCAGAATCAAAATGAAGAACCCATCAAAAGTGCTAATATTCATAATAAGGCCGAGTTTTCTCATTACCGTCACCTCTTAGGCAATCCGGCTCAAAGATCCTCCTCTAAGATTTAGCTATCCACTTCCTGGTTGTCCAAACCTTCCCCTACAAACACGGAAAACGAGATTAAGGACGGAAAACGGAATCTAGGAAAATCAGTCAGATTTTCGAAGTGAAGGATTTGAAAAACGAAAGTGGTGGATGGCTTGCAAATTCGATGAGGATTCCGAAAATGTTATCATTACCTTGATTTGATGAACGGATGATGGAGAAATGAGCAAAAGAAGATGATTATTTATGGAGGTTTTAAGAAATGTGTTTCACTGTTTTATTTGTTTTGAAGATGAAGAAGATGTCGACTAAATTGGCTTTAAGGGTTTAAGAAATGTGAACTTAAGTTGCCAAGTTTATATTCGTCTCAAGGACTTAAGGTTCTTAAGACGGATCTTATTATTTATAAGAAATACTTTCCGATGAATCATTAAAACATTATTTTATTACTTAAAATAATTAAAAGCCTTTAAAATATAAATCACGAAAATACGGGCTGTTACAGATGATGTTCTTGAAGATGGTGATTGTTGATGACGTAGTAAGGCACAACACTTAATACTTGAAAGATTGATGAGACGATGTAATGAATGAATTATGTATATTCGAAGGATAAGATAATTGATTAAGCTCACACAGATACTCTCTCAATTATTTTGAAGCTCACACAGATACTTCGGGGTTAAAGCTCACACAGATACTTTAGGTTTTTGTAAGTAAAAATTAACAAAGAGAATTTTTTTTTCTAACTTGAATATCCTAAACAAAGATCACGGCTGCCCTATTTATAGGGTCTAATTGTTGGGGCTGGTGTCCTTGACAATAAGTACAATGACTTATTAAATCTCTTTAAGGATGACAAGGGCATACTTCAGTATTATTATCAGTTGATCAACGTTTATCAATAACGGTTGGCTTGCTAGATAAGTTTGACGTTATTGTCATACAGATGGCGGTGATCAACTGGTCCCTATACGTCACACCTATAGGACACGTTTGAGAGATGTGGAGGTATGAAAATACAGTCACATTTATGCCGGATACGACTAAACAGTTAGTCAGAGGTATTGACTATTAAATTAGTCAATAAAATGTTGAGATTATTATTTAATACGGATTAAATAATTTTAGCTAATACGGATTACATGATTAATTCGTAAATTAAATATAAACGGTTAAATTTAATTAAATATTGTATTCGCGTATTAATATAAACAGTTATATTAATTTAGGTAATTATACAATATCGTAATTTTATCAGACCGTTATTAATACAGCGACTGTATTAATATCTGATAACAAGTATACGATTTATAATAAATACCCACGAATTATATTTTAGCAAAATGGGTCGAATCACGCATTGGAATAAGGTAAGAGTGGAAAGCCCACTCCTACCCAATACCCAATTCGGCCGACCAGGGCTACATAAGGAGAGTCCTTCTCCTTTTTTTAGATGATTGATTCTACTGGTAATTCATAAATCTCACAATTAGGGTTTTTGAGAGCATTCTTCTCCCAAAAACTCAGATCTCACATCTAAAACCTCAATAGCTCTCCCCATATTGCAAGGCAATTGGAGAGTATTTTCTAGCACACGCGGCATCATCTTAAACAAAGTCTTGGGTGCAAGTTATAGGAGGGAATTTACTTTAATTCCTGTTCTTAGGCCTATTCAAGCAAGGACCCAAGGTTGTATTCTTTTTCATGTTTTATTTATCTTATGACAATATTCACAACTGTAAATTTCATTATAATCCTTCAAGTTTAGGGCGAATACATGCTTTATTCCCCACAAGTGGTATCAGAGCCAAGGCCACGAGATTTTACTTTTGTGTTTTTCATAAGTTTTGGTTGAAAATTTTGAAAATCGATTTCTGTCGGTGTGTGGGTCGGTCGACCCATTTTTGTGGTCGGTCGACCAATACCCGTGTAGGGTTTATGTTTTTCGGCAGTTTCTCTTTTGCGTTTTCAGAAACTAGGTTTCTTGTTTTGTGGTCGGTCGACCTGGTTAATAGGTCGGTCGACCATTCTGCTGTTACAAAAAAAAAAAAAAAAAAAAAATTTCGTCAGGAGGTCGGTCGACCTGTTTAATGGGTCGGTAGACCTCTCTGCAGTTACAGGAAATTTTTTTTTCTGTCAGGAGGTCGGTCGACCACTTCCCTGTAACAGTCGTGTTTTATTTTTTTCCGAAAATAACTTGTTTTATTTTCCCTTGGCCAAAAGTAATATGCTGTATACGGAAATAGTATATTATTTTTGTGAAACGGTTCACTCTCGCATGATACATATTATTTTAAAACGGTTTAAGATAATGGATTATTAACTTGTTAAAATTAAAGTGGTTAAAACGGTATAATCACATAATTTTAATCCCGTAAAGGTGGTTTGGTAAAATTTGTTAATCATAATAACAGTATTATGTCATGTATAAATTTTAATTTTAGTTGATGCATTTTATTTATCGTCTTGTTGAATGCCTTGTGAATGCTTTCAATAACGTATTTATTTTTGCAAACGGTTGTAACTTAGTGTGGCCTTAGTAGATTGTGTCACCGTAATGATGGGACACAGTCTTGTTTGTAATTTTGAGATCTTGTATCTCCGTTTTGGGTTTTTGCCATGTAATTACTTTTGTATTTAAATTAGAATGTAAATAGGGTTATATTTGTAATTTAAATTAGTAATTTTGTGAAGACCAAAGACGGAGACCGGATGCTCACTCCCGCTGCAAAGACAAGCTTCTAGGGTCCAACGGTGGATTCCAAGTTGTTTTATGTTTATTTTGGTAGGATAGGCCACACTAGGACTTTTATTTACGTTTATCGCATTTATTTTATGCTTTCATCGATAATAGCTTGCATCATATTCCGCCTAAAACAAAACCACCTATAACATGCCTGAAAACTGATTCATATAGAGGTTACGCGTTAGTTTTCTGTGACAACACAGATGTCACATGTCAATTGCAAAGCCATCACTTTATTTCATTCATTCACGCATATGCTAGATATTAGTTCACTTAAAATGGATAAATAAAAGTTGATGGGGTCTTCCTCGTATAACCAAAAAATTGAGAATAGTCTTTATAAATCAGACTCCCATGAATCCCTTCTTCGTCGGTAGGCATAATATGACCCCTTCTACGTCGGGTAAGTGGGAACAGATGATTTATTTTATCTCAACATCATGGTCACTCGATACTATCTAGCGACTGAGATGGACTAATAGATAGGATTTACGGAAATCTATCGACCAAGAGTTCCAACGGTGGAATTAGCCAAGCTGTGGGCTTATCAATATACGGAAATTGAGTCTTGGGATCGTTTATATAATTCTTGAGGGAGATCAATTATATAAATGCATGAGTCTACGAGTTTAAATACATTTTAATATAGACTTAAATCACAACAACGAGTTGCTTATATGGTTCTGTTTTATCTTCTTTTCAGTGTAGAACACGTTCAAATTGATCCAGAACATCCTAAGAAGGTTTGCAAGCTTAAGCGTTCCATCTATGGACTTAAGCAAGCATCGCGGAGTTGGAATCATCGCTTCGACCAAGTGATAAAAGAGAATGGATTCGTTCGATCAGTCGAGGAACCATGCCTCTATATCAAGTCGAGTGGGAGCAAGATTGTCTTCCTAGTACTGTATGTCGATGACATACTCTTGATTGGGAATGACATACCTCTCTTATCTTCGGTTAAAGCATGGTTGAAAAACCATTTCCAGATGAAAGATCTGGGAGAGGCACAAAGAATTTTGGGCATCCATATCTACAGGGATAGATCACGACGGATGTTGTCTCTCAGTCAGGAGTCTTACATAGATAAGATTCTAGAGAGATTCAGCATGACGAACTCCAAGAAAGGGTTCCTTCCTATGACTACTGGCCTTCACTTGAGCAAGTCCCAAGAAGCTAAGACATTGGAAGAGAAAGAGCGCATGAGTCGGATTCCTTATGCTTCGGCAATAGGATCGATCATGTATGCCATGATATGCACACGTCCAGACGTTGCATATGCATTGAGTATGACTAGTCGATTCCAAGCTCATCCAGGTGAACAACACTGGATGGCCGTGAAAAACATTCTTAAGTACTTACGGAGGACTAAAGATTGGGGATTGACTTATGGAGGCGACTCAACGCTCTGTGCCACGGGTTACGCAGATGCTAGCTTCCAAACGGATCGAGATGACTCGAAATCTCAGTCTGGATTCGTTTTTACTCTTAATGGCGCTGCTGTCAGCTGGAAAAGTTCTAAACAGAGTGTTACAGCAGATTCTACGACTGAGTCCGAGTACTATGCCGCCTCAGAAGCAGCTAAGGAAGCAATATGGATGCGTAAATTCTTACAAGGACTATCAGTAGTGCCTAGTTCGAATGACCCAATCACCGTTTATTGTGATAATAAAGGTGCCATCTTCCAAGCTAAGGAGCATAAGTCTAGCAACATGGCTAGGCATGTACAACGGAAAGCTCATTTAATCAGAGATTACGTGGAGCAAAAGGAGATTTTCATTGATAAGATCGCTACGGATGACAACATAGCTGATCCTCTCACTAAAGCATTACCACGTGATAAGCATGAAGGGCACATTCATTCCATGGGAATTAGATGTGTTCCTAAGTTGTAGTACTCTTTTATGAATTCATGTAATAATTCATTTTCTCGTGTACTCTATTCAACCTCATTGTTATGATATATAATGTTTTGTTTTTCATGTGGAATTGTACGCTAATTTTGAACACCACAAAGTGAACTGAATTACATTACATCGTTTTAGTCCTTGATTACCCACTTGAGCTGATAACTCAGGTAATCATTTTGTGACGTTGGTTGATGGTGGGTTCAACGAGCCATAAGTCACGTGGATGACTGACCAATCTCAAAGGCGAGTTATACGGATATCTCGTAGGACACCCCGTGACAACGTTATGGAGTCCTAAATGTTTTATAACATTGGGTGCCAGGTCGTGGATAGGATCTCCATAGTGTTCCTTAGAGTCGAGTCTTTTGACTTTCAACTGTCTCTTGAGATTAAGGCAGATTTTGGGTACCTTTGGTTTCTTTCCCACGGTCATCGTAACAGGGGCCAAGAGGATTTTTTCTGGGTTATTTCATGCTGCGCGATATCGGCAGGATTCGAGTTGAGGGAAATATCCAAACCCTTATCAGGATTTTATCATTTCTCAGGGCCACTCGAGGAGTAGTAACTGAAATGCATGGCCATGCTCGAATACAGATTCGTTTTATCAGTTAAGTTACTCTCTAGTCGGGGAAACCACTCTTGATACAGATCGCTTGTGAGATACGACCTTTGCGAATGCGGATTTGCAAATTGTCTTACATTGAGTGGGAGAAATTTTAAAAGGATATGAGAATCGGTTATCGCACCTACACTTGTACGGACAAGTGGGAGTTTGTTGGAGCTTTTGTCCTCCACATGTAGTGTGATAACGTCATTGCACATACCCTTGTACGGACAAGTGGGAGATTGTTGGGGCTGGTGTCCTTGACAATTAAGTACAATGACTTATTAAATCTCTTTAAGGATCACAAGGGCATACTTCAGTATTATTATCAGTTGATCAACGTTTATCAATAATGGTTGACTTGCTAGATAAGTTTGACGTTATTGTCATACGGATGGCGGTGATCAACTGGTCCCTATACGTCACACATATAGGACACGTTTGAGAGATGTGGAGGTATGAAAATACAGTCACATTTATGCCGGATACGACTAAACAGTTAGTCAGAGGTATTGACTATTAAATTAGTCAATAAAATGTTGAGATTATTATTTAATACGGATTAAATAATTTTAGCTAATACGGATTACATGATTAATTCGTAAATTAAATATAAACGGTTATATTTAATTAAATATTGTATTCGCGTATTAATATAAACATTTATATTAATTTAGGTAATTATACAATATCGTAATTTTATCAGACCATTATTAATACAGCGACTGTATTAATATCTGATAACAAGGATACGATTTATAATAAATACCCACGAATTATATTTTAGCAAAATGGGTCGAATCACGCATTGGAATAAGGTAAGACTGGAAAGCCTACTCCTACCCAATACCCAATTCGGCCGACCAGGGCTACATAAGGAGAGTCCTTCTCCTTTTGTTAGATGATTGATTCTACTGGTAATTCATAAATCTCACAATTAGGGTTTTTGAGAGCATTCTTCTCCCAAAAACTCAGATCTCACATCTAAAACCTCAATAGCTCTCCCCATATTGCAAGGCAATTGGAGAGTATTTTCTAGCACACGCGGCATCATCTTAAACAAAGTCTTGGGTGCAAGTTATAGGAGGGAATTTACTTTAATTCCTGTTCTTAGGCCTATTCAAGCAAGGACCCAAGGTTGTATTCTTTTTCATGTTTTATTTATCTTATGACAATATTCACAACTGTAAATTTCATTATAATCCTTCAAGTTTAGGGCGAATACATGCTTTATTCCCCACACTAATGGCCGGCTAAATCCTACTTGAAATAAGGTAAGAATACCTTATTTGAAACTAACTAGAAAACCCTAATCCTACTTAAGTTCAAACAACTAGTTTGACTAGGATTAAGACTCATATTCCTACACAAACCATGAATCCTAAAACTAGTAGGATTCCTAATCCTATTAGGATTACAAATCCTACAACAACTAGGATTCCTAATTCTACTAGGACAACGAATGCTATCACAACTAGGATTCCTATTTAATTTAGGATTTCCTATTTGTATTAGGACTCTTACAAAAGACTCCTAACTGGACTATAACATATGAGTCCTTATTTTAAACATAAGATAAACTAATCTTCCTACACGAACCCTAGATTGGTCGTGTGGTTACTCCATTGTCGAGTCCACGCGAACTTGAATATTGTATTGGACCCAAATCGAACCAATAGGTTAGAGACCTCATATTCTGGCTAAGGAGTAGTTCATAAAAGGATGTACCCGCATCAGTCTAGAATCGAATAAGATATCTCATGATGCGATTTCGGACACGTGGTAGAAAAACACGCTGAAAAATAACAATGGCTGCTCCGACCACCCGAAACAGGTCGAACTAAAGGATATATAATACACGTTTTTTAGGCCTCTGAACTCCTGAATAAAAAATTACCGAAAATCGCACGGATTGTTAACCGAGTCAGATAAAGCGGGCACAAAAGTTTGCAGAAACATCAGAAGACATTTAACGTTACCGGTATGCGATAAACCAATTTCGGCCGAAAATCGGATAACCGTGTAAAAGTGATTTATAGTTGTTTATAGGGTCTAGAATCGAATAAGATATCTCATGATGCAATTTCGGACACGTGGTAGAAAAACAGGCTAAAAAATAACAATGGCCGCTCCGACCACCCTAAACGGCTCGAATTGATTGGTATATAATACACGTTTTTTAGGCCTCTGAGATCTCCTGAACGAAAATGTTCGAAAATCGCATGGATTGTAAATCGAGTGAAAAACCGGACTCAAATATTTTCAAAAAGTCCGGAAGATATTTGACTTTGCCGGTATGCTATAAATCAATTTCGACCGAAAATCGGATAACCATGTAAAAGTTATTTATAGTTGTTTATAGGGTTTAGAATAGAATAAGATACCTCATGATGCGATTTCGGACACGTGGTAGAAAAACAAGCTGAAAAATAAAAATGGCCGCTCCGACCACCCGGAACAGCTCGTATTGAAGGATATATAACACACGTTTTTTAGGCCTCTGAACTCCTGAAACAAAAATTACCGATAATCGCACGGATGTGAAATCGATTCAGATAAAGCGAGCCCAAAAATTTTCAAAAACATCAGAAGACATTTGACGTTACCGGTATGCTATAAACCAGTTTCGGTCGAAAATCGGATAACCGTGTAAAAGTGATTTATAATTATTTATAGGGTCTAGAATCGAAAAAGATACCTCATGCGATTTCAGACACGTGGTAAAAATAAGGCTGAAATTAAAAATGGTCGCTCCGACCACCTGAAATGGCTCAAATTGAAGGGTATATAATACACGTTTTTTAGGCCTCTGAGCTCCCGAAACGAAAATTATCGAAAATTGCAAGAATTGTTAATCAAGTCAGAAAAAGCGGGCACAAAAATTTGCAAAAACATCAGAAGACATATGACGTTATCGGTATGCTATAAACCAAATTCGGCTGAAAATCGGATAACCGTGTAAAAGTGATTTATAATTGTTTATAGGGTCTAGAATCGGATATCTCATGACGCAATTTCGGACACGTGGTAGAAAAGTAGGCAGAAAAATAACAATGGCCGCCTCGACCACCCCAAAAGGCTCGAATTGAAGGGTTATAATACACGTTTTTTTAGGCCTCAGAGCTTCCCGGAACGAAAATGTCCAAAAATCGCATGGATTGTTAATCGAGTCAGATAATGCGGACTCAATTTTTTTTAAAAACTCCAAAAGACATTTGACTTTACCGGTATGCTATAAACAAGTTTCGGCCGAAAATCGGATAACCATGTAAAAGTTATTTATAGTTGTTTATAGAGTTTAGAACCAAATAAGATAACTCATGATGCGATTTCGGACACGTGGTAGAAAAACAAGCTGAACAATAAAAATGGCCGGTCCGACCACCCGAAACAGCTCGAATTGAAGGATATATAATACACGTTTTTTAGGCCTTTAAACTCCTGAAACAAAAATTACCGAAAATCGCATGGATGGTTAATCGAGTCAGATAAAGCGGGCACAAAATTTTTCAAAAACATCAGAAGACATTTGACGTTACCGATATGTTATAAACCAATTTCGGCCGAAAATCGGATAACCGTGTAAAAGTGATTTATAGTTGTTTATAGGGTCAAGAAACGAATAAGATATCTTATGATGCAATTTCAGACACGTGGTAGAAACACAGGCTCAAAGATAACAATGGCCGCTCCGACCACCCGAAACAGCTCAAATTGAAGGATATATAATATACGTGTTTTAGGCGTCTGAACTCCTGAAACAAAAATTACAGAAAATCGTACGGATGTGTAATCGAGTCAGATAAAGCGGGCACAAAAATTTTCAAAAACATCAGAAGACATTTGACGTTACCGGTATGCTATAAACCAGTTTCGGTCGAAAATCGGATAACCGTGTAAAAGTGATTTATAATTGTTTATAGTGTCTAGAATCGAAAAAGATACCTCATGATACGATTTCTGACACGTGGTAAAAACCAGGCTGAAATTAAAAATAGTCGCTTCGACCACCTGAAACGGCTCGAATTGAGAGTATATAATACACGTTTTTTAGTCCTATGAGCTCCCGCAACGAAAATTATCGAAAATTGCAAGAATTGTAAATCAAGTCAAAAAAAGCGGGCACAAAAATTTGCAAAAACATCAGAAGACATATGACGTTATCGGTATGCTATAAACCAAATTCGGCTGAAAATCGGATAACCGTGTAAAAGTGATTTATAGTTGTATATAGGGTCTAGAATCGAATAAGATATCTCATGATGTGATTTCGGACACGTGGTAGAAAAACACACAAAAATATAACAATGGCTGCTCCGACCACCCGAAACAGGTCGAACTAAAAGATATATATAATACACCTTTTTTAGGCCTCTGAATTCCTGAAACAAAAATTACCGAAAATCGCACGGATTGTTAATCGAGTCAGATAAAGCGGGCACAAAAGTTTGCAGAAACATCAGAAGACATTTAATGTTACCGGTATGCGATACACCAATGTTGGCCGAAAATCGGATAACCGTGTAAAAGTGATTTATAGTAGTTTATAGGGTCATGAATCGAATAAGATATCTCATGATGCAATTTAGGACACGTGGTAGAAAAACAGGCTGAAAAATAACAATGGCCGCTCCGACCACCCTAAACGGCTCGAATTGATGGGTATATAATACACGTTTTTTAGGCCTCTGAGATCCCCGGAACGAAAATGTCCGAAAATCACATGGATTATAAATCGAGTAAGATAAACCGGACTCAAAAATTTTCAAAAATTCCGGAAGATATTTGACTTTACCGGTATTCTATAAACCAGTTTCGACCGAAAATCGGATAACCATGTAAAAGTTATTTATAGTTGTTTATAGGGTTTAGAATAGAATAAGATACCTCATGATGCGATTTCGGACACGTGGTAGAAAAACAAGCTGAAAAATAAAAAAGGCCGCTCCGACCACACGGAACAGCTCGAATTGAAGGATATATAATACACGTTTTTTAGGCCTCTGAACTCCTGAAACAAAAATTACCGAAAATCGCACGGATGTGTAATCGAGTCAGATAAAGCGGGCACAATTTTTTTCAAAAACATCAGAAGACATTTGATGTTACCGGTATGCTATAAACCAGTTTCGGTCGAAAATCGGATAACCGTGTAAAAGTGATTTATAATTATTTATAGGGTCTAGAATCGAAAAAGATACCTCATGCGATTTCAGACACGTGGTAAAAATAAGGCTGAAATTAAAAATGGTCGCTCCGACCACCTGAAATGGCTCAAATTGAAGGGTATATAATACACGTTTTTTAGGCCTCTGAGCTCCCGAAACGAAAATTATCGAAAATTGCAAGAATTGTTAATCAAGTCAGAAAAAGCGGGCACAAAAATTTGCAAAAACATCAGAAGACATATGACGTTATCGGTATGCTATAAACCAAATTCGGCTGAAAATCGGATAACCGTGTAAAAGTGATTTATAATTGTTTATAGGGTCTAGAATCGGATATCTCATGACGCAATTTCGGACACGTGGTAGAAAAGTAGGCAGAAAAATAACAATGGCCGCCTCGACCACCCCAAAAGGCTCGAATTGAAGGGTTATAATACACGTTTTTTTAGGCCTCAGAGCTTCCCGGAACGAAAATGTCCAAAAATCGCATGGATTGTTAATCGAGTCAGATAATGCGGACTCAATTTTTTTAAAAAACTCCAAAAGACATTTGACTTTACCGGTATGCTATAAACAAGTTTCGGCCGAAAATCGGATAACCATGTAAAAGTTATTTATAGTTGTTTATAGAGTTTAGAACCAAATAAGATAACTCATGATGCGATTTCGGACACGTGGTAGAAAAACAAGCTGAACAATAAAAATGGCCGGTCCGACCACCCGAAACAGCTCGAATTGAAGGATATATAATACACGTTTTTTAGGCCTTTAAACTCCTGAAACAAAAATTACCGAAAATCGCATGGATGGTTAATCGAGTCAGATAAAGCGGGCACAAAATTTTTCAAAAACATCAGAAGACATTTGACGTTACCGATATGTTATAAACCAATTTCGGCCGAAAATCGGATAACCGTGTAAAAGTGATTTATAGTTGTTTATAGGGTCAAGAAACGAATAAGATATCTTATGATGCAATTTCAGACACGTGGTAGAAACACAGGCTCAAAGATAACAATGGCCGCTCCGACCACCCGAAACAGCTCAAATTGAAGGATATATAATATACGTGTTTTAGGCGTCTGAACTCCTGAAACAAAAATTACAGAAAATCGTACGGATGTGTAATCGAGTCAGATAAAGCGGGCACAAAAATTTTCAAAAACATCAGAAGACATTTGACGTTACCGGTATGCTATAAACCAGTTTCGGTCGAAAATCGGATAACCGTGTAAAAGTGATTTATAATTGTTTATAGTGTCTAGAATCGAAAAAGATACCTCATGATACGATTTCTGACACGTGGTAAAAACCAGGCTGAAATTAAAAATAGTCGCTTCGACCACCTGAAACGGCTCGAATTGAGAGTATATAATACACGTTTTTTAGTCCTATGAGCTCCCGCAACGAAAATTATCGAAAATTGCAAGAATTGTAAATCAAGTCAAAAAAAGCGGGCACAAAAATTTGCAAAAACATCAGAAGACATATGACGTTATCGGTATGCTATAAACCAAATTCGGCTGAAAATCGGATAACCGTGTAAAAGTGATTTATAGTTGTATATAGGGTCTAGAATCGAATAAGATATCTCATGATGTGATTTCGGACACGTGGTAGAAAAACACACAAAAATATAACAATGGCTGCTCCGACCACCCGAAACAGGTCGAACTAAAAGATATATATAATACACCTTTTTTAGGCCTCTGAATTCCTGAAACAAAAATTACCGAAAATCGCACGGATTGTTAATCGAGTCAGATAAAGCGGGCACAAAAGTTTGCAGAAACATCAGAAGACATTTAATGTTACCGGTATGCGATACACCAATGTTGGCCGAAAATCGGATAACCGTGTAAAAGTGATTTATAGTAGTTTATAGGGTCATGAATCGAATAAGATATCTCATGATGCAATTTAGGACACGTGGTAGAAAAACAGGCTGAAAAATAACAATGGCCGCTCCGACCACCCTAAACGGCTCGAATTGATGGGTATATAATACACGTTTTTTAGGCCTCTGAGATCCCCGGAACGAAAATGTCCGAAAATCACATGGATTATAAATCGAGTAAGATAAACCGGACTCAAAAATTTTCAAAAATTCCGGAAGATATTTGACTTTACCGGTATTCTATAAACCAGTTTCGACCGAAAATCGGATAACCATGTAAAAGTTATTTATAGTTGTTTATAGGGTTTAGAATAGAATAAGATACCTCATGATGCGATTTCGGACACGTGGTAGAAAAACAAGCTGAATAATAAAAAAGGCCGCTCCGACCACACGGAACAGCTCGAATTGAAGGATATATAATACACGTTTTTTAGGCCTCTGAACTCCTGAAACAAAAATTACCGAAAATCGCACGGATGTGTAATCGAGTCAGATAAAGCGGGCACAATTTTTTTCAAAAACATCAGAAGACATTTGATGTTACCGGTATGCTATAAACCAGTTTCGGTCGAAAATCGGATAACCGTGTAAAAGTGATTTATAATTATTTATAGGGTCTAGAATCGAAAAAGATACCTCATGCGATTTCAGACACGTGGTAAAAATAAGGCTGAAATTAAAAATGGTCGCTCCGACCACCTGAAATGGCTCAAATTGAAGGGTATATAATACACGTTTTTTAGGCCTCTGAGCTCCCGAAACGAAAATTATCGAAAATTGCAAGAATTGTTAATCAAGTCAGAAAAAGCGGGCACAAAAATTTGCAAAAACATCAGAAGACATATGACGTTATCGGTATGCTATAAACCAAATTCGGCTGAAAATCGGATAACCGTGTAAAAGTGATTTATAATTGTTTATAGGGTCTAGAATCGGATATCTCATGACGCAATTTCGGACACGTGGTAGAAAAGTAGGCAGAAAAATAACAATGGCCGCCTCGACCACCCCAAAAGGCTCGAATTGAAGGGTTATAATACACGTTTTTTTAGGCCTCAGAGCTTCCCGGAACGAAAATGTCCAAAAATCGCATGGATTGTTAATCGAGTCAGATAATGCGGACTCAATTTTTTTTAAAAACTCCAAAAGACATTTGACTTTACCGGTATGCTATAAACAAGTTTCGGCCGAAAATCGGATAACCATGTAAAAGTTATTTATAGTTGTTTATAGAGTTTAGAACCAAATAAGATAACTCATGATGCGATTTCGGACACGTGGTAGAAAAACAAGCTGAACAATAAAAATGGCCGGTCCGACCACCCGAAACAGCTCGAATTGAAGGATATATAATACACGTTTTTTAGGCCTTTAAACTCCAGAAACAAAAATTACCGAAAATCGCATGGATGGTTAATCGAGTCAGATAAAGCGGGCACAAAAATTTTCAAAAACATCAGAAGACATTTGACGTTACCGATATGTTATAAACCAATTTCGGCCGAAAATCGGATAACCGTGTAAAAGTGATTTATAGTTGTTTATAGGGTCATGAATCGAATAAGATATCTCATGATGCAATTTAGGACACGTGGTAGAAAAACAGGCTGAAAAAATAACAATGGCCGCTCCGACTACCCTAAACGGCTCGAATTGATGGGTATATAATACACTTTTTTAGGCCTCTGAGATCCCCGGAACGAAAATGTCCGAAAATCACATGGATTATAAATCGAGTCAGATAAACCGGACTCAAAAATTTTCAAAAAGTCCGGAAGATATTTGACTTTGCCGGTATGCTATAAATCAATTTCGACCGAAAATCGGATAACCATGTAAAAGTTATTTATAGTTGTTTATAGGGTTTAGAATAGAATAAGATACCTCATGATGCGATTTCGGACACGTGGTAGAAAAACAAGCTGAAAAATAAAAATGGCCGCTCCGACCACCCGGAACAGCTCGTATTGAAGGATATATAACACACGTTTTTTAGGCCTCTGAACTCCTGAAAAAAAATTACCGATAATCACACGGATGTGAAATCGATTCAGATAAAGCGAGCCCAAAAATTTTCAAAAACATCAGAAGACATTTGACGTTACCGGTATGCTATAAACCAGTTTCGGTCGAAAATCGGATAACCGTGTAAAAGTGATTTATAATTATTTATAGGGTCTAGAATCGAAAAAGATACCTCATGCGATTTCAGACACGTGGTAAAAATAAGGCTGAAATTAAAAATGGTCGCTCCGACCACCTGAAATGGCTCAAATTGAAGGGTATATAATACACGTTTTTTAGGCCTCTGAGCTCCCGAAACGAAAATTATCGAAAATTGCAAGAATTGTTAATCAAGTCAGAAAAAGCGGGCACAAAAATTTGCAAAAACATCAGAAGACATATGACGTTATCGGTATGCTATAAACCAAATTCGGCTGAAAATCGGATAACCGTGTAAAAGTGATTTATAATTGTTTATAGGGTCTAGAATCGGATATCTCATGACGCAATTTCGGACACGTGGTAGAAAAGTAGGCAGAAAAATAACAATGGCCGCCTCGACCACCCCAAAAGGCTCGAATTGAAGGGTTATAATACACGTTTTTTTAGGCCTCAGAGCTTCCCGGAACGAAAATGTCCAAAAATCGCATGGATTGTTAATCGAGTCAGATAATGCGGACTCAATTTTTTTTAAAAACTCCAAAAGACATTTGACTTTACCGGTATGCTATAAACAAGTTTCGGCCGAAAATCGGATAACCATGTAAAAGTTATTTATAGTTGTTTATAGAGTTTAGAACCAAATAAGATAACTCATGATGCGATTTCGGACACGTGGTAGAAAAACAAGCTGAACAATAAAAATGGCCGGTCCGACCACCCGAAACAGCTCGAATTGAAGGATATATAATACACGTTTTTTAGGCCTTTAAACTCCAGAAACAAAAATTACCGAAAATCGCATGGATGGTTAATCGAGTCAGATAAAGCGGGCACAAAAATTTTCAAAAACATCAGAAGACATTTGACGTTACCGATATGTTATAAACCAATTTCGGCCGAAAATCGGATAACCGTGTAAAAGTGATTTATAGTTGTTTATAGGGTCATGAATCGAATAAGATATCTCATGATGCAATTTAGGACACGTGGTAGAAAAACAGGCTGAAAAAATAACAATGGCCGCTCCGACTACCCTAAACGGCTCGAATTGATGGGTATATAATACACGTTTTTTAGGCCTCTGAGATCCCCGGAACGAAAATGTCCGAAAATCACATGGATTATAAATCGAGTCAGATAAACCGGACTCAAAAATTTTCAAAAAGTCCGGAAGATATTTGACTTTGCCGGTATGCTATAAATCAATTTCGACCGAAAATCGGATAACCATGTAAAAGTTATTTATAGTTGTTTATAGGGTTTAGAATAGAATAAGATACCTCATGATGCGATTTCGGACACGTGGTAGAAAAACAAGCTGAAAAATAAAAATGGCCGCTCCGACCACCCGGAACAGCTCGTATTGAAGGATATATAACACACGTTTTTTAGGCCTCTGAACTCCTGAAAAAAAATTACCGATAATCACACGGATGTGAAATCGATTCAGATAAAGCGAGCCCAAAAATTTTCAAAAACATCAGAAGACATTTGACGTTACCGGTATGCTATAAACCAGTTTCGGTCGAAAATCGGATAACCGTGTAAAAGTGATTTATAATTATTTATAGGGTCTAGAATCGAAAAAGATACCTCATGCGATTTCAGACACGTGGTAAAAATAAGGCTGAAATTAAAAATGGTCGCTCCGACCACCTGAAATGGCTCAAATTGAAGGGTATATAATACACGTTTTTTAGGCCTCTGAGCTCCCGAAACGAAAATTATCGAAAATTGCAAGAATTGTTAATCAAGTCAGAAAAAGCGGGCACAAAAATTTGCAAAAACATCAGAAGACATATGACGTTATCGGTATGCTATAAACCAAATTCGGCTGAAAATCGGATAACCGTGTAAAAGTGATTTATAATTGTTTATAGGGTCTAGAATCGGATATCTCATGACGCAATTTCGGACACGTGGTAGAAAAGTAGGCAGAAAAATAAAAATGGCCGCCTCGACCACCCCAAAAGGCTCGAATTGAAGGGTTATAATACACGTTTTTTTAGGCCTCAGAGCTTCCCGGAACGAAAATGTCCAAAAATCGCATGGATTGTTAATCGAGTCAGATAATGCGGACTCAATTTTTTTTAAAAACTCCAAAAGACATTTGACTTTACCGGTATGCTATAAACAAGTTTCGGCCGAAAATCGGATAACCATGTAAAAGTTATTTATAGTTGTTTATAGAGTTTAGAACCAAATAAGATAACTCATGATGCGATTTCGGACACGTGGTAGAAAAACAAGCTGAACAATAAAAATGGCCGGTCCGACCACCCGAAACAGCTCGAATTGAAGGATATATAATACACGTTTTTTAGGCCTTTAAACTCCTGAAACAAAAATTACCGAAAATCGCATGGATGGTTAATCGAGTCAGATAAAGCGGGCACAAAATTTTTCAAAAACATCAGAAGACATTTGACGTTACCGATATGTTATAAACCAATTTCGGCCGAAAATCGGATAACCGTGTAAAAGTGATTTATAGTTGTTTATAGGGTCAAGAAACGAATAAGATATCTTATGATGCAATTTCAGACACGTGGTAGAAACACAGGCTCAAAGATAACAATGGCCGCTCCGACCACCCGAAACAGCTCAAATTGAAGGATATATAATATACGTGTTTTAGGCGTCTGAACTCCTGAAACAAAAATTACAGAAAATCGTACGGATGTGTAATCGAGTCAGATAAAGCGGGCACAAAAATTTTCAAAAACATCAGAAGACATTTGACGTTACCGGTATGCTATAAACCAGTTTCGGTCGAAAATCGGATAACCGTGTAAAAGTGATTTATAATTGTTTATAGTGTCTAGAATCGAAAAAGATACCTCATGATACGATTTCTGACACGTGGTAAAAACCAGGCTGAAATTAAAAATAGTCGCTTCGACCACCTGAAACGGCTCGAATTGAGAGTATATAATACACGTTTTTTAGTCCTATGAGCTCCCGCAACGAAAATTATCGAAAATTGCAAGAATTGTAAATCAAGTCAAAAAAAGCGGGCACAAAAATTTGCAAAAACATCAGAAGACATATGACGTTATCGGTATGCTATAAACCAAATTCGGCTGAAAATCGGATAACCGTGTAAAAGTGATTTATAGTTGTATATAGGGTCTAGAATCGAATAAGATATCTCATGATGTGATTTCGGACACGTGGTAGAAAAACACACAAAAAAATAACAATGGCTGCTCCGACCACCCGAAACAGGTCGAACTAAAATATATATATAATACACCTTTTTTAGGCCTCTGAACTCCTGAAACAAAAATTACCGAAAATCGCACGGATTGTTAATCGAGTCAGATAAAGCGGGCACAAAAGTTTGCAGAAACATCAGAAGACATTTAATGTTACCGGTATGCGATACACCAATGTCGGCCGAAAATCGGATAACCGTGTAAAAGTGATTTATAGTTGTTTATAGGGTCATGAATCGAATAAGTTATCTCATGATGCAATTTAGGACACGTGGTAGAAAAACAGGCTGAAAAATAACAATGGCCGCTCCGACCACCCTAAACGGCTCGAATTGATGGGTATATAATACACGTTTTTTAGGCCTCTGAGATCCCGGGAACGAAAATGTCCGAAAATCACATGGATTATAAATCGAGTCAGATAAACCGGACTCAAAAATTTTCAAAAATTCCGGAAGATATTTGACTTTACCGGTATTCTATAAACCAGTTTCGACCGAAAATCGGATAACCATGTAAAAGTTATTTATAGTTGTTTATAGGGTTTAGAATAGAATAAGATACCTCAAGATGCGATTTCGGACACGTGGTAGAAAAACAAGCTGAAAAATAAAAAAGGCCGCTCCGACCACACGGAACAGCTCGAATTGAAGGATATATAATACACGTTTTTTAGGCCTCTGAACTCCTGAAACAAAAATTACCGAAAATCGCACGGATGTGTAATCGAGTCAGATAAAGCGGGCACAAAATTTTTCAAAAACATCAGAAGACATTTGATGTTACCGGTATGCTAAAAACCAGTTTCGGTCGAAAATCGGATAACCGTGTAAAAGTGATTTATAATTGTTTATAGGGTCTAGAATCGAAAAAGATACCTCATGATACGATTTATGACACGTGGTAAAACCAGGCTGAAATTTAAAATGGTTGCTCCGACCACCTGAAACGGCTCGAATTGAAGGGTATATAATACACGTTTTTTAGGCCTCTAATCTCCTGAAACGAAAATTATCGAAAATCGCAAGAATTGTTAATCAAGTCAGAAAAAGCGGGCACAAAAATTTGCAAAAACATCAGAAGATATTTGACTTTACCGGTATGCTATTAACCAGTTTCGACCGAAAATCGGATAACCGTGTAAAAGTGATTTATAGTTGTTTATAGGATCTAGAATCGAATAAGATATCTCATGATGCAATTTCGGACACGTGGAAGAAAAACAGGCTGAAAAATTACAATGGTCGCTCCGACCACCCTAAACGGCTCGAATTGATGGGTATATAATACACGTTTTTTAGGCCTCTGAGATCCCCGGAACTAAAATGTCCGAAAATCGCATCGATTGTGAATCGAGTAAGATAAACCGGACTAAAAAAATTTCAAAGATTCCGGAAGATATTTGACTTTACCGTTATTCTATAAACCAGTTTCGACCGAAAATCGGATAACCATGTAAAAGTTATTTATAGCTGTTTATAGGGTTTAGAATAGAATAAGATACCTCATGATGCGATTTCGGACACGTGGTAGAAAAACAAGCTGAAAAATAAAAAAGGCCGCTCCGACCACACGGAACAGCTCGAATTGAAGGATATAGAATACACGTTTTTTAGGCCTTTGAACTCCTGAAACAAAAATACCGAAAATCGCACGGATGTGTAATCGAGTCAGATAAAGCGGGCACAAATTTTTTCAAAAACATCAGAAGACATTTGACGTTACCGGTATGCTTTAAACCAGTTTCGGTCGAAAATCGGATAACCGTGTAAAAGTGATTTATAATTGTTTATAGGGTCTAGAATCGAAAAAGATACCTCATGATACGATTTCTGACACGTGGTAAAACCAGGCTGAAATTAAAAATGGTCGCTCCGACCACCTGAAACGGCTCGAATTGAAGGGTATATAATACACGTTTTTTAGGCCTCTAATCTCCTGAAACGAAAATTATCGAAAATCGCAAGAATTGTTAATCAAGTCAGAAAAAGCGGGCACAAAAATTTGCAAGAACATCAGAAGATATTTGACTTTACCGGTATGCTATTAACCAGTTTCGACTGAAAATCGGATAACCGTGTAAAAGTGATTTATAGTTGTTTATAGGATCTAGAATCGAATAAGATATCTCATGATGCAATTTCGGACACGTGGTAGAAAAACTGGCTGAAAAATTACAATGGCCGCTCCGACCACCCTAAACGGCTCGAATTGATGGGTATATAATACACGTTTTTAGGCCTCTGAGATCCCCGGAACTAAAATGTCCGAAAATCGCATGGATTGTAAATCGAGTCAGATAAACCGGACTAAAAAAATTTCAAAAATTCCGGAAGATATTTGACATTACCAGTATTCTATAAACCAGTTTCGACCGAAAATCGGATAACCATGTAAAAGTTATTTATAGTTGTTTATAGGGTTTAGAATAGAATAAGATACCTCATGATGCGATTTCGGACACGTGGTAGAAAAACAAGCTGAAAATTAAAAATGGCCGCTCCGACCACACGGAACAGCTCGAATTGAAGGATATAGAATACACGTTTTTTAGGCCTCTGAACTCCTGAAACAAAAATTACCGAAAATCGCACGGATGTGTAATCGAGTCAGATAAAGCGGGCACAAAATTTTTCAAAAACATCAGAAGACATTTGATGTTACCGGTATGCTATAAACCAGTTTCGGTCGAAAATCGGATAACCGTGTAAAAGTGATTTTTAATTGTTTATAGGGTCTAGAATCGAAAAAGATACCTCATGATACGATTTATGACACGTGGTAAAACCAGGCTGAAATTTAAAATGGTCGCTCCGACCACCTGAAACGGCTCGAATTGAAGGGTATATAATACACGTTTTTTAGGCCTCTAATCTCCTGAAACGAAAATTATCGAAAATCGCAAGAATTGTTAATCAAGTCAGAAAAAGCGGGCACAAAAATTTGCAAAAACATCAGAAGATATTTGACTTTACCGGTATGCTATTAACCAGTTTCGACCGAAAATCGGATAACCGTGTAAAAGTGATTTATAGTTGTTTATAGGATCTAGAATCGAATAAGATATCTCATGATGCAATTTCGGACACGTGGTAGAAAAACAGGCTGAAAAATTACAATGGTCGCTCCGACCACCCTAAACGGCTCGAATTGATGGGTATATAATACACGTTTTTTAGGCCTCTGAGATCCCCGGAACTAAAATGTCCGAAAATCGCATGGATTGTGAATCGAGTAAGATAAACCGGACTAAAAAAATTTCAAAGATTCCGGAAGATATTTGACTTTACCGTTATTCTATAAACCAGTTTCGACCGAAAATCGGATAACCATGTAAAAGTTATTTATAGCTGTTTATAGGGTTTAGAATAGAATAAGATACCTCATGATGCGATTTCGGACACGTGGTAGAAAAACAAGCTGAAAAATAAAAAAGGCCGCTCCGACCACACGGAACAGCTCGAATTGAAGGATATAGAATACACGTTTTTTAGGCCTCTGAACTCCTGAAACAAAAATTACCGATAATCGCACGGATGTGAAATCGATTCAGATAAAGCGAGCCCAAAAATTTTCAAAAACATCAGAAGACATTTGACGTTACCGGTATGCTATAAACCAGTTTCGGTCGAAAATCGGATAACCGTGTAAAAGTGATTTATAATTATTTATAGGGTCTAGAATCGAAAAAGATACCTCATGCGATTTCAGACACGTGGTAAAAATAAGGCTGAAATTAAAAATGGTCGCTCCGACCACCTGAAATGGCTCAAATTGAAGGGTATATAATACACGTTTTTTAGGCCTCTGAGCTCCCGAAACGAAAATTATCGAAAATTGCAAGAATTGTTAATCAAGTCAGAAAAAGCGGGCACAAAAATTTGCAAAAACATCAGAAGACATATGACGTTATCGGTATGCTATAAACCAAATTCGGCTGAAAATCGGATAACCGTGTAAAAGTGATATATAATTGTTTATAGGGTCTAGAATCGGATATCTCATGACGCAATTTCGGACACGTGGTAGAAAAGTAGGCAGAAAAATAACAATGGCCGCCTCGACCACCCCAAAAGGCTCGAATTGAAGGGTTATAATACACGTTTTTTTAGGCCTCAGAGCTTCCCGGAACGAAAATGTCCAAAAATCGCATGGATTGTTAATCGAGTCAGATAATGCGGACTCAATTTTTTTTAAAAACTCCAAAAGACATTTGACTTTACCGGTATGCTATAAACAAGTTTCGGCCGAAAATCGGATAACCATGTAAAAGTTATTTATAGTTGTTTATAGAGTTTAGAACCAAATAAGATAACTCATGATGCGATTTCGGACACGTGGTAGAAAAACAAGCTGAACAATAAAAATGGCCGGTCCGACCACCCGAAACAGCTCGAATTGAAGGATATATAATACACGTTTTTTAGGCCTTTAAACTCCTGAAACAAAAATTACCGAAAATCGCATGGATGGTTAATCGAGTCAGATAAAGCGGGCACAAAATTTTTCAAAAACATCAGAAGACATTTGACGTTACCGATATGTTATAAACCAATTTCGGCCGAAAATCGGATAACCGTGTAAAAGTGATTTATAGTTGTTTATAGGGTCAAGAAACGAATAAGATATCTTATGATGCAATTTCAGACACGTGGTAGAAACACAGGCTCAAAGATAACAATGGCCGCTCCGACCACCCGAAACAGCTCAAATTGAAGGATATATAATATACGTGTTTTAGGCGTCTGAACTCCTGAAACAAAAATTACAGAAAATCGTACGGATGTGTAATCGAGTCAGATAAAGCGGGCACAAAAATTTTCAAAAACATCAGAAGACATTTGACGTTACCGGTATGCTATAAACCAGTTTCGGTCGAAAATCGGATAACCGTGTAAAAGTGATTTATAATTGTTTATAGTGTCTAGAATCGAAAAAGATACCTCATGATACGATTTCTGACACGTGGTAAAAACCAGGCTGAAATTAAAAATAGTCGCTTCGACCACCTGAAACGGCTCGAATTGAGAGTATATAATACACGTTTTTTAGTCCTATGAGCTCCCGCAACGAAAATTATCGAAAATTGCAAGAATTGTAAATCAAGTCAAAAAAAGCGGGCACAAAAATTTGCAAAAACATCAGAAGACATATGACGTTATCGGTATGCTATAAACCAAATTCGGCTGAAAATCGGATAACCGTGTAAAAGTGATTTATAGTTGTATATAGGGTCTAGAATCGAATAAGATATCTCATGATGTGATTTCGGACACGTGGTAGAAAAACACACAAAAAAATAACAATGGCTGCTCCGACCACCCGAAACAGGTCGAACTAAAATATATATATAATACACCTTTTTTAGGCCTCTGAACTCCTGAAACAAAAATTACCGAAAATCGCACGGATTGTTAATCGAGTCAGATAAAGCGGGCACAAAAGTTTGCAGAAACATCAGAAGACATTTAATGTTACCGGTATGCGATACACCAATGTCGGCCGAAAATCGGATAACCGTGTAAAAGTGATTTATAGTTGTTTATAGGGTCATGAATCGAATAAGTTATCTCATGATGCAATTTAGGACACGTGGTAGAAAAACAGGCTGAAAAATAACAATGGCCGCTCCGACCACCCTAAACGGCTCGAATTGATGGGTATATAATACACGTTTTTTAGGCCTCTGAGATCCCGGGAACGAAAATGTCCGAAAATCACATGGATTATAAATCGAGTCAGATAAACCGGACTCAAAAATTTTCAAAAATTCCGGAAGATATTTGACTTTACCGGTATTCTATAAACCAGTTTCGACCGAAAATCGGATAACCATGTAAAAGTTATTTATAGTTGTTTATAGGGTTTAGAATAGAATAAGATACCTCAAGATGCGATTTCGGACACGTGGTAGAAAAACAAGCTGAAAAATAAAAAAGGCCGCTCCGACCACACGGAACAGCTCGAATTGAAGGATATATAATACACGTTTTTTAGGCCTCTGAACTCCTGAAACAAAAATTACCGAAAATCGCACGGATGTGTAATCGAGTCAGATAAAGCGGGCACAAAATTTTTCAAAAACATCAGAAGACATTTGATGTTACCGGTATGCTAAAAACCAGTTTCGGTCGAAAATCGGATAACCGTGTAAAAGTGATTTATAATTGTTTATAGGGTCTAGAATCGAAAAAGATACCTCATGATACGATTTATGACACGTGGTAAAACCAGGCTGAAATTTAAAATGGTTGCTCCGACCACCTGAAACGGCTCGAATTGAAGGGTATATAATACACGTTTTTTAGGCCTCTAATCTCCTGAAACGAAAATTATCGAAAATCGCAAGAATTGTTAATCAAGTCAGAAAAAGCGGGCACAAAAATTTGCAAAAACATCAGAAGATATTTGACTTTACCGGTATGCTATTAACCAGTTTCGACCGAAAATCGGATAACCGTGTAAAAGTGATTTATAGTTGTTTATAGGATCTAGAATCGAATAAGATAACTCATGATGCAATTTCGGACACGTGGAAGAAAAACAGGCTGAAAAATTACAATGGTCGCTCCGACCACCCTAAACGGCTCGAATTGATGGGTATATAATACACGTTTTTTAGGCCTCTGAGATCCCCGGAACTAAAATGTCCGAAAATCGCATCGATTGTGAATCGAGTAAGATAAACCGGACTAAAAAAATTTCAAAGATTCCGGAAGATATTTGACTTTACCGTTATTCTATAAACCAGTTTCGACCGAAAATCGGATAACCATGTAAAAGTTATTTATAGCTGTTTATAGGGTTTAGAATAGAATAAGATACCTCATGATGCGATTTCGGACACGTGGTAGAAAAACAAGCTGAAAAATAAAAAAGGCCGCTCCGACCACACGGAACAGCTCGAATTGAAGGATATAGAATACACGTTTTTTAGGCCTTTGAACTCCTGAAACAAAAATACCGAAAATCGCACGGATGTGTAATCGAGTCAGATAAAGCGGGCACAAATTTTTTCAAAAACATCAGAAGACATTTGACGTTACCGGTATGCTTTAAACCAGTTTCGGTCGAAAATCGGATAACCGTGTAAAAGTGATTTATAATTGTTTATAGGGTCTAGAATCGAAAAAGATACCTCATGATACGATTTCTGACACGTGGTAAAACCAGGCTGAAATTAAAAATGGTCGCTCCGACCACCTGAAACGGCTCGAATTGAAGGGTATATAATACACGTTTTTTAGGCCTCTAATCTCCTGAAACGAAAATTATCGAAAATCGCAAGAATTGTTAATCAAGTCAGAAAAAGCGGGCACAAAAATTTGCAAGAACATCAGAAGATATTTGACTTTACCGGTATGCTATTAACCAGTTTCGACTGAAAATCGGATAACCGTGTAAAAGTGATTTATAGTTGTTTATAGGATCTAGAATCGAATAAGATATCTCATGATGCAATTTCGGACACGTGGTAGAAAAACTGGCTGAAAAATTACAATGGCCGCTCCGACCACCCTAAACGGCTCGAATTGATGGGTATATAATACACGTTTTTAGGCCTCTGAGATCCCCGGAACTAAAATGTCCGAAAATCGCATGGATTGTAAATCGAGTCAGATAAACCGGACTAAAAAAATTTCAAAAATTCCGGAAGATATTTGACATTACCAGTATTCTATAAACCAGTTTCGACCGAAAATCGGATAACCATGTAAAAGTTATTTATAGTTGTTTATAGGGTTTAGAATAGAATAAGATACCTCATGATGCGATTTCGGACACGTGGTAGAAAAACAAGCTGAAAATTAAAAATGGCCGCTCCGACCACACGGAACAGCTCGAATTGAAGGATATAGAATACACGTTTTTTAGGCCTCTGAACTCCTGAAACAAAAATTACCGAAAATCGCACGGATGTGTAATCGAGTCAGATAAAGCGGGCACAAAATTTTTCAAAAACATCAGAAGACATTTGATGTTACCGGTATGCTATAAACCAGTTTCGGTCGATAATCGGATAACCGTGTAAAAGTGATTTTTAATTGTTTATAGGGTCTAGAATCGAAAAAGATACCTCATGATACGATTTATGACACGTGGTAAAACCAGGCTGAAATTTAAAATGGTCGCTCCGACCACCTGAAACGGCTCGAATTGAAGGGTATATAATACACGTTTTTTAGGCCTCTAATCTCCTGAAACGAAAATTATCGAAAATCGCAAGAATTGTTAATCAAGTCAGAAAAAGCGGGCACAAAAATTTGCAAAAACATCAGAAGATATTTGACTTTACCGGTATGCTATTAACCAGTTTCGACCGAAAATCGGATAACCGTGTAAAAGTGATTTATAGTTGTTTATAGGATCTAGAATCGAATAAGATATCTCATGATGCAATTTCGGACACGTGGTAGAAAAACAGGCTGAAAAATTACAATGGTCGCTCCGACCACCCTAAACGGCTCGAATTGATGGGTATATAATACACGTTTTTTAGGCCTCTGAGATCCCCGGAACTAAAATGTCCGAAAATCGCATGGATTGTGAATCGAGTAAGATAAACCGGACTAAAAAAATTTCAAAGATTCCGGAAGATATTTGACTTTACCGTTATTCTATAAACCAGTTTCGACCGAAAATCGGATAACCATGTAAAAGTTATTTATAGCTGTTTATAGGGTTTAGAATAGAATAAGATACCTCATGATGCGATTTCGGACACGTGGTAGAAAAACAAGCTGAAAAATAAAAAAGGCCGCTCCGACCACACGGAACAGCTCGAATTGAAGGATATAGAATACACGTTTTTTAGGCCTCTGAACTCCTGAAACAAAAATACCGAAAATCGCACGGATGTGTAATCGAGTCAGATAAAGCGGGCACAAATTTTTTCAAAAACATCAGAAGACATTTGACGTTACCGGTATGCTTTAAACCAGTTTCGGTCGAAAATCGGATAACCGTGTAAAAGTGATTTATAATTGTTTATAGGGTCTAGAATCGAAAAAGATACCTCATGATACGATTTCTGACACGTGGTAAAACCAGGCTGAAATTAAAAATGGTCGCTCCGACCACCTGAAACGGCTCGAATTGAAGGGTATATAATACACGTTTTTTAGGCCTCTAATCTCCTTAAACGAAAATTATCGAAAATCGCAAGAATTGTTAATCAAGTCAGAAAAAGCGGGCACAAAAATTTGCAAGAACATCAGAAGATATTTGACTTTACCGGTATGCTATTAACCAGTTTCGACCGAAAATCGGATAACCGTGTAAAAGTGATTTATAGTTTTTTATAGGATCTAGAATCGAATAAGATATCTCATGATGCAATTTCGGACACGTGGTAGAAAAACTGGCTGAAAAATTACAATGGCCGCTCCGACCACCCTAAACGGCTCGAATTGATGGGTATATAATACACGTTTTTAGGCCTCTGAGATCCCCAAAACTTAAATGTCCGAAAATCGCATGGATTGTAAATCGAGTCAGATAAACCGGACTAAAAAAATTTCAAAAATTCCGGAAGATATTTGACATTACCAGTATTCTATAAACCAGTTTCGACCGAAAATCGGATAACCATGTAAAAGTTATTTATAGTTGTTTATAGGGTTTAGAATAGAATAAGATACCTCATGATGCGATTTCGGACACGTGGTAGAAAAACAAGCTGAAAAATAAAAATGGCCGCTCCGACCACACGGAACAGCTCGAATTGAAGGATATATAATACACGTTTTTTAGGCCTCTGAACTCCTGAAACAAAAATTACCGAAAATCGCACGGATGTGAAATCGAGTCAGATAAAGAGGGCACAAAATTTTTCAAAAACATCAGAAGACATTTGACGTTACCGGTATGCTATAAACCAGTTTCAGTCGAAAATCGGATAATCGTGTAAAAGTGATTTATAATTGTTTATAGGGTCTAGAATCGAAAAAGATACCTCATGATACGATTTCGGACACGTGGTAAAAATCAGGCTGAAATTAAAAATGGTCGCTCCGACCACTTGAAACGGCTCGAATTGAAGGGTATATAATACACTTTTTTCAGGCCTCTGAGCTCCCGAAACGAATATTATTGAAAATTGCAAGAATTGTTAATCAAGTCAGAAAAAGCGGGCACAAAAATATGCAAAAACATCAGAAGACATATGACGCTATCGGTATGCTATAAACCAAATTCGGCTGAAAATCGGATAACCGTGTAAAAGTGATTTATAGTTGTTTATAGGATCTAGAATCGAATAAGATTTCTCATGATGCGATTTCGGAAACGTGGTAGAAAAACACGCTGAAAAATAACAATGGATGCTCTGACCACCCGAAACAGGTCGAACTGAAGGATATATAATTCACGTTTTTTAGGCCTTTAAACTCCTGAAGTAAAAATTATCGAAAATCGCACGGCTAGTTAATCGAGTCAGATAAAGCGGGCACAATAGTTTGCAGAAACATCAGAAGACATTTAACATTACCGGTATGCGATAAACCAATTTCGGCGAAAATGAGATAAGCATGTAAAAGTTATTTATAGTTGTTTATAGGGTTTAGAATCGAATAAGATACCTCATGATGCTATTGCGGACACGTGGTAGAAAAACAAGCTGAAAAATAAAAATGGCGCTCCGACCACCCGAAACAGATCGAATTGAAGCATATATAATACACGTTTTTAGGCCTTTTAACTCCTGAAACAAAAATTACCGAAAATCGCACGGATGGTTAATCGAGTCAGATAAAGCGGGCACAAAAATTTGCAAAAACTTCAGAAGACATTTGACGTTACCGATATACTATAAACCAATTTCGGCCGAAAACCGGATTGCCGTGTAAAAGTGATTTATAGTTGTTTATAGGGTCTAGAATCGAATAAGATATCTCATGATGAAATTTCGGACACGTGGTAGAAAAACAGGTTGAGGAATAAAAATGGCCGCTCCGACCACCCGAAACCGCTCGAATTGTAGCATATATAATACACGTTTTTTAGGCCTCTGAACTCCTGAAACAAAAATTACCGAAAATCGCACGGATGGTTAATCGAGTCAGATAAAACGGGCACAAGAATTTGCAAAAACATCAGAAGACATTTGACGTTACGGGTATGCTATAAACCGATTTCGGCCGAAAATCGGATAACCGTGTAAAAGTGATTAACAGTTGTTTATGGGTCGAGAATCGGATATCTTATGATGCAATTTCTGATCCGATTATGGATGGGGCATCGAATCGTCACTACATTTAAAGATCGCTAAGGCAAATTATATTAGCTATTTTATTATTAATTGTCATATGGCTAATATTTTTCTTAATAAAGGTTCGATGGGCTTTACGACCTTGAGCTAATAAGGTATTAACAAGGGTCGGAATAAGACAAAGAGAACATGGGCTATGGAGGACGGACCAATGTGGGGAAGCTAGGCCCGTGGGCCGCGTATGGCTCGGACACGGTCAAGGGTTGCTCGGTCACGATGGTAGGGTTGCTCGGCCAAGATGGTTTCCAAGAAGAACTTGGAGTATTTTTAATTACTTTGTTATTTTTATTAAGTTAGTTATTTTATTAAGTTGTTAAAGTTTGTTATTTAGTTTGGTAAGGTAGTTACTAGGTTGTTACAAGTTAGTTACAAGTTAGTTACTACCTAGCTAGTTAGTTATCTTAAGGTTATTAGGATTAGTTATTTAATTCTTTAATAACCTAGGATATAGTTTATTTTTAATAAGGATTATATTTAATCCACCTAGATAGAGTTTAGGACTCCCGATTCATCTACGAATCTGATACGAATTCTTGAGCAAAGAAATCGTTCGTGGAAGCTTCTTGTAATCTTTAAGAATAATCTTGAATGAATTAATAACTTTGGCAATGTATGGAACGATCTTTAGCGAATCTTGATTGATAATGATGAACGATGGATGATGAACGTTGGTGATGATGATGTCGTTGGTGGTGATCCGTCGGTGTTGATGGTAGTGGTGGTTGTTTTTGTAGTTGTGACGGTCTTGAGGTGAATCCCCAAGGTAGAAGGATATTTGTTTGCCCTAGACCTATAGGATAAACAATGGTGAATTACTCCCTAGACCTATAGTTTGTAATTCTTGTCAATACTTGAAACACGACGAAGTACCAACGGTTCAGATCAACACTCGATGAGTCCTTAAGTTCTTTAAGTATGCCTTAAAAGAAAACTTGTAAATTTTTATAACTTTGATAATTAACTGCATAACAAGAACCATGTGCCCTATATATAGGTAAAACACACGTCCAAAACAAGCACAACCACACGACTCACACGCCTTCTATGTCCTTGTGAGATTAGAAGTCCTAAACTATATCTAGATGGATTAAATATAATCCTTATTAAACAAACCCTATCCTAGGAATTAAAAGAATTAAATAACTGACCCTAATAACCCTAGGATACAAATAAGATAATTATTAGTTTGTAACAAACTTCTAACTACCTTAACAAACTAGCAAACCATAACAAACTTATAACAAACTTTCCTAACAAAAATAACTAACTTTTTCAAGATAAAAATAACATAGTAATTAAAGATACTCCAACGCCTTGTTGGAACCCAAAATAGCCGAGCAACCCCATACCCGTGACCGAGCAACTCGTGGCCGTGTCCGAGCCACACGCAGGCCATGGGCCTAGCCTCTCCAAGTTGGACCGTCCTCCAAAGATCCGTTTCCCTTCTTCTTGAATCGACCCTTATAATTACCTTGTTAGCCCAAGGTCGTAAGGCCCAACGAATCTCTACTAGGCAATATACTAGCCATATGATAATTAATAATAAAATAGCTAACATAAATTGCCTCATCGATCTTTGATAATAGTGACAATTCGATGCCCTAACCATAATCGGATCATCCCCTCCCCCTTGAAAGAGAATTGACCTCAATTCTTGATGATCAAAATTCACTAATCTTCAATCTTGGGTTACGTTTCCTACACAAATGGAATAAACTTGATTTTTTAAGAAAACACCCTCTTGGCCGCGCCTCTTAGCAACTTCCCGCGACACCACCTCGTCTTCTTCCTTCCTAGGCTCGTGAATGTCAATCTCCAACGAATGCTCCAGCTCTATACTTAGTTCTTTTGGGCTATCATCCACGCCCACTACTCTCCTCGCCTCACGCCCTACACTTACACAACGCAACAACTCCTCCACATGGCCAAGACTAGGCGTGTGCTTCTTCGACTCCCGAATACCTAGGACTACCTCTGGTACCATCGTGGCTAACACCACGCCCTTGCCTTCCTCCTTCAGCAAATCAGCCCCTAACACCTCTTCAACCTCCTCATCTTCCCTAGCAATAGCAAAAACCGAGTTGGCTAAGTGAGTGTTCTTCCTTGAGTTGGCTCTCATCAACCCCACATCCTTGGGAGGCTTAAGGATAATTCTTTTCCCTCCATCCATAAGTTCATATTCGTTCACCCTCCCCCTATGTAAGACATGCCGATCAAATTGCCAAGGACGCCCTAGAAGAATGTGACAAGTATCCATAGGTACCACATCACATAACACCTCTTCTTTATATGAACCAATGGCTAAGTTCACCTTTACTTGTTTTGTTACCCTAACCTTGTTTGCATCCCCCAACCAATGTAAGGCATATGGTTTTGGGTGTTTGATTGTAGTTAAGTCTAACTTAGACACCATCTCCTCCGAGGCTACATTGGTGCAACTACCCCCATCAATGATCATGCTACACCACTTGTCCTTTACAAGACACTTAGTGTGAAAGATATGATCCCTTTGCTCCGCCACTATTGGTGTAGGTTGAGCTTGCAACGCCCTAAGCACTTAGGTAGATGTGTTTGGTGCTTCGAAAGGCTCGTCTTTCTCTCTTTCACCAAAACCGCCCAACACCTCATCCTCCTCCTCAGACTCCTCTTCCTCCCCTACTAGATTTAGACAAGTTAATGCCTCCCTCATCATCACAACCCTCTTATTAGGGCAAGCATTCTTGAAGTGCCCAAACCCTTGACACTTAAAGCATCTTACCTTAGATAGGCTGATCTCACATGGTGTTGGAGTTGGAGTAGATTTGGATTATGTTGTCCCGCTCGCACCCACATTCCCTGTGCCACTTACCACACCCAAATTAGGGTTTGATTTCGAAGTCTCCCCTTCGCCCCCTTCACTCGCACGCCCCCACATGGGATTCCCTCCGAACCTGTTATTGCTTTGTGCTTCCACCCTCAAACACAAACTTGTTAGAGTATCAAATTTGAAGTTCCACAGGATTAGCAATATTTTTGTTTAACCCTCGCAAGAACCATGTCATCTTTTGTTCTTGATTCTCCTCCACTTCTCCCATTAAAGTAAGATTCTCAAATTCATCCAAGTACTCACTTACCGACAACTTGCGTTGCACAAGATTAGAAATCTTACGATATAAAGCAAGTTTATAAGTTGTGGGTACATACCGTTTTCTTAATGTTTTCTTTAAACCATCCCAAGAACAGATTTTGTCTTTCCCGGCCCTAGTCCTTTGAGCCTTGAGACTATCAAACCATAAGGATGCGCCTTTGCTTAATCTTAGGATTGCGTACTTGCACATCTTACGATCGTCTAACTTCTTGAATTCGAACATGCGATCCATCTTCCTCTCCCATTCAAGGTAGTCTTCAGGATCAGTACCACCTTCAAATTCCGGCAATTCGGTGACCTTGAACTCGTCGACTGGACGAACGGGTTCCCGTCTTGGTTGCCATCGATTGTCGTTGTTATTAGTAACTTGTTCCAGCGCCTTCTTCAAACTATCCAAGAATCTTAGATCTTCAAAATTCATGATGCCCCGAATGGATTTTCTTGAAACAAATAGAATTCAAGAGTCGAAGCTCTGATACCACTAATGATACGAAATCTTGAGCAAAGAAATCGTCCGCGGAAGCTTCTTGTAATCTTTAAAAATAATCTTGAATGAATTAATAACTTTGGCAATGTATGGAACGATCTTTAGCGAATCTTGATTGATAATGATGAACGATGGATGATGAACGGTGGTGATGATGATGTCGTTGGTGGTAGTCCGTCGGTGGTGATGGTAGTGGTGGTTGTTTTTGTAGTTGTGACGGTCTTGAGGTGAATCCCCAAGGTAGATGGATATTTGTTTGCCCTAGACCTATAGGATAAACAATGGTGAATTACTCCCTTGATCTATAGTTTGTAATTCTTGTCAGTACTTGAAACGCGACGAAGTACCAACGGTTCAGATCAACACCCGATGAGTCCTTAAATTTTTTAAGTATGCCTTAAAAGAAAACTTGTAAATTTTTATAACTTTGATAATTAACTGCATAACAAGAACCATGTGCCCTATATATAGGTAAAACACACGTCCAAAACAAGCACAACCACACGACTCACACGCCTTCTATGTCCTTGTAAGATTAGAAGTCCTAAACTATATCTAGATAGATTAAATATAATCCTTATTAAACAAACCCTATCCTAGAAATTAAAAGAATTAAATAACTGACCCTAATAACCCTAGGATACAAATAAGATAGTGATTAGTTTGTAACAACCTTGTAACAAATTTCTAACTACCTTAACAAACTAACAAACCATAACAGTGGAGGTCCTGCAGTTCAGTTTCATGGTGAATTAGCTGGTTTCTCGGTTGTTAATGAAATGGTTGATAAAGGAGGCAGTCCAAATTTTAACCCTCCTAATGATTAGTTTTGGGATGTGGAATGTTCGGGGTCTAAATAGTGACACAAAACAGAATGATGTTAAATGGTTTTTACATCAGAATAATGTGGATCTGTTTGGGCTCCTAGAAACTAAGGTTAAGGTTCCTTTTATTTCTAAAGTTAGCAATAATGTTTGTTTTGGTTGGAAGTACGTAACTAACAATTCTATGCATCCTAGTGGAAGGGTTTGGGTGATTTGGAATCCTGGTACTGTTGATGTTGAGGTGTTGGAGATGTCTGCTCAGCTAATACATACTAAAGTTACTATGTTAAATATGAATCTTATGTTCTATGCTACTTTTGTCTATGCTTTTAATAAAGTAGAAGAGAGGGTGCCTTTATGGAATGATTTAATGAGGCTCTGCCTAAATTATCCTTGGGTAGTGTTAGGAGACTTTAACAATGTGATGTATGCTAATGAAAGGATTGGTAAGGTTGTTAAGGATGATGAGATGAAACCTTTTCAAGATACTGTGAATGGTTGTGATTTACAGGATATGAAATGCAGTGGGTCATTTTTCACTTGGAACAATAAACATTCTAGTGAGACTAGAGTGTTTAGTAGAATTGATAGGGTGCTAGTGAATGGGGGTTGGTTATCTAAATGGCCAGATTGGATGGCTCATTATCATCCTGAAGGTTATTTTGATCATTGCCCTTGTATTATTGCATATGGAGATGTTGTGAGTAAGCAGAAGAGACCTTTTAAGTTTTATAACATGTGGGTGAAGTCTCCAAACTATCTTAGTGTAGTTGACAGTATTTGGCAGAGAAGAATTGAAGGTTCTGCTATGTTTAGTATTGTGAGAAAGTTGAAAATGCTCAAGAATGTTTTGAAGGAGCTAAATAAGGATCAGTTCTCTGATGTTGAAAGAAATGCTGAAATTGCTTATGCTTTGCTCATTGAGAGTCAGCTTAAATTGCAGAAGGATACAACTAATACTGTCCTGATGGATACTGAGAAACAGTTGAATGAATCTTATGCTATGTTAGCTCTTGCTAGGTATGAGTTTCTCAAACAAAAGACCAAGTTTGAGTGGGCTAGAGGAGGTGATGCTAACACTGAGATGTTCCATAATGCTATAAGACAGAGGCAAGTACATAACAAGATCATGAATATTGAGGACTGCAATGGGATTATGGTTAGGAACCCGTCTGAGATTGCCAATGCCTTTATTGAGTACTATGTTAATCTGCTTGGAAGGAGAGGTGACAGCACTGGTTTTTCAAATACTATTGCTAGGGCTGGGGCATTTGTTGATAGAGATGATTGGGATTGGTTATGTAGTATTCCTTCAGAAGATGAAGTGAAGAGGACTCTTTTTGATATTCCAGATGATAAGAGCCCGGGGCCTGATGGCTATACGAGTTGTTTTTTCAAAAGTAGTTGGCCCATGGTGAAAGGTGAAGTATGTAAAGCTATATCTGACTTTTTCCAAACTGGTAGACTTTTAAAGCAGATTAACAGTACTATTTTGATTATGGTCCCAAAGGTTGATCATCCCAAATCAGTAAAGGCGTTTCGTCCTATAGCTTGTTGCAATACGATTTATAAGCTTATATCAAAATTGCTCTGCAACAGGCTGTGCAAATGTCTTCCAAAAATTGTGAATCCTGTTCAAAGTGCCTTTATTCAGGGAAGGAGTATTCTTGGGAATATTCTAGTTAGTCAGGATTTGATTAGATTATACATGAGGAAGAAGGGATCCCCTAGGTGCATGATGAAAGTTGATTTGAGGAAAGCTTATGATTCAATTGAATGGGGCTTTTTGGAGAAAATGCTAGGTAGTTTGAACTTTCCCACCCATTTCATTCAAATGGTTATGCAGTGTGTTACTACAACCTCCTTCTCTATTGGTTTGAATGGCCATACTTTTGGTTATTTCCAAGGGGCAAAAGGGCTTCGGCAAGGAGATCCAATATCTCCTTTGCTGTTTACTCTGTGTATGGAGTACTTCAGTAGGCTGGTTGGTTTGGTTGGAGAGTTTCAGGGGTTTCATTATCATCCTTTGTGCAAAACTATGAGATTGAGCCACCTTATGTTTGCGGATGACCTATTATTGTTCTGTAAAGGAGAGATAAGATCAGTCTGTTTTATGTTGGAAGCTTTCAAGAGTTTTTCTAAGTCTTCTGGCCTTCATATAAACACAGAAAAATCTGATTTCTATTCAAATGGGATGTAGGATGAAGTGGTGCAAGTTTTGCTAAGGGATACTGGCTTTCAGAGAGGAGAGCTCCCATTCAAATACTTGGGAGTTAAGATTTCGCACAAGAGATTGAGCCAAAGTGACTGTAAGGTTTTGGTTGATAAAATGCTTGCTAGAATAAGAGGTTGGAATAGTAGGAAAATATCGTATGCTGGACGGTTAGTTCTAGTTAAGTCTGTCTTATCTACTATCCACAATTATTGGTCTCAGCTTTTTGTTTTGCCAAGTGGAGTTATGGATAGAATTCAAGCCCTCTGTAGGAATTTTCTGTGGGAAGGAGGAGATAAGTATTCCAGGGCGCCTTTAGTTGCTTGGTCTGTTTTATGCAAGAGTAAGCAAGCTGGAGGATTGGGGATTATTGATAGTAAGGATTGGAATATTGCCGCGATTGGGAAACTTGTTTGGTGGATTGCTGCGAAGAAAGATCATCTTTGGATTAGGTGGGTCAATTGCATTTATATTAAGAATACTAACTGGATGTCTTATGAACCATCTGTGAACAGTTCTTGGGCCTGGAGGAAAATATGTGAGGTGAAAGAGAGGATGAAACTGGGATATGTCAATGGGAAATGGAATGGGCAGGATAATCAATATCAGATCAAAGAAGGATATGCATGGTTAAGGAATGAAGCTACTGTCAAAGTTGATTGGCATCGTATTGTTTGGAATAGATACAATGTTTATAAATGGGGATTCATTATGTGGTTGATTCAACAACAGCGGTTACTTACTTTGGATAGGCTCAAGAAGATGGGGATTACTTCAGTTGAAGAGTGTTTTCTGTGTGGAATGGACAAAGAGACGCATCAACATTTGTTTGGGGCATGTCAGTATACACAGCTATGCTTTACTGAACTTACAAACTGGCTGGGGTTCATAGTAATAGACTGTAACAGAATTTTCAGAAGTAGACGGTTTACTATGCTGCAGAGGCAGGTTATAGCAGCTATTGTGGTGGGAGTTTTGTACTGGATTTGGAGGAACAGGAATACTTGTAGGATGGAGGGGTATGTCATGTTACCAAGGATTCTGATTAAGCATGTTAAGGTGGAGTTTCAGAGGCATTTCCAAGCTATCTTTAGGGGGAGGCTGTCACTTGGGAATGAGCAATGGTGTAGGAAAATTCAGATTCTGTAACTGGTTTGGTAGCTAAGAGAGTTGAGTTTTGTTGTTAAAACGTTTATGTGATGTAATTACTTAGTAGTGGACCGAATTTGGTCCATA
The DNA here is from genome assembly GCA_029255685.2 of Silene conica. Taxonomy (NCBI): domain Eukaryota; kingdom Viridiplantae; phylum Streptophyta; class Magnoliopsida; order Caryophyllales; family Caryophyllaceae; genus Silene; species Silene conica. The sequence goes on along the minus strand of CM055318.2, from coordinate 47,107,162 downwards.
CTTGAGCTTTAATGAAATTCATAACATTTTACCAAAAAAAAAAAACAAACCATAACAAACTTATAACAAACTTTCCTAACAAAAACAACTAACTTCTTAAAGATAAAAATAACATAGTAGTTAAAGGTACTTAACCGCCTTGTTGGAACCCAAAATAGCCGAGCAACCCCATACCCGTGACCGAGCAACTCGTGGCCATGTCGGAGCCACACGCAGGCCATGGGCCTAGCTTCTCCAAGTTGGACCGTCCTCCAAAGATCCGTTTCCCTTCTTCTTGAATCGACCCTTATAATTACCTTGATAGCCCAAGGTCGTAAGGCCCAACGAATCTTTACTAGGCAATATAATAGCCATATGATAATTAATAATAAAATAGCTAACATAAATTGCCTCATCGATCTTTGATTATAGTGACGATTCGATGCCCTATCCATAATCGGATCAGAATCATGGGAGGCGTGTGAGTCTATGGGACTTGTGATTACCCTATAAATAGGGCACATGGTTCTTCTTGTTTTTCAGTTAATTGTTCAATCATTCAAGTTATAAAAATTTACAAGTTTTCTTTCAAGGCATACTTAAAGAATTCAAGGACTCATCGCGTGATGATCCGAACCGTTAGTATTTGTCGCGTTTCAAATATTAGCACGAATTACAAACTATAGGTCTAGGGAGTAATTCACCATTGTTTGAACTATAGGTCTAGGGCAAACAAATATCCTTCTACCTTGGGGATTCACCTCAAGACCGTCACAACTACAATCCATCATCATCGAACGACGGACCATTCACCACCACCAACGACGCCGACCATCACCACCACCAACGTCCACATTCATCGTTCATCATTCATCAAGATTCGCTAAAGATCGTTCCATACATTGCCTATTTTGCTAATTCGTTCAAGATTGTTCTAAAAGATTCCAATAAGCTTCCGCAGACGATTTCTTTGCTAAGAATTCGTATCATTAGTGGTATCAGAGCTTTAGCTCTTGCATTCTATATGTTTCAAGAAAATCCATTCGGGGCATCATGAATTTTGAAGATCCAAGATTCTTGGATAGTATAAAGAAGGCGTTGGAACAAGTTACAAACAACAATGAAAATCGTTGGCAACCAAGGAGGGAGCCACAACGAGCAGTAGACGAATTCAAGGTAACGGAGTTACATGAATTCGAAGGAGGGACCGACCTATCTGCATGGACTACCTCTCCAGACTCATCAAGTTTGCTACAGATAAATGGCCTTTTCAATATCACCCACTATGCAAAAACCTGAAGCGCACACACTTAATGTTTGCAGATGACCTCTTAATGTTCTGCAAAGGCAAGCCTGCTTCTATATGGCTGCTAATGAGAGCATTCTCTTCCTTTTCGAGTGCTTCAGGTCTCAGAATGAATAACACCAAGTCTGAGATATTTTTAATGGTATTGAAGAGGATACAAGAACTGATATCAAGAGGGTGAATGGGTTTAGAGAAGGCTCTTTCCCCTTTAAATATCTGGGAGTTACTATACAACCAGGTAAGCTATCCAAAAATGACTGCTCATCCCTAACTGAAAAGCTTGTTGCAAGGATTAGAGGACTGGGGGCCAAAAAACTTTCCTATGCAGGAAGAATTACACTCATCAATTCAGTCCTTAATACTCTACACAATTATTGGGCTCAGATGTTCATTATCCCCAAAGGTGTAATAAAGAGAATTGAAGCAATCTGTCGTAACTATCTATGGGATGGGGCCACAGAATATCACAGAGTACCCCTAGTGGCTTGGGAGAGGGTCACTATGTCAAAAGAGCAAGGGGGGTTGGGAATTAAACATGCTGAACTGTGGAATATAGCCACTGTTGGTAAGCTGGTGGACTGGGTGTATACTCAGACTGACAGACTATGGATCAAATGGGTGAATGTTGTTTACCTCAAAGAATAAACCTGAAATGATTACACACCTGCTGATGCTCCTTGGGTTTGGAAAAGTATCTGCAAAACAAAGGAGAGATTCAAAAATGGGTACAGGGATAACAGTTGGGTCACCAGACCTCAGGGCTATAACATTAAGAGTGGCTATACATGGCTGCAAATTCCTCAACAAAAAAAGGAATGGACTAAGGTCGTGTGGAATAGCTGGAACATACCAAAACATTCAATGATTACCTGGTTGAGAATGAAGGAGGGAATGAATGTGAAAGCTAAACTAGCTCAGATCGGATACTAACATAATGATTTATGTTTACTATGCCAAGATCAGACTGAGACCATTGATCACATTTTCGAAGAATGTCAGTATTCCCGTAGGGTGATGAAGCAATTCAGCTTTTGCTTCAATGGCGGCCATACTACAATGGCCAGGATGATCACTGGAAATCAAAAATCCAGAGATTGGAAACTTGGATGTGCTCTCTTCAATGCATACCACTACCACATCTGGATGCAACGAAACAATACATGGGTTAATGACAGCTTGATCAGACCAGAAATTATAGCAAGGAGAATCGAAGAAGAAGTGAAGCAAAGAGTGAAACAGATAAGGGGAAATGATGATACTCGGGTTATTGATGAGTAATTGTTGTTGGTCTATAGGTTCTTTATGTTTGTAAGGGGATTTGATCACGACACCTTTGTACATTTTTTTATATTCTCATGATATAATATACTCACATCTTACCAAAAAAAGAAGAAGGAGGGACCGACCCTGAAGACTACCTTGAATGGGAGAGGAAGATGGATCGCATGTTCGAATTCAAGGAGTTAGATGATCGGAAGATGTGCAAGTACGCAATTATAAGATTAAGCAAGGGCGCATCCTTATGGTTCGACAATCTCAATACACGTTTTTTAGGCCTCGGAGCTCCCCGGAGCGAAAATGTCCGAAAATCGCATGGATTATTAAACGAGTCAGATAAAGCGGACTCAAATTTTTTCAAAAACTCCAGAAGACATTTGACTTTACCGGTATGCTATAAACCAGTTTTGGCCGAAAATCGGATAACCATGTAAAAGTTATTTATAGTTGTTTATAGGGTTTGGAATCGAATAAGATAATTCATGATGCGATTTCGAACACGTGGTAGAAAAACAAGCTGAAAAATAAAAATGGCCGCTCCGACCACCCGAAACAGCTCGAATTGAAGGATATATAAAACACGTTTTTTAGGCCTCTGAACTCCTGAAACAAAAATTATCGAAAATCGCACGGATGGTTAATCGAGTTAGATAGAGAAGCGGGCACAAAAATTTGCAAAAACATTAGAAGACATTTGACGTTACCGGTATGCTATAAACCAATTTCGGCCGAAAATCGGATAACCGTGTAAAAGTGATTTATAGTTGTTTATAGGGTCTAGAATCGAATAAGATATCTCATGATGCAATTTCGGACAGGTGGTAGGAAAATAGGCTGAAAAATAACAATGGCCACTCCGACCACCCGAAACAGCTCGAATTGAAGGATATATAATACTAGTGTTTTAGGCCTCTGAACTCCTGAAACAAATGTAACATCCCTTATTTTCGTAAATAATATTTTAATACTTTTAAAGTGTTTTTCGGAATATAATATTATTTTAATAATAAATCGTAAGTTTTATTTTAATTTTTTTCGTTAAGTCCCGTCCTAGTAAAGATTCGTTGGGCCTTACGACCTTGCGCTAACAAGGTAATTATAAGGGTCGATTCAAGAAGAAGGGAAACGGATCTTTGGAGGACGGTCCAACTTGGAGAGGCTAGGCCCATGGCCTGCGTGTGGCTCGGACACGGCCAAGAGTTGCTCGGTCACGGGTATGGGGTTGCTCGGCTATTTTGGGTTCCAACAAGGCGTTGGAGTATCTTTAATTACTATGTTATTTTTATCTTTAAGAAGTTAGTTGTTTTTGTTAGGAAAGTTTGTTATAAGTTTGTTATGGTTTGTTAGTTTGTTAAGGTAGTTAGAAATTTGTTACAAGGTTGTTACAAACTAATCACTATCTTATTTGTATCCTAGGGTTATTAGGGTCAGTTATTTAATTCTTTTAATTCCTAGGATAGGGTTTGTATAATAAGGATTATATTTAATCCATCTAGATATAGTTTAGGACTTCTAATCTCACAAGGACATAGAAGGCGTGTGAGTCGTGTGGTTGTGCTTGTTTTTGACGTGTGTTTTACCTATATATAGGGCACATGGTTCTTGTTATGCAGTTAATTATCAAAGTTATAAAAATTTACAAGTTTCCTTTTAAGGCATACTTAAAGAATTTAAGGACTCATCGGGTGTTGATCCGAACCGTTGGTACTTCGTCGCGTTTCAACTATTGACAAGAATTACAAACTATAGGTCTAGGGAGTAATTCACCATTGTTTATCCTATAGGTCTAGGGCACACAAATATCCTTCTACCTTGGGGACTCACCTCAAGACCGTCACAACTACAAAAACAACCACCACTACCATCACCACCGACGGACTACCACCAACGACATCATCATCACCAACGTTCATCATCCATCGTTCATCATTATCAATCAAGTAAAGATCGTTCCATACATTGCCAAAGTTATTAATTCATTCAAGATTATTTTTAAAGATTACAAGAAGCTTCCGTGGATGATTTCTTTGCTCAAGAATTCGTATCATTAGTGGTATCAGAGCTTCGGCTCTTGAATTCTATTTGTTTCAAGAAAATCCATTCGGGGCATCATGAATTTTGAAGATCCAAGGTTCTTGGATAGTTTGAAGAAGGCGCTGGAACAAGTTACTAATAACAACGACAATCGATGGTAACCAAGACGGGAACCCGTTCGTCCAGTCGACGAGTTCAATGTCACCGAATTGCCGGAATTTGAAGGTGGTACTGATCCTGAAGACTACCTTGAATGGGAGAGGAAGATGGATCGCATGTTCGAATTCAAGGAGTTAGACGATCGTAAGATGTGCAAGTACGCAATCCTAAGATTAAGCAAAGGCTCATCTTTATGGTTTGATAGTCTTAAGGCTCAAAGGACTAGGGCCGGGAAAGACAAAATATGTTCTTGGGATGGTTTAAAGAAAATATTAAGAAAACGGTATGTACCCACAACTTATAAACTTGCTTTATATCGTAAGATTTCTAATCTTGTGCAAGGCAAGATGTCGGTGAGTGCGTACTTGGATGAATTTGAAAATCTTACTTTAATGGGAGAAGTGGAGGAGAATCAAGAACAAAAGATCGCAAGGTTCTTGCGAGGGTTAAACAAAAATATTGCTAATCCTGTGGAACTTCAAATTTGATACTCTAACAAGTTTGTGTTTGAGGGTGGAAGCACAAAGCAATAACGGGTTCGGAGGGAATCCCATGTGGGGGCGTGCGAGGGAAGGGGGCGAAGGGGAGACTTCGAAATCAAACCCTAATTTGGGCGTGGTAAGTGGCGCAGGGAATGTGGGTGCGAGCGGGACAACACAATCCAAATCTACTCAACCTCCAACACCAAGTGAGATTAGCCTATCTAAGGTAAGATGCTTTAAGTGTCAAGGGTTTGGGCACATCAAGAATGCTTGCCCTAATAAGAGGGTTGTGACGATGAGGGAGGCATTAACTTGTCTAAATCTAGTAGGGGATGAAGAGGAGTCCGAGGAGGAGGATGAGGTGTTGGGCGGTTTTGGTGAAGGAGAGAAAGACGAGCCTTTCGAAGCACCAAACACATCTACCTTAGTGCTTAGGGCGTTGCAAGCTCAACCTACACCAATAGTGGCAGAACAAAGGGATCATATCTTTCACACTAAGTGTCTTGTAAAGGACAAGTGGTGTAGCATGATCATTGATGGGGGTAGTTGCACCAATGTAGCCTCGGAGGAGATGGTGTCTAAGTTAGCCTTAACTACAATCAAACACCCAAAACCATATGCCTTACATTGTTTGGGGTATGCAAACAAGGTTAGGGTAACAAAACAAGTAAAGGTGAACTTAGCCATTGATTCATATAAAGATGAGGTGCTATGTGATGTGGTACCTATGGATGCTTGTCACATTCTTCTAGGGCGTCCTTGGCAATTTGATCGGGATGTCTTACATAGGGGGAGGGTGAACGAATATGAACTTATGGATGGAGGGAGAAGAATTATCCTTAAACCTATGAGTCCCAAGGATGTGGGGTTGATGAGAGCCAACTCAGGGAAGAACACTCACTTAGCCAACTCAGTTTTTGCTATTGCTAGGGAAGATGAGGAGGTTGAAGAGGTGTTAGGGGCTGATTTGGTGAAGGGGGAAGGCAAGGGCGTGGTGTTAGCCACGATGGTACCGGAGGTAGTCCTAGGTATTCGGGAGTCGAAGAAGCACACGCCTAGTCTTGGCCATGTGGACGAGTTGTTGCGTTGTGTAAGTGTAGGGCGTGAGGCTAGGAGAGTAGTGGGCGTGGATGATAGCCCAAAAGAACTAAGTATAGGGCTGGAGCATTCGTTGGAGATTGACATTCACGAGCCTAGGAATGAAGAAGACGAGGTGGTGTCGCGGGAAGTTGCTAAGAGGCGCGGCCAAGAGGGTGTTTTCTTAACAAATCAAGTTTATTCCATTTGTGTAGGAAACGTAACCCAAGATTGAAGATTAGTGAATTTTGATCATCAAGAATTGAGGTCAATTCTCTTTCAAGGGGGAGGGGATGATCCGATTATGGTTAGGGCATCGAATTGTCACTATTATCAAAGATCGATGAGGCAATTTATGTTAGCTATTTTATTATTAATTAACATATGGCTAGTATATTGCCTAGTAGAGATTCGTTGGGCCTTACGACCTTGGGCTAACAAGGTAATTATAAAGGTCGATTCAAGAAGAAGGGAAACGGATCTTTGGAGGACGGTCCAACTTGGAGAGGCTAGGCCCATGGCCTGCGTGTGGCTCGGACACGGCCACGAGTTGCTCGGTCACGGGTATGGGGTTGCTCGGCTATTTTGGGTTCCAACAAGGCGTTGGAGTATCTTTAATTACTATGTTATTTTTATCTTGAAAAAGTTAGTTATTTTTGTTAGGAAAGTTTGTTATAAGTTTGTTATGGTTTGTTAGTTTGTTAAGGTAGTTAGAAGTTTGTTACAAGGTTGTTACAAACTAATAATTTTCTTATTTGTATCCTAGGGTTATTAGGGTCAGTTATTTAATTCTTTTAATTCCTAGGATAGGGTTTGTTTAATAAGGATTATATTTAATCCATCTAGATATAGTTTGGGACTTCTAATCTCACAAGGACATAGAAGGCGTGTGAGTCGTGTGGTTGTGCTTGTTTTGGACGTGTGTTTTAACTATATATAGGGCACATTGTTCTTGTTATGCAGTTAATTATCAAAGTTATAAAAATTTACAAGTTTTCTTTTAAGGCATACTTAAAGAACTTAAGGACTCATCGAGTGTTGATCTGAACCGTTGGTACTTCGTCGTGTTTCAACTATTGACAAGAATTACAAACTATAGGTCTAGGGAGTAATTCACCATTGTTTATCCTATAGGTCTAGGGCAAACAAATATCCTTCTACCTTGGGGATTCACCTCAAGACCGTCACAACTACAAAAACAACCACCACTACCATCACCACCGAAGGACCACCACCAACGACATCATCATCACCACCGTTCATCATCCATCGTTCATCATTATCAATCAAGATTGCTAAAGATCGTTCCATACATTTCCAAAGTTATTAATTCATTCAAGATTATTCTTAAAGATTATAAGAAGCTTCCGCGGACGATTTCTTTATGCTCAAGAATTCGTATCAGATTCGTAGATGAATCGGGAGTCCTAAACTCTATCTAGGTGGATTAAATATAATCCTTATTAAAAATAAACTATATCCTAGGTTATTAAAGAATTAAATAACTAATCCTAATAACCTTAAGATAACTAACTAGCTAGGTAGTAACTAACTTGTAACTAACTTGTAACAACCTAGTAACTACCTTACCAAACTAAATAACAAACTTTAACAACTTAATAAAATAACGAACTTAATAAAAATAACAAAGTAATTAAAAATACTCCAAGTTCTTCTTGCAAACCATCTTGGCCGAGCAACCCTACCACCGTGACTGAGTAACCCTTGACCGTGTCCGAGCCATACGCGGCCCACGGGCCTAGCTTCCCCACGTTGGTCCGTCGTCCATAGCTCATCTTCTCTTTGTCTTATTCCGACCCTTGTTAATACCTTATTAGCCCAAGGTCGTAAAGCCCACCGAACCTTTATTAAGAAAAATACTAGCCATATGATAATTAATAATAAAATAGCTAATATAATTTGCCTTAGCGATCATTAAATGTAGTGACGATTCGATGCCCCATCCATAATCGGATCAGAAATTGCATCATAAGATATCTGATTCTAGACCATAACCAACTGTAAATCACTTTTACACGGTTATCCGATTTTCGGCCGAAATCGGTTTATAGCATACCGGTAACGTCAAATGTCTTCTGATGTTTTTGCAAATTTTTGTGCCCGTTTTATCTGACTCGATTAACCATCCGTGCGATTTTTCGGTAATTTTTGTTTCAGGAGTTCAGAGGCCTAAAAAACGTGTATTATATATGCTACAATTCGAGCGGTTTCGGGTGGTCGGAGCGGCCATTTTTATTTCTCAACATGTTTTTCTACCACGTGTCCGAAATTTCATCATGAGATATCTTATTCGATTCTAGACTCTATAAACAACTATAAATCACTTTTACACGGCAATCCAGTTTTCGGCCGAAATTGGTTTATAGCATATCGGTAACGTCAAATGTCTTCTGAAGTTTTTGCAAATTTTTGTGCCCCCTTTATCTGACTCGATTAACCATCTGTGCGATTTTCGGTAATTTTTGTTTCAGGAGTTAAAAGGCCTAAAAACGTGTATTATATATGCTTCAATTCGATCTGTTTCGGGTGGTCGGAGCGGCCATTTTTATTTTTCAGCTTGTTTTTCTACCACGTGTCCGCAATAGCATCATGAGGTATCTTATTCGATTCTAAACCCTATAAACAACTATAAATAACTTTTACATGGTTATCCGATTTTCGGCCGTAACTGGTTTCTAGCATACCGGTAAAGTCAAATGTCTTCCTGAGTTTTTGAATTTTTTGAGTCCGCTTTATCTGACTCGATTAACAATCCATGCGATTTTCGGACATTTTTGTTCCGGGGAGCGCAAAGGCCTAAAAAACGTGTATTACCCATAAATTCGAGCCGGTTAGGGTGGTCAGAGCGGCCATTGTTATTTCTCAGCCTGTTTTTCTACCACGTGTCCGAAATTGCATCATGAGATTGTGGGGAATAAAGCATGTATTCGCCCTAAACTTGCAGGATTATAATGAAAATTACAGTTGTGATTATTGTCATAAGATAAATAAAAACATGAAAAAGAATACAACCTTTCTTGAATAGGCCTAAGAACAGGAATTAAAGTAAATTCCCTCCTATAACTTGCACCCAAGACTTTGTTTGAGATGATGCCGCGTGTGCTAGAAAATACTCTCCAATTGCCTTGCAATATGGGGAGAGCTATTGAGGTTTTAGATGTGAGATCTGAGTTTTGGGAGAAGAATGCTCTCAAAACCCTAATTATGAGATTTATCAATTATCAGTTAAAACCAAGAGTCCCTGACATAAGGAGAAGGACTCTCCTTATGTAGCCCTGGTCGGCCGAATTGGATATTGGGTAGGAGTGGGCTTTCCACTCTTACCTTATTCCAATGCGTGATTCGACCCAATTGCTAAAATATAATTCGCGGGTATTTATTATAAATCGTATACATTTTATCAGATATTAATGCAGTCGATGTATTAATAAAGGTCTGATAAAATTACGATATTGTATAATTACCCAAATTAATATAACCGTTTATATTAATACGCGAATACAATATTTAATTAAATATAACCGTTTATATTTAATTTACGAATTAATCATGTAATCCGTGTTAGCTAAAATTATTTAATCCGTATTAAATAATAATCTCAACATCTTATTGACTAATTTAATAGTCAATACCTCTGACTAACTGTTTAGTCGTATTCGGCATAAATGTGACTGTATTTTCATACCTTCACATCTCTCAAACGTGTCCTATAGGTGTGACGTACAGGGACCAGTTGATCACCGTCATCCGTATGACAATAACGTCAAACTTATCTAGCAAGCCAACCGTTATTGGTAAACGTGGATCAACTGATAATAATATTGAAGTATGCCCTTGTGATCCTTAAAGAGATTTAATAAGTCATTGTACTTAATTGTCAAGGACACCAGCCCCAACAATCTCCCACTTGTCCATACAAGGGTATGTGCAATGACGTTATCACACTACATGTGGAGGACACAAGCTCCAACAAACTCCCACTTGTCCGTACAAGTGTAGGTGCGATAACCGATTCTCATATCCTTTTAAAATTTCTCCCACTCAATGTAAGACAATTTGCAAATCCGCATTCGCAAAGGTCGTATCTCACAAGCGATCTGTATCAAGAGTGGTTTCCCCGACTAGAGAGTAACTAAACTGATAAAACGAATCTGTATTCGAGCATGGCCATGCATTTCAGTTACTACTCCTCGAGTGGCCCTGAGAAATGATAAAATCCTGATAAGGGTTTGGATATTTCCCTCAACTCGAATCCTGCCGATATCGCGCAGTATGAAATAACCCAGAAAAAATCCTCTTGGCCCCTGTTACGATGACCGTGGGAAAGAAACCAAAGTTACCCAAAATCTGCCTTAATCTCAAGAGACAGTTGAAAGTCAAAAGACTCGACTCTAAGGAACACTATGGAGGTCCTATCCACGACCTGGCACCCAATGTTATAAAACATTTTGGACTCCATAACTTTGTCACGGGGTGTCCTACGAGATATCCTTATAACTCGCCTTTGTGATTGGTCAGTCAGCCGTGTGACTTATGGCTCGTTGAACCCACCATCAACCAACGTCACAAAATGATTACCTGAGTTATCAGCTCAAGTGGGTAATCAAGGACCAAAACGATGTAATGTTATTCAGTTCACTTTGTGGTGTTCAAAATTGGCGTACAATTCCACATGAAAAACAAAACATTATATATTATAATAATGAGGTTGAATAGAGTACACGAAAAAATGAATTATTACAAGAATTCATAAAAGAGTACTACAACTTAGGAACACATCCAATTCCCATGGAATGAATGTGCCCTTCATGCTTATCACGTGGTAATGCATTAGTGAGAGGATCAGCTATGTTGTCATCCGTAGCGATCTTATCAATGAAAATCTACTTTTGCTCCACGTAATCTCTGATTAGATGAGCTTTCCGTTGTACATGCCTAGCCTTGTTGCTAGACTTATGCTCCTTAGCTTGGAAGATGACACCTTTATTATCACAATAAACGGTGATTGGGTCATTCGAACTAGGCACTACTGATAGTCCTTGTAAGAATTGACGCATCCATATTGTTTCCTTAGCTGCTTCTGAAACTGTCAAAAACAGAAAACTTTCGCGGGAGGCGGTCGACCGACCGCAACTAGGGGTCGACCGACCGACACAGCTTCAGAACACGCTTTTTCAAAATTTTTAAATAAAAAACTTATGAAAAACACAAAAGTAAAATTTCATGGCCTTGGCTCTGGTACCACTTGTGCGGAATAAAGCATGTATTCTGTAACACCCCCATTTATTTAAGGGCCTGAACTAGGACTCCTCAGATAAATAAAGGTGTTACCATCTCGGTTTCCCGAGGCAGTAGATACAAAGGAAGATAAACAGTACTTTAAATTAAATTTAAACTCAAACATGTTCTTACATAACCAAAAGATAAAACTGTTCGGATCAAAAAGAAAGTACAACTCATAGACTATTCTCAAGTGAACTACGCTCTAAACAGGTCCGGGTCCAAGCTTCTCACTTCCCTAAGCTCCCATAGTCTTTAACCTGTCAATCTGCTCCCCAATAGTTGGTTCATCACAGGTGATCACGAATACACAGGGTCAACCACGAGGTTGAGTAGGGAAAACCATAAATAGAAAACATTACTATAAATAGAAAGCTGAATATCTCCACTCCGAATCACAGACCCTTTCCTCCGCACCAAACACAGACCCTTTATCTCCGCGCCACACAGACCCTTTTATCTCCGCACAAAACACAGACCCTTTATCTCCACACCACACAGACCCTTTTCATCTCCTCATCTCATATCATATCACAGAATATATATAAACAAATATCATAATATACCAACCAAACATTAATATAAAACATTCATGGAACTCATCAATAACAACTGAGTAATGATTATGATATGCATCGTATTTCCCCTACCTGTAGTTGCAGAAGCAAATGATAAAATGCGCAACCATTCTCAGAAGTGCTCCACACGAAAACTTCCACCTAGATAAGTATTACTTTAATTAATAAACTTCCTACTCACGTAATACGTATTCACATTCCATTTATAGTAACTTTCTATAAATAGTAACTTCTAAAAATAAATAGCTTCCAAGAAAGATGCTTTAAATTTTGAAATTCGAATTATTCAAATCCTTATTTAAAACCCAAATTGCTATTGCCATAAATACGATATTCCACCATAACTACTAAATATATTACCCATAAATAAAACGATATCAAATAGAAAGTATTTAAAACATACATACATATTAACAATAATAATGATGATAATATTAATAATAATATGGTAAATAAATTAAAAGGAAATAAAAAGAAATAAAAAACGAAACACACTAAACTCGCGAAACAGCCCCCACACTCACCCATGACTCCCTCGTGAACAGCCCTTCACAACTCCACCGTGACACACCCAGCCACCACCGACAACCACCAACACCAACACCCCGACTGTCTTCTACCGCCACAACCACCACCCATCTGACCGATGGCCGCCGGTGAGTTGAACCAGGGCCTAGATCAGGCCTGGTTCCTCACCTACAGCTCTGACCCTACGACTTTACTCCCCCCATCGACACCAACCCTGCCGCGACAACCACCAGCCATGACCACCAGAACCACCCCTGGACTCCAGACTCTAGACGTGGTGGTAGCATTGCACTGACCTCCCCCGAGTCCTCAATGCTACCACCCCCAAACACCCCTGTACACAATCGACAACCCAACACTGAACTGCAACCCAAACACAACCCCACGAACACCCCTGTCAAACCACCCTGTAACACCACAGACAAACACCACCGCACCCAGAAACCACCACCATGAGAAACCCCCATATACCACCTGCCCCTACGACCAAAGACCCAAAACAAACGACACACAGACGACCCACAAAGACTGATTATAAAACGCTTCCAAACAAACTGTCGAACCCGTGAAACTCCCTTCCCCTGACCACCGTTTTTGCCACCTTCAAACGCATGTAAAAACAACCAACGACCACCACCCACGACCACTATGGACTCTCTATACATCATAGTATAAAACGCAAATTATAACAATAAATAAAACGCGACTGCCTACCCTTAACAGACGACAGAACAAAGCATAAAAAACTGACATTGCAGAGGTCGTGGTGTGCATACCAGGTTCTTGGTCAAAACGAGGCACCCTAAGTCCGCCTATAACCACCGTGAGCAGGCTCCTTTCCTTCCCTAAAATGACGGCTGGGTTTTGGTGAGATCTGATTTAAGTTTGAATAGGGTTAGGGTAGGTAGAACTCATGCTATATATGGCGGCAGACACCTACATCAGCTCTGTTTCTAATAATTCCGTGTGGGCTTCCTCTTTGGCACGCCAATCGAGGCCCACTACAAGCCACACAGAAGGTCTCCGGTTCGAGCCACGCAACCCTCATACATCAAAGAGTATTATACGATGCCTTGATCCCAAATTCGAACCCCACAACAGACCTTAATTGCTTACTCAAAACGAGTGTACACGAGTTCTAAAACGACTATCTTTAAGAAAATAACTCATCGCTTGCTCGCAAAATACCCATGAATTACGATCTTTAAATAATAAATATTTGGGTTATTACAGTCTTCCCCCCTTAACAGGAACTTCGTCCCGAAGTTCACCCACTCATAAGGTTAAACAGAACGCACGACACACTCTAATCGCATAAAAACGTAATAAAACATGAAGTGTGACATTCTACCCCACTAAAAAAAAAAAGAGTTACGTCCTCGTAACTTACCTCAGGCGAAAAGTTGCGGGTAACGCTCCTTCATGGAGGCCTCAGACTCCCATGTAGCCTCCTCCATGTTGTGATTGGTCCATAAGACTTTTACCAATACTGTCTCCCCATTTCGCGTCTTCCGAACCTTCCTATCCAAAATCTCTTTTGGAAGCTCAACATACGTAAGTTGCTCATCGACCTCAATCACCTCATGGCTCAGCACATGTGAGGGATCACTCACATACTTCCTCAACTGAGACACATGAAACACATTATGGACCTTGGATAGGGTTGGAGGCAAAGCTAAGCGATATGCCACCTCTCCAACTCTGTCCAAGATCTCAAATGGTCCAATAAATTTCTGACTCAGTTTGCCACGCTTGCCAAATCTCATCACACCCTTCATCGGGGAGACTTTCAATAGTACCTTCTCTCCGACCTCAAACGAAATATCGCTCCTTTTCAGATCGGCATAACTCTTCTGTCGATCCTGAGCGGCCCTCATCCTCTGACGAATAATCTGAACCTGCTCCACCATTTCCTGAATCATATCTGGCCCCAAAGTCACAACATCAGCTCGATCATCCCAACACACAGGACTCCGACACTTCCTCCCGTATAGAGCCTCGAAAGGGGCCATGCCTATGCTTGCATGGTAACTGTTATTATAAGAAAACTCGATCAACCCCAGTCGATCCTCCCAAGATCCTCCGAACTCAAGTACACAAGCCCTCAACATATCCTCAAGAGTCTGAATCGTCCGCTCAGTCTGACCATCAGTAGCCGGATGAAAAGCTGTACTCATCTTCAATTGGGTACCCAGAGCGGCCTGCAACTCCTGCCAAAACCTGGATATAAACCTCGAGTCCCGATCTGAAACAATATCCTTGGGTACGCCATGCAGTTTGACCACATTCTGAACATACGACTTAGCCAATTCGGCTTTACTCCAGGTATCTTTCATAGGAATAAAGTGAGCTGACTTAGTTAAACGATCCACAATCACCCAAATCATATTGTTGCCTCTCTGAGTCCGAGGCAACCCCACAATAAAGTCCATCGAAATATTCTCCCACTTCCACTCTGGCACATCTAGTGGCTGAACCTTCCCTTGAGGTCTCTTATGCTCCCCTTTCACTTGCTGACAAGTCAAACACCTCGACACAAACTCTGCGACTTCCTTCTTCATATTAGGCCACCAAAACGTCTTCTTAAGATCCTTATACAACTTATCACCACCTGGGTGAACAGAATAAGGAGTAGCATGAGCTTCAGTCAGGATCTTCTTCTTTAACTCCTCAACATTCGGTACACACCATCGCCCACTGAACCTCAAACTACCGTCGGTATGAATACTGAACTTGGATGCCCCATCACCATTCCCATTCTCCACCATCAAACGCCACTTCTGGATTCTCTCATCGTTCTGTTGTAACTCCCGAATCTCCCCATACAACTCGGGCTCCACTGTCAAGTCACCAAGAGTGTCCCCTTTCCGAATCATGAATATTCCCATCTCCCTTAGTTCACCATACAACCTCCCTCTCGATCTGGCACAATCCAAAGCATGTATTGACTTCCTACTTAGAGCGTCAGCTACCACATTCGCCTTGCCTTCGTGGTAGACAATCTGCATATCATAATCTCCGATCAACTCTATCCACCTCCTCTGCCTCATGTTCAACTCTTTCTGGGTGTAGATATACTTCAGGCTCTTATGATCAGAAAACACTTTAAAGGTGGCTCCATACAGGTAATGACGCCACAATTTCAGTGCAAAGACCACAGCGCCCAACTCCAAATCATGAGTCGGATAATTCTCTTCGTAGGTCTTCAACTGGCGAGAAGCATACGCGATCACTCTACCATTCTGCATTAGCACACAACCCAACCCATGCTTTGAAGCGTCGGTGTATACTTCAAAATTATCACTTCCAACTGGCAAGGCCAGGATAGGAGCTGTTGTCAGGCGTTCCTTAAGGGTTAGGAATGCCTTCTCACAACTCTCATCCCAGATATAACGGTTCTCCTTCCTCATCAACGACGTCAACGGCTTCGCTATCTTTGAAAAATCCTTGACGAATCTCCGGTAATAACCTGCTAACCCCAGAAAACTTCGGATCTCACTCACATTCTTCGGACTTTGCCACTTAGTCACAACTTCAATTTTACTAGGGTCAACAGATACCCCCTCTTTGGAAATGACATGCCCCAGAAACGCCACTTTCTCCAACCAGAATTCACACTTACTCAACTTAGCATTGAGTTTATGTTCTTCCAAGGTCTGTAGTACCTTCCTCAAATGATCTTCGTGCTCCTCCGCATTCTTGGAATATACCAGGATATCATCGATAAATACCACCACGAACTTGTCGAGATACGGGCTGAAGACTCGATTCATCAAGTCCATAAACACAGCTGGAGCATTAGTCAATCCAAAGGGCATAACCACAAATTCATAGTGGCCATACCTCGTTCGGAAAGCGGTCTTCGGAATATCTTCATCCTTTATTCTCAATTGATGATACCCGGATCTCAAATCAATCTTGGAGAAAACCCCAGCTCCACTCAACTGATCGAACAAGTCGTCGATTCTTGGCAAAGGATAGCGGTTCTTGATGGTTACATTGTTCAGTTCTCGGTAGTCAACACACAACCTCAAACTCCCATCCTTCTTCTTTACAAATAAGACAGGTGCTCCCCAGGGCGACACACTGGGTCGGATGAACCCTTTCTCCGCTAGTTCATCCAATTGCTTCTTCAACTCCTCCATCTCTTTCGGTCCCATACGGTACGGTGATTTAGATATTGGTCCCGCTCCTGGTTTGAGGTCAATGGAAAATTCCACTTCCCTCCTTGGCGGTAACCCTGGAACGTCGTCTCGAAAAACTCCCTCAAACTCCCGTACCACAGGTATCTCACTAGTCTTGGGGGTCTCAGCCTCACAATCCCACATTTGGCACAAAATTAGGCTTTCTCCTTTCCTCAAGCTAGACTTCAAGGTATTGACGGATATGAATTTGATCTTTGGTTTGACTCTATACCCCTTGTAGGATACCCTCACTCCCTTGGGTCCCTTCAAGGAAATTTTCTTTTGATGACAGTCGATAAAAGCCCTATACTTCCCCAGCCAATCCATCCCTAGGATCACCTCAAAACCTCCCAGAGGAAATTCTATGAGGTCACAATAGAAAATTGCTTCCCCGATTTTGATGGGTACACTACCATAGACTCTATTACAAGTTATTGACTCTCCTGAGGGTATGGTCACTGAGTCTGCGACCCAGTCGAACCTCTCGAGTCCCAAAACTCTAACATGGTCTCTAGACACAAAAGAATGGGTGGCACCGGAATCGAAAAGCACGAAAGTAGGTTTAGAGTTCACAAGAAAAGTACCCGTAACCACATGAGCGTCCTCTTGAGCGGCCTGCTTTCCCATGGCAAAGAGGTTGCCACTGGTCTTGACCCCACTCTGGCTGGCACCAGATGTCCCAGCCTGCTGATTTCCTGCCGTCCCCGTCTTGTTGCTGTTCCCACCTCCATTGTACTGATTTTGATATGAACGGTTCTGATTGTTGTTGTTGTAGTTCCTCTGGTAGTTGCTGCTGCCACCAGACTTCGCACCCCCACCATAGTTTGTCGTGGGTGTGCGATAGCCATTGCTGCCATAGGACTGAGTGCGAGGTCCCTGGTATCCGGATGTAGGTGTACGATAGCCCCCGGACTGGTTCACTCCAGACGAGCGACACACTGCCTGCTTGTGCCCAATTTTCCCGCAACCGAAACAGACCACTCCCACTGAACCACTACCAGAACCTCCACTCTTGAAGTTGCCCCCACTCTGGTTTCTCCCGCCACCAGAGGCACTACTCCCGAAATACCCACTGTACTTGTTATTACTTTGCTTTTTCGATCCTGAACCCTCAGCTACTGTTTCAGCTTTCCTCTTTTCTGATTTGGATTGTTTATCCTTTTTGATCATATCCGAAAGCCTCTCCGCCGCCCCAGCCCGTAAATAGATGTCACGGATTGTGGTGGGCGGAGCTGCAATCAGTCTCTTTTTGATGGCGATTGATAATCCCCTCTCAAACTTCATGGCTAGCATAGCATCGTCCAATCCCATATCTCTCACATAGTGTACCAGCTGGATGAATTTCCTGTAGTAAACCTCTACGGTCATGTCCTCCGACATCGTGAATGACTCGAACTGCTCCCTCAGCTTGCTCTTTTGAAATTCTGGTAGAAACGCCTCGTTCAGAACCCCCTGGAATGCGTCCCACGGAACAAACGCGGATCCACCCTCTATAGCTGCTTCCCGGAGCTCTCCCTTATTCGCGGTCCACCAATCTCCAGCCATACCCCGCAGATAGTGGGCAGCCTGGTCTACCTTCAATTCTTCAGGGCAATCCAGCAACTCGAACAGGTTATCGAATTCCCGGCACCAAGCTCCTAACAGATGAGGTTCCCCCTCCCCAGTGAATTGGGTAGGGTGGTGTCTTGCGATAATTGTGCTCATCTTCGCGGAGTCCATTCGTTTGGCCTTTAGGGCCTCATTTTCAGCTATCAAACGGTCCACCTCTTCTTGGGTGATGTTAACGGCATTCTCTCTTCGCGGAGGCATACTATAAAATAAGAAAGGAATGAGTCCCGACATATTCAGCTCTGATACCACTTTGTAACACCCCCATTTATTTAAGGGCCTGAACTAGGACTCCTCAGATAAATACAGGTGTTACCATCTCGGTTTCCCGAGGCAGTAGATACAAAGGAAGATAAACAGTACTTTAAATTAAATTTAAACTCAAACATGTTCTTACATAACCAAAAGATAAAACTGTTCGGATCAAAAAGAAAGTACAACTCATAGACTATTCTCAAGTGAACTACGCTCTAAACAGGTCCGGGTCCAAGCTTCTCACTTCCCTAAGCTCCCATAGTCTTTAACCTGTCAATCTGCTCCCCAATAGTTGGTTCATCACAGGTGATCACGAATACACAGGGTCAACCACGAGGTTGAGTAGGGAAAACCATAAATAGAAAACATTACTATAAATAGAATGCTGAATATCTCCACTCCGAATCACAGACCCTTTCCTCCGCACCAAACACAGACCCTTTATCTCCGCGCCACACAGACCCTTTTATCTCCGCACCAAACACAGACCCTTTATCTCCACACCACACAGACCCTTTTCATCTCCTCATCTCATATCGTATCATAGAATATATATAAACAAATATCATAATATACCAACCAAACATTAATATAAAACATTCATGGAACTCATCAATAACAACTGAGTAATCATTATGATATGCATCGTATTTCCCCTACCTGTAGTTGCAGAAGCAAATGATAAAATGCGCAACCGTTCTCAGAAGTGCTCCACACGAAAACTTCCACCTAGATAAGTATTACTTTAATTAATAAACTTCCTACTCACGTAATACGTATTCACATTCCATTTATAGTAACTTTCTATAAATAGTAACTTCTAAAAATAAATAGCTTCCAAGAAAGATGCTTTAAATTTTGAAATTCGAATTATTCAAATCCTTATTTAAAACCCAAATTGCTATTGCCATAAATACGATATTCCACCATAACTACTAAATATATTACCCATAAATAAAACGATATCAAATAGAAAGTATTTAAAACATACATAGATATTAACAATAATAATGATGATAATATTAATAATAATATGGTAAATAAATTAAAAGGAAATAAAAAGAAATAAAAAACGAAACACACTAAACTCGCGAAACAGCCCCCACACTCACCCATGACTCCCTCGTGAACAGCCCCTCACAACTCCACCGTGACACACCCAGCCACCACCGACAACCACCAACACCAACACCCCGACTGTCTTCTACCGCCACAACCACCACCCATCTGACCGATGGCCGCCGGTGAGTTGAACCAGGGCCTAGATCAGGCCTGGTTCCTCACCTACAGCTCTGACCCTACGACTTTACTCCCCCCATCGACACCAACCCTGCCGCGACAACCACCAGCCATGACCACCAGAACCACCCCTGGACTCCAGACTCTAGAGGTGGTGGTAGCATTGCACTGACCTCCCCCGAGTCCTCAATGCTACCACCCCCAAACACCCCTGTACACAATCGACAACCCAACACTGAACTGCAACCCAAACACAACCCCACGAACACCCCTGTCAAACCACCCTGTAACACCACAGACAAACACCACCGCACCCAGAAACCACCACCATGAGAAACCCCCATATACCACCTGCCCCTACGACCAAAGACCCAAAACAAACGACACACAGACGACCCACAAAGACTGATTATAAAACGCTTCCAAACAAACTGTCGAACCCGTGAAACTCCCTTCCCCTGACCACCGTTTTTGCCACCTTCAAACGCATGTAAAAACAACCAACGACCACCACCCACGACCACTATGGACTCTCTATACATCATAGTATAAAACGCAAATTATAACAATAAATAAAACGCGACTGCCTACCCTTAACAGACGACAGAACAAAGCATAAAAAACTGACATTGCAGAGGTCGTGGTGTGCATACCAGGTTCTTGGTCAAAACGAGGCACCCTAAGTCCGCCTATAACCACCGTGAGCAGGCTCCTTTCCTTCCCTAAAATGACGGCTGGGTTTTGGTGAGATCTGATTTAAGTTTGAATAGGGTTAGGGTAGGTAGAACTCATGCTATATATGGCGGCAGACACCTACATCAGCTCTGTTTCTAATAATTCCGTGTGGGCTTCCTCTTTGGCACGCCAATCGAGGCCCACTACAAGCCACACAGAAGGTCTCCGGTTCGAGCCACGCAACCCTCATACATCAAAGAGTATTATACGATGCCTTGATCCCAAATTCGAACCCCACAACAGACCTTAATTGCTTACTCAAAACGAGTGTACACGAGTTCTAAAACGACTATCTTTAAGAAAATAACTCATCGCTTGCTCGCAAAATACCCATGAATTACGATCTTTAAATAATAAATATTTGGGTTATTACATATTCGCCCTAAACTTGCATGATTATAATGAAAATTACAGTTGTGATTATTGTCATAAGATAAATAAAAACATGAAAAAGAATACAACCTTGGGTCCTTGCTTGAATAGGCCTAAGAACAGGAATTAAAGTAAATTCCCTCTTATAACTTGCACCCAAGACTTTGTTTGAGATGATGCCGCGTGTGCTAGAAAATACTCTCCAATTGCCTTGCAATATGGGGAGAGCTATTGAGGTTTTAGATGTGAGATATGAGTTTTGGGAGAAGAATGCTCTCAAAACCCTAATTATGAGATTTATCAATTATCAGTTAAAACCAAGAGTCCCTGACATAAGGAGAAGGATTCTCCTTATGTAGCCCTGGTCGGCCGAATTGGATATTGGCTAGGAGTGGGCTTTCCACTCTTACCTTATTCCAATGCGTGATTCGACCCAATTGCTAAAATATAATTCGCGGGTATTTATTATAAATCGTATACATGCTATCAGATATTAATGCAGTCGATGTATTAATAAAGGTCTGATAAAATTACGATATTGTATAATTACCCAAATTAATATAACCGTTTATATTAATACGCGAATACAATATTTAATTAAATATAACCGTTTATATTTAATTTACGAATTAATCATGTAATCCGTGTTAGCTAAAATTATTTAATCCGTATTAAATAATAATCTCAACATCTTATTGACTAATTTAATAGTCAATACCTCAGACTAACTGTTTAGTCGTATTCGGCATAAATGTGACTGTATTTTCATACCTTCACATCTCTCAAACGTGTCCTATAGGTGTGACGTATAGGGACCAGTTGATCACCGCCATCCGTATGACAATAACGTCAAACTTATCTAGCAAGCCATCCGTTATTGGTAAACGTGGATCAACTGTTAAAATAATAATACTGAAGTATGCCCTTGTGATCCTTAAAGAGATTTAATAAGTCATTGTACTTAATTGTCAAGGACACCAGCCCCAACAATCTCCCACTTGTCCATACAAGGGTATGTGCAATGACGTTATCACACTACATGTGGAGGACACAAGCTCCAACAAACTCCCACTTATCCGTACAAGTGTAGGTGCGATAACCGATTCTCATATCCTTTTAAAATTTCTCCCACTCAATGTAAGACAATTTGCAAATCCGCATTCGCAAAGGTCGTATCTCACAAGCGATCTGTATCAAGAGTGGTTTCCCCGACTAGAGAGTAACTTAACTGATAAAACGAATCTGTATTCGAGCATGGCCATGCATTTCAGTTACTACTCCTCGAGTGGCCCTGAGAAATGATAAAATCCTGATAAGGGTTTGGATATTTCCCTCAACTCGT
Source organism: Silene conica (assembly GCA_029255685.2). Lineage (NCBI taxonomy): Eukaryota > Viridiplantae > Streptophyta > Magnoliopsida > Caryophyllales > Caryophyllaceae > Silene > Silene conica. The sequence goes on along the minus strand of CM055318.2, from coordinate 47,084,705 downwards.
ATCCTGCATATATTGCGCAGCATGAAATAACCCAGAAACAATCCTCTTGGCCCCTGTTACGATGACCGTGGGAAAGAAACCAAAGTTACCCAAAATATGCCTTAATCTCAAGAGACAGTTGAAAGTCAAAAGACTCGACTCTAAGGAACACTATGGAGGTCCTATCCACGACCTGGCACCCAAAGTTATAAAACATTTAGGACTCCATAACGTTGTCACGGGGTGTCCTACGAGATATCCGTATAACTCGCCTTTGTGATTGGTCAGTCATCCGTGTGACTTATGGCTCGTTGAACCCACCATCAACCAACGTCACAAAATGATTATCTGAGTTATCAACTCAAGCGGGTAATCAAGGACTAAAACGATGTAATGTTATTAAGTTCACTTTGTGGTGTTCAAAATTGGCGTACAATTCCACATGAAAAATAAAACATTATATATCTTAACAATGAGGTTGAATAGAGTACACGAGAAAATGAATTATTACATGAATTCATAAAAGAGTACTACAACTTAGTAACACATCTAATTCCCATGGAATGAATGTGCCCTTCATGCTTATCACGTGGTAATGATTTAGTGAGAGGATCAGCTATGTTGTCATCCGTAGCGATCTTATCAATGAAAATCTCCTTTTGCTCCACGTAATCTCTGATTACATGAGCTTTCCGTTGTACATGCCTAGCCTTGTTGCTAGACTTATGCTCTTTAGCTTGGAAGATGGCACCTTTATTGTCACAATAAACGGTGATTGGGTCATTCGAACTAGGCACTACAGAGAGTCCTTGTAAGAATTGACGCATCCATATTGCTTCATTAGCTGCTTCCGAGGCGGCATAGTACTCCGACTCAGTAGTAGAATCTGCTGTAACACTCTGTTTAGAACTTTTCCAGCTGACAGCAGCGCCATTAAGAGTAAAAACGAATCCAGACTGAGATTTCGAGTCATCTCCATCCGTTTGGAAGCTAGCATCTGCGTAACCCGTGGCGCAGAGCGTCGAGTCACCTCCGTAAGTCAATCCCCAATCTTTAGTCCTCCGTTGGTACTTAAGAATGTTTTTCACGGTCATCCAGTGTTGTTCACCTGGATGAGCTTGGAATCGACTCGTCATACTCAATGCATATGCAACGTCTGGACGTGTGCATATCATGGCATACATGATCGATCCTATTACCAAAGCATAAGGAATCCGACTCATGCGCTCTTTCTCTTCCAATGTCTTAGCTTCTTGAGACTTGCTCAAGTGAAGCCCATTAGTCATAGGAAGGAACCCTTTCTTGGAGTTCGTCATGCTGAATCTCTCTAGAATCTTATCTATGTTAGACTCCTGACTTAGAGACAACATCCGTCGTGATCTATCCCTGTAGATACGGATGCCCAAAATTCTTTGTGCCTCTCCCAGATCTTTCATCTGGAAATGGTTTTTCAACCATGCTTTAACCGAAGAAAGGAGAGGTATGTCATTCCCAATCAAGAGTATGTCGTCGACATACAGTACTAGGAATACAATCTTGCTCCCACTCGACTTGATATAGAGACATGGTTCCTCGACTGATCGAATGAAACCATTCTCTTTTATCACTTGGTCGAAGCGATGATTCCAACTCCGCGATGCTTGCTTAAGTCCATAGATGGAACGCTTAAGCTTGCAAACCTTCTTAGGATGTTCTGGATCAATAAAACCCTCAGGGTTGTACCATGTACAACTCTTCCTCCAAATAACCGTTTAAGAAGGCGGTTTTAACGTCCATTTGTCATATTTCATAGTCATGAAATGCGGCTATCGCTAAGATAATCCGAATGGAACGTAGCATGACTACGGGTGCAAAGATCTCATCGTAGTGCAAGTCTGGCACTTGGGTGAAACCTTTAGCAACTAGTCTTGCCTTATGGATATCTTGTTTACCTTCCACGACATGCTTTATTTTGTAAAGCCATTTGAATTGAAGGGGGCGTACCTTTGCAGGTAGGTCCACAAGATCCCACACGTTGTTCTCATACATGGAGTCCATCTCGGATTGCATGGCTTCTAGCCATAGCTTTGAGTCAGAACTGGTCATGGCACCTTTATCGAATGAGGGTTCATTACCCTCTAGGAGTAAGACGTCATCCATATCATGTTCCTCGACCATACCAATGTATCTGTCCGGAGGAATGGAGACTCTTCCCGATCTCCTAGGTTCCTCAGGAATATCTACTGCAGCCTCGGTTGAAGGAACTGTTTCCTCCAATGGTTGCTCGGTAGTTGGTTCTTGAACCTCCGATAAATCTAAGGTTTTATTACTCGACTTGTTCTCGAGAAATTCTTTCTCTAAGAACGTCGCACTAGCCGCAACAAAAACACGTTGTTCGGTTGGCGAGTAGAAGTAATGACCAAAAGTTCCCTTTGGATAACCTATAAATTATGTCTTGACCGATCGCGGGCCGAGCTTATCCTCGTGTCTCCACTTGACATAAGCCTCGCAGCCCCAAACCCGAATCAAGGACAAGTTAGGGACCGTTCCCTTCCATAATTCGTATGGAGACTTGTCAACAGCTTTAGACGGACTTCGGTTAAGAATTAGAGCGGCCGCAAAAGAGCATAGCCCCACAATGAATCGGGCACAACGGTGTGACTCATCATGGATCGAACCATATCAAGTAAAGTTCGATTTCTCCGTTCGGACACACCATTTAATTGTGGTGTTCCAGGTGGAGTCAACTGTAGCACGATGCCACAGTCTTTAAGGTGTTGATCAAATTCGTGTGAAAGATACTCACCACCACGATTAGAACGTAGTGCTTTAATCTTTCTTCCCAGCTGGTTCTGTACCCGATTCTGGTATTCTTTGAACTTGTCAAAGGATTCACTTTTATGTTTCATCAAGTAGACATAGCCATATCTACTCAAATCATCCGTGAAAGTGATGAAATACCTATAGCCTTCTCGTGCGTTGATCGACATAGGCCCACACACATCTGTATGTATGAGTCCTAATAGGTCGGCAGCGCGCATTCCAACACCTTTGAAGGAAATACGAGTCATCTTGCCGATGAGACATGATTCACACGTGCCATATGATTCGAAATCAAAGGCCGAGATAGCTCCATTCTGTATGAGCTGTTTTACGCGTTTCTCATTTATGTGTCCCATACGACAATGCCATAAATAAGTTTGATCTTTGTCACCTACCTTTAATTTCTTATTATTCACATGTAATATTTCAGTGGTTTGATCTAAAACATAAATTCCATTCATGGAAATTGCCTTGCCATAAATCATATTGTGTAATGAGAAAATACAACTGCAATTTTCTATTACAAATGAAAAACCAAGTTTGTCAAGCGCAGAAACTGAAATAATGTTTTTGAACAAACAAGGGACATAATAACAGTTATATAAAGATAACTCGAATCCACTTGGAAGCTGGATCACGTATGTTCCCCTCGAGACTGCAGCAACACGTGCTCCATTCCCGACACGCAGGTCAACCTCACCCTTGATGAGGGGTTCTTGGTTTCGGAGGCCCTGCACATGATTACATAGATGAGAACCACAACCAGTATCTAGTACCCAAGTTCCGTAACTTGCATGGTTAATCTCAATCATGTGAATAAAAGAAGAAGAAGACATACCAACAGGAGTAACACGGCCTGCCTGTACTAGGACTCCCTAGATAAATAAGGATGTTACCGTCTCGGTTTCCCGAGGCAGTAGATACAAAGGAAGATAAACAGTACTTTAAAATTAATAAAGTTAACTCAAGGGACGAGTTTATACAACTGAATAAAAACATACTGTCTTGATAAAACAAAGTACAACTCAAAAGCAACTACTATGGTGATCTAGACTCTAGGCAGGTCCGGATCCAAGCTTCTCCCTACCCCTAGCTCCCATAGTCTCAACACCTGTCAATCTGCTCCCCAATAATTGGTTCATCACAGGTGATCACGAATACACAGGGTCAACCACAAGGTTGAGTAGAGAAAACTGTAAACAAACCACATTACTATAAATAGAAAGTCGAACTTCTCCACTCCGAATCACAAGACCCATAATTCTCCACACCAATCACAGACCCTTTATCTCCGCACCAAACACAGACCCTTTATCTCCGCACCAAACACAGACCCTTTATCGTCAACTCGTATCATATCTCAGGATATATATATATAGAATAATTCAATATAATAATCACATTATAACAACAATAAACATGGTTATCACCAAATGTCAACAGATTACTCATCATTATATGCATAGCACTCCCCTACCTCGTAACTGCAGAAGAAAATGGCAAAATGAACAACTGCTCTTAAAAGTGCTCCACACGAAAACTTCCACCTAAAAGTATATTATTTAATTAATAAACTTCCTAACTCTCGTAATACGTGTACACATTCTATTTATAGAAACTCCCTATATTTAGAAAGCTTCCCAACAACCGAGGTTACCCAAAATAGCAACTTTCTAAATATAGTAACTTCTAAAAATAGATACTTTGGTTTGAAATTCAAATCATTCAAAAATATTAACTAAGACCCACATTAAAACTTACCACAATAACTCACAAGATCTTTACCATTACTAATATATCACACCATAAATAACAAATATTTAAATGAAACTAATTATAATAATAATACTAATAATAATAAAAAGAATAATAATAAAAAGTATAAAAAAACAACACCAAAAACCCGACAGCCCCCAACACGACTTCAGCCCCCTTCTTCACCGCCTACCACCACTTCGACCACCAGCAGACCACCCCCCACGACACAACCGACACCCCACTACCTCCCTGGCACCACTAAACCAAGCGACAACCGCCGACGAGTCAGGTCAGACCCTCTAACTCAGGTCTGCCCCACGCCCGTGTCTCCGACTGCCTGCAAAACAGACCCATTTCGAACCCCCAACAACACCGCTAACACCACGACTGACCCCACCAACAACACCTCCGTCAACCCATCTGTAAGACACGGTGGTGTTACTGTATTGACCTCCCCCGAGTCGACAGTAACACCACCCCCAAACCAAACCCCCTGACTGTAAACAACCACCAACAGAGACAACAGGAACCACGAACAACCCCTTCGACGCCGACTCTGCCACCCATTCCCGCCGTGACAAGCACCCTACTTCTACCCTGACTACCACCAGTAAGATGGCCCTAACCACGACCAAGATTGACGACCAACCATCCCTCGAACAGACCCCAAAACCAGGACAGACGCAACATGAATTGAATGAGTGTCAGACCCTTCATACGTACCTGACTTCAGACCCCAAAACGAACGGCCTAGGCACGACTAACTGACCGGAAAACTCCTTCTCTTACTGCTGTGTGGTGGCGGCTGTAAAACTAGGGTGTAGGTTGTGTTGTAGATAGGTCAGAAGTAGGGTAAAAACATGTCTTATATGGCTGCTGCGTGAGGGTTTGTTTAAGATATTATGGTGGGCTATTTTGTGTTAGCACAATTATCGAGGCCCAAGACCCCTACCTAGAGGTCTCAAGCTCGAACCCCACGAACGACACAAACCTTATTTAAAAGGAAAACATAAACACCTAGCATCCATGATAAAATAACCATCGTATCTTAAACTATTCTTAACGTCAACTAATAAAACATCGTAACTTTTAAAATAAAACTTTATAAATAAACGGGGTATTACAGTCTTCCCCCCTTAAATTGAACTTCGTCCCGAAGTTCTACCACACTGAGGTGACAAAACAATCAACGCAAACGACTGAGAACACAAACATCATGAAAACAACTTCATAAAACTTACTTAAATCACAGAATGTTACATTCCACCCCCCTTAAAGAAAAGTTACGTCCGCGTAACTTACCTCAATCAAACAAATGTGGGTAACGCTCCCTCATAGATGGCTCAGGCTCCCACGTAGCCTCTTCCTGATTATGATTTGTCCACAATACTTTCACCAAGGATGTCTCCCCATTGCGAGTCTTTCGCACCTTCCTGTCCAGAATCTCTTTCGGAGTGTCAATGTATGCCAACTGCTCATCTACCTCAATCACCTCGTGCTGAAGCACATGTGATGGGTAACTCACATATTTCCTCAACTGGGACACATGGAACACATTATGAACCTTGGATAGAGCTGGAGGTAAAGCTAATCGATAAGCCACCTCCCCGACTCTGTCCAAAATCTCAAATGGTCCAATAAATTTCTGACTCAGTTTGCCACGCTTGCCGAACCTCATTACACCCTTCATCGGAGATACTTTAAGTAGAACTTTCTCTCCGACCTCGAACGAAATATCACTCCTCTTTAGATCTGCATAGCTCTTTTGTCTATCCTCCTGGGCGGCCCTCATTTTCTGTCGAATAACCTGAACCTGCTCCACCATCTCCTGAATCATATCCGGCCCTAAAGTCACAATATCAGCTCGATCATCCCAACACACTGGGCTCCGACACTTCCTCCCGTACAAAGCCTCAAAAGGAGCCATCCCTATACTGGCATGATAGCTATTGTTATACGAAAACTCTATCAACCCCAGTCGATCCTCCCAAGATCCTCCGAACTCAAGTACGCACGCTCTCAACATATCCTCAAGAGTCTGAATCGTCCTCTCAGTCTGACCGTCAGTAGCCGGATGAAAAGCTGTACTCATCTTCAACTGGGTACCCAAGGCAGCCTGCAACTCCTGCCAAAATCTGGATATAAACCTCGAGTCTCGATCTGAAACAATGTCCTTGGGTACGCCATGCAGTTTGACCACATTCTGAACATATGACTTAGCCAACTCAGCTTTACTCCAGGTATCTTTCATTGGAATAAAGTGAGCAGACTTAGTCAAACGATCCACAATCACCCAAATCATGTTGTTGCCCCTCTAAGTCCGAGGCAACCCCACAATAAAATCCATTGAAATGTTCTCCCACTTCCACTCTAGCACATCTAAAGGTTGAACTTTCCCTTGAGGTCTCTTATGCTCCCCTTTTACTCTCTGACATGTCAAGCACCTGGAAACAAACTCTGCGACCTCCTTCATATTCGGCCACCAAAACGTCTTCTTAAGGTCCTTATACAGTTTATCACCCCCTGGGTGAACAGAATAAGGAGTAGCATGAGCTTCAGTCAGGATCTTCTTCTTTAACTCCTCAGCATTCGGTACACACCATCGCCCACTGAATCTCAAGCTACCGTCGGTATGAATACTGAACTTGGATACATTTTCACCAACCCCACTTTCCACCATTAACCGCCACTTCTGGATTCTCTCATCGTTCTTCTGTAACTCCCGAATCTCCCCATACAACTCGGGCTCTACTGTCAAATCACCAAGAGCATCCCCTTTCCTGATCATGAAAATTCCCATCTCCCTTAATTCACTATGCAACCTCACTTGTAACATCCCGTATTTTTATAAAAGTAAATTTAATAATTTAAAAGTAGTTTACTGAATTTAATAATATTTTAATATTAATTCGTAAGTTTTATTTCATGAAATGTCGTTAAGTCCGTCTTGAGTTGTTTAATTTAAAGATGTCACGTTTACTTGGTAATTTACGTTTTAAGAATTTCCGCTCCTTACATTTTTACAAAACCGACTCAAGTGAAATATAAAGTACACCCTCATCCTCCTTTTCAAGTTAAACCCATCCTCACCAAAATAAGATGCAGTAACTTGTTTTCTCCATTTTTGCTCTTTCTCAACTTCACAAAATCATCATCCGTTTTCTCATCTCAACTCCGTTTAACTCGAGGTTTTTACCATCGCATTCCTCTCTTCATTTCTGATCTTTCTATCACTTTCGTTTTCAATTTCGTGAAACTTCATTTCTGGGCTGTTTTGAGGAGAACTCGAAAATACCCTCTTATAACCCGTTTTGTTGTCTGTAGGTGTCGACATTGACGACCCGGATAAGGATTCATATATTATTCAAGACTGACGTGAAGAAATCGCTCTTTAAGGTGACGATAATGAGAAACTCGGCCTTTTGTCTATATTAGCACTTTATTTGATTTTGATATGTTTTGATGAAGGTTAAGTTGATATTGAGTTCATAATGTTCTTAATTTGTCTTACAAACTGATTTCTATGAAGTTTTAATGATGAATTTGATGATGAAGTCGAATAAGGTGTATACATGTTAAGACCGGTTTAAATTGTGATTTGTGTGTTAAGTCATGGAATGGTTAATCGTATACATGTTCTTATGTGATTTTGATGTGGTATACATGCTGGATATGTCGATTCATTGCTTAGAATCATGTATAGGAAGGATTGGTAAGGGATTTAGGAATGAAGTAATATGTCGAAAACGCGATTTTGCTGGGCAGAGGACTCCCAGCCGGTCTGAGGCCGGCGGCCGGTGGACCGGTTGAGAGCCCCGCATGCTATTTGTTGTTGTCGTTCGTATTTTGTAAAGCTTGGGACAAAAAGGACACCTAGCCGGTGGACCGGCAACCGGCCGGCCGGCTGGGAGCCCCATTTGTGTTTTGTGCGTTGTTTAGCAAAGAAGGGAGAAGGGTTCCCCAGCCGGTGGACCGGCGGCCGGCCGGCCGGCAGGGAGACCTTTCATGTTGTTTTTCCTTGTTGTCGGCTAGAGAGTAAGGACTCTCAGCCGGTTGACCGGCCACCTGTGGCCAACCGGCTGAGAGCCCCTGTTGGTATTATTTGCTTCATAACCTATGTTTCGCATGCCGGATTTGATTGATTCTTTTTCCGTATGTTTTGTATGCTTGTTTGAAGTCCCAAGAAATTGGGCGGCACTTGTGTCGGGGTCGGAAACGGATTTGAGGATGAAAGACCCCCCGGCCGGGCAACCGGAAGGGAGACCGGCTCTCGCCTCAAATTAGTTTCCGAAATCGGCTATGTGTTACATGGATGTTTAGAGATGAGATATTTAAGAAATGATTGTCATTCGAGTTTGAGTTGTTGTACATCTTAGAGATGACATTTGTAATTTGTGTAAACCTGCTGTGCGCTGCTATAGTACTCGAGTTCTCACCTGATTGCATCGTGTAGCTGGTTGGCCGTAGTGACTTGGTTCTCACGGTCAGGTCTTAGATTGTCTGCCCGCCTTCGGGCATATCTCGTTCCTAGCTAGTTCGGGTCTTGGGGGTGCCTCGTGCACTTGTCGAATCGGGGATCGTGATTCGTTTGCGCTCCGAGAGTCTGGCCAGGTTTAGACTGGGACAGTCATTTGATGTCGTCCTACCAGGGGGTTGTATAGTCTGAGATTGGGGATGTCGTAGTATATAGTCGAGTCGATTGTCGGCCTGCTCATAGTAGTCTAGTAGAGTCACTTGGCTGACCAATCTAGTAAGAGTCGAGTCACTTGGATGACCTATCTCTTGTTTGTAGAGTCACTTGGATGACCTATTTGTAGTAAGAGTCGAGTCACTTGGATGACCTATCTCTTGTTTGTAGAGTCACTTGGATGACCTATTTGTAGTAAGAGTCGAGTCACTTGGATGACCTATCTCTTGTTTGTAGAGTCACTTGGTTGGCCTATAGTTGTTAGAGTCGAGTCACTAGGTGACCTATCTCTTGATGATATAATCGGATGTGGAGTATGCCTTAGTTGTATTTGTGAATGTATGATACTTGGTTATCTTAGTATTGTTCGTCCAAGGCATTGGACGACTATTGGGCTAGTTTCGTAAATGGTTTGGATTGAAAGACCCCCCGGCCGGGCAACCGGAAGGGAAACCGGCTCTCCTTCCAAATAGTTTCCGAAGTTGGTTGAGAGCCTTTGCATAGTATTGCATGATGTTAGGAAAGATGAGATATTGTTGTATATGCTTCACATGTTATAAATGTCGGAGTATGTTGGATGTTTTACGTGTTGCATGTCATTGACAATAGGTGGCTAGGAGCACTCTAGTCACTCCCCACTGACTATGGCGCACATGTTGTATGTGTGTAGGTACATGAGGCTGTTCTGCGGGGGTTACGTTGAGGCTAGCGAGTGATGATCCTTCATCGTTGACTTGTACCTTTCGTTAGCTAGACCTTAGACTTATGTTTCCGTATTTTGTGCCTGTAGGGATATGCTATCCCGGGCTGCGTTGTATCGTACTTATATACTTATTTATGTTTTATCTTCCGCATGTTTAGTTTGTTAAAACACCTCGCATGTTTAATTTTGTTAAAAGTTTTAATTCCGCTGCAACTTTGGTACTTTGTATGTTTTATATTTCCGCTTTCGCGAGGGGTTTTACAGTTGGTATCAGAGCGTTATCGCTCCCGACGCACTCATGTAATCCCCAAACTTAACTTGACCAAAAACTTGAATAATGAATGAGAGATTTGGGTAGACTTAAGGACAAGTGGTAGACTGTTTGTGATTGTTAATTGGTAGGTTAACACTGTTTTCTTTTTTTGAAGGATGGTGAGACCTAGGGCTGCTCATAACATTGTGCTACAAGCAATTCAGCATTTGCTTGAGACTCAGAGACAGCAAGCAGGGAATGTTCCACCTCCTCCACCGCCAGGCAACGAGGCTAATCGTCCTGGTAGTTTCTCTTGGATAGCTTCGCAGATGTCCCGTAGCCATGTGAAGACTTATGGTGGTGAGGTTGATCCGGTAGCTCTTACCGAGTGGTTCAGGGAGATGGAAAAGAGCTTTACCCTGTATGCGGTGGGTAGAGAGGATAGAGTGCGGCTAGCCACTCACTTTCTGACCCTTGAGGCCGATAGGTGGTGGGCATTGACTGGACCTACTTTCACTCTTGATCCTTTGTTCGATTGGGAGGCTTTTAAGGATAAGCTCGAGACGAGGTTTTATCCTAAGGAGCTCAGATCACAGCGACTCAAAGAATTCATGGATTTGAAGCAAGGCAAGATGTCAGTTCAGGAGTTTACCGACCGATTCAACCAACTTGCTCATTTCGCATCTAGGTTTGTCAGAGATGAGGCGGAGAGAGTCTACTTTTACCGTGGGAAGCTAGGACCGCGCATCGAGAGCATGGTTCTTCGTGACTCGACTTCTTTCGTTGAGGTTTATGATGATGCTATTTGGGCAGAGAGTTCCATCCGAGCCATAGATGCTGAGATTAGAGCTTCTCCTTCTTCTGCTCCCTTTTCCTCACAGACTTCCTCCTTTGAGAAGAGATCCTTTGATCCTTCACCTGATTCTCCGGTACCTCAGTTTAAGAAGTTCAAGAGGTTCGACCCATCTAAGGTTAAGGACCCGGTGCCTGTACCTAATGCTCCTCTGAAATGTTTCAAGTGTCATAAGGATCTTCACCTTGGAGTTGACTGCAACGATGACCCCTACACCTGCTTTGCCTGCAACAAGACCGGACATCGCTCCTTCGAGTGTCCCGAGAGGAAGATTGTCGCTGGTAGAGCTGCTACCGCTGCTGGTGCAGTTCAGAGACCGAAGCCCAGGGGTACCGTGTACGTCATGAGTCGTGCTGCAGTCGAGGCTTACCCTCACCTAGTCACCGGTATGTCTCCCTTGGTGTTCTCATTTTTGCCTATAAGACGTTGTCTTAAGCTCAACCTTGTTCTTCTTTCGTGTCTTGCACCGAAGTTTTCTCCCTTTTAACCGCTTCCTTTTTCTGCTCTTGGTGACTTCTTTGGAATTTCCTTCCTTTTAAGTGGTTATAAACCCCTTTCGTTTTACAAATTTTATTGGTTCAGAAATTTAAAGGATCTAAAAGGTTGATTTTAGAAAACTTGGTTTAAGAAGTTGGATAATTTTACAGCTTTGATGGATTTCAGCGTTGATTTGCCATTTGAACTCGTTATTGGAGACGTCTGATAACCTGTACTATGCCTATCAACATCGGATCGATCTAAATTTTTTTAAAATTTTCATTAATTTTCACCTTGGTTTTGCCTTCGGATTAGAATGTCAGGTTCTTGAATGCGCAACGAGAACCCCAACGTTCCTTGATGGAGGCTCGACTACGGATTTTGCTTTTGAAACTTTTGGAAAGAAGCCTAAGTGTTTGTATATCAAGGTTTCTGTGAAAGTTTTAGTTGTTAATGTTGTCCTTGTAACTGCTTTCAAGTTTCGAGGACGAAACTTTTTAAAAGATGGGGTGATTGTAACATCCCGTATTTTTATAAAAGTAAATTTAATAATTTAAAAGTAGTTTACGGAATTTAATAATATTTTAATATTAATTCGTAAGTTTTATTTCAAGAAATGTCGTTAAGTCCGTCTTGAGTTGTTTAATTTAAAGATGTCACGTTTACTTGGTAATTTACGTTTTAAGAATTTCCGCTCCTTACATTTTTACAAAACCGACTCAAGTGAAATATAAAGTACACCCTCATCCTCCTTTTCACGTTAAACCCATCCTCACCAAAATAAGATGCAGTAACTTGTTTTCTCCATTTTTGCTCTTTCTCAACTTCACAAAATCATCATCCGTTTTCTCATCTCAACTCCGTTTAACTCGAGGTTTTCACCATCGCATTCCTCTCTTCATTTCTGATCTTTCTATCACTTTCGTTTTCAATTTCGTGAAACTTCATTTCTGGGCTGTTTTGGGGAGAACTCGAAAATACCCTCTTATAACCCGTTTTGTTGTTTGTAGGTGTCGACATTGACGACCCGGATAAGGATTCATATATTATTCAAGACTGACGTGAAGAAATCGCTCTTTAAGGTGACGATAATGAGAAACTCGGCCTTTTGTCTATATTAGCACTTTATTTGATTTTGATATGTTTTGATGAAGGCTAAGTTGATATTGAGTTCATAATGTTCTTAATTTGTCTTACAAAATGATTTCTATGAAGTTTTAATGATGAATTTGATGATGAAGTCGAATAAGGTGTATACATGTTAAGACCGGTTTAAATTGTGATTTGTGTGTTAAGTCATGGAATGGTTAATCGTATACATGTTCTTATGTGATTTTGATGTGGTATACATGCTGGATATGTCGATTCATTGCTTAGAATCATGTATAGGAAGGATTGGTAAGGGATTTAGGAATGAAGTAATATGTCGAAAACGCGATTTTGCTGGCCAGATGACTCCCAGCCGGTCTGAGGCCGGCGGCCGGTGGACCGGCTGAGAGCCCCGCATGCTATTTGTTGTTGTCGTTCGTATTTTGTAAAGCTTGGGAAAAAAAGGACCCCCAGCCGGTGGACCGGCAGCCGATGGACCGGCAGCCGGCCGGCCGGCTGGGAGCCCCATTTGTGTTTTGTGCGTTGTTTAGCAAAGAAGGGAGAAGGGTTCCCCAGCCGATGGACCGGCGGCCGGCCGGCCGGCTGGGAGACCTTTCATGTTGTTTTTCCTTGTTGTCGGCTAGAGAGTAAGGACTCTAAGCAGGTTGACCGGCCGCCTTTGGCCAACCGGCTGAGAGCCCCTGTTGGTATTATTTGCTTCATAACCTATGTTTCGCATGTCGGATTTGATTGATTCTTTTTCCGTATGTTTTGTATGCTTGTTTGAAGTCCCACGAAATTGGGCGGCACTTGTGTTGGGTTCGGTAACGGATTTGAGGATGAAAGACCCCCCGGCCGGCCAACCGGAAGGGAGACCGGCTCTCGCCTCAAATTAGTTTCCGAAATCGGCTAAGTGTTACATGGATGTTTAGAGATGAGATATTTAAGAAATGATTGTCATTAGAGTTTGAGTTGTTGTACATCTTAAAGATGACATTTGTAATTTGTGTAAACCTGTTGTGCGCTGCTATAGTACTCGAGTTCTCACCTGATTGCATCGTGTAGCTGGTTGGCCGTAGTGACTTGGTTCTCACGGTCAGGTCTTAGATTGTCTGCCCGGCTTCGGGCATATCTCATTCCTAGCTAGTTCGGGTCTTGGGGGTGCCTCGTGCACTTGTCGAATCGGGGATCGTGATTCGTTTGCGCTCCGAGAGTCTGGCCAGGTTTAGACTGGGACAGTCATTTGATGTCGTCCTACCAGGGGGTTGTATAGTCTGAGATTGGGGATGTCGTAGTATATAGTCGAGTCGATTGTCGGCCTGCTCATAGTAGTCTAGTAGAGTCACTTGGCTGACCAATCTAGTAAGAGTCGAGTCACTTGGATGACCTATCTCTTGTTTGTAGAGTCACTTGGATGACCTATTTGTAGTAAGAGTCGAGTCACTTGGATGACCTATCTCTTGTTTGTAGAGTCACTTGGATGACCTATTTGTAGTAAGAGTCGAGTCACTTGGATGACCTATCTCTTGTTTGTAGAGTCACTTGGTTGGCCTATAGTTGTTAGAGTCGAGTCACTAGGTGACCTATCTCTTGATGATATAATCGGATGTGGAGTATGCCTTAGTTGTATTTGTGAATGTATGATACTTGGTTATCTTAGTATTGTTCGTCCAAGGCATTGGACGACTATTGGGCTAGTTTCGTAAATGGTTTGGATTGAAAGACTCCCCGGCCGGGCAACCGGAAGGGAAACCGGCTCTCCTTCCAAATAGTTTCCGAAGTTGGTTGAGAGCCTTTGCATAGTATTGCATGATGTTAGGAAAGATGAGATATTGTTGTATATGCTTCACATGTTATAAATGTCGGAGTATGTTGGATGTTTTACGTGTTGCATGTCATTGACAATAGGTGGCTAGGAGCACTCTAGTCACTCCCCACTGACTATGGCGCACATGTTGTATGTGTGTAGGTACATGAGGCTGTTCTGCGGGGGTTACGTTGAGGCTAGCGAGCGATGATCCTTCATCGTTGACTTGTACCTTTCGTTAGCTAGACCTTAGACTTATGTTTCCGTATTTTGTGCCTGTAGGGATATGCTATCCCGGGCTGCGTTGTATCGTACTTATATACTTATTTATGTTTTATCTTCCGCATGTTTAGTTTGTTAAAACACCTCGCATGTTTAGTTTTGTTAAAAGTTTTAATTCCGCTGCAACTTTGGTACTTTGTATGTTTTATATTTCCGCTTTCGCGAGGGGTTTTACATCACTCTCGATCTGGCACAACTCAAAGCATGTACTGACTTCCTGCTTAGAGCATCAGCTACCACATTCGCCTTGCCCTCGTGGTAAAAAATCTGCATATCATAGTCTCCGATTAACTCTATCCTTCTCCTCTGCCTCATGTTCAACTCTTTCTGGGTGTAGATATACTTCAGGCTCTTATGATCAGAAAACACTTTAAAAGTGGCTCCATAAAGGTAATGGCGCCACAATTTAAGTGCAAAGACCATTGCTCCCAATTCCAAATCATGAGTCGGATAATTCTCTTCGTAGGTCTTCAACTGGCGAGATGCATATGCTATCACTCTCCCCTTCTGCATTAGCACACAACCCAAACCATGCTTCGAAGCGTCGGTATAAACTTCGAAATTATCACTTCCAACTGGCAAGGCCAGGATAGGAGCTGTTGTCAGGCGTTCCTTAAGGGTTAGGAATGCCTTCTCACAACTCTCATCCCAGACGAAACGGTTCTCTTTTCTCATTAACGACGTCAACGGCTTCGCTATCTTTGAAAAATCTTTGACAAATCTCCGATAATAACCAGCTAATCCCAGGATACCACTTTGTAACACCCCCATTTATTTAAGGGCCTGTACTAGGACTCCTTAGATAATAACCAGCTAATCCCGAGGCAGTAGATACAAAGGAAGATAAACAGTACTTTAAAATTGATGAAGTTAAGTCAAGGGACGAGTTTATACAACTGAATAAAAACGTACTGTCTTGATAAATCAAAGTACAACTCAAAAGCAACTACTATGGTGATCTAGACTCTAGGCAGGTCCGGATCCAAGCTTCTCCCTTCCCCTAGCTCCCATAGTCTCAACACCTGTCAATCTGCTCCCCAATAATTGGTTCATCACAGGTGATCACGAATAAACAGGGTCAACCACAAGGTTGAGTAGAGAAAACTGTAAACAAACCACATTACTATAAATAGAAAGTCGAACTTCTCCACTCCGAATCACAAGACCCATAATTCTCCACACCAATCACAGACCCTTTATCTCCGCACCAAACACAGACCCTTTATCTCCGCACCAAACACAGACCCTTTATCTCCGCACCAAACACAGACCCTTTATCGTCACCTCGTATCATATCTCAGGATATATATATAGAATAATTCAATATAATAATCACATTATAACAACAATAAACATGGTTATCACCAAATGTCAACAGATTACTCATCATTATATGCATAGTACTCCCCTACCTCGTAACTGCAGAAGAAAATGGCAAAATGAACAACTGCTCTTAAAAGTGCTCCACACGAAAACTTCCACCTAAAAGTATATTATTTAATTAATAAACTTCCTAACTCTCGTAATACGTGTACATATTCTATTTAGAGAAACTCCCTATATTTAGAAAGCTTCCCAACAACCGAGGTTACCCAAAATAGCAACTTTCTAAATATAGTAACTTCTAAAAATAGATACTTTGGTTTGAAATTCAAATCATTCAAAAATATTAACTAAGACCCACATTAAAACTTACCACAATAACTCACAAGATCTTTACCATTAATAATATATCACACCATAAATAACAAATATTTTAAAGAAACTAATTATAATAATAATAGTAATAATAATAATAAAAAGTATAAAAAAACAACACCAAAAACCCGACAGCCCCCAACACGACTTCAGCCCCCTTCTTCACCGCCTACCACCACTTTGACCACCAGCAGACCACCCCCCACGACACAACCGACACCCCACTACCTCCCTCGCACCACCAAACCGAGCGACAACCGCCGACGAGTCAGGTCAGACCCTCTAACTCATGTCTGCCCCACGCCCTTGTCTCCGACTGCCTGCAAAACATACCCATTTTGAACCCCCAACAACACCCCTAACACCACGACTGACCCCACCAACAACACCTCCGTCAACCCATCTGTAAGACACGGTGGTGTTACTGTATTGACCTCCCCCGAGTCGACAGTAACACCACCCCCAAACCAAACCCCCTGACTGTAAACAACCACCAACAGAGACAAAAGGAACCACGAACAACCTCTTCGACGCCGACTCTGCCACCCATTCCCGCCGTGACAACCACCCTACTTCTACCCTGACTACCACCAGTAAGATGGCCCTAACCACGACCAAGGTTGACGACCAACCATCCCTCGAACAGAGCGCAAAACAAGGACAGACGCAACATGAATTGAACGAGTGTCAGACCCTTCATACGTACCTGACTTCAGACCCCAAAACGAAGGGCCTAGGCACGACTAACTGACTGGAAAACGCCTTCTCTTACTGCTGTGTGGTGGCGGCTGTAAAACTAGGGTGTAGGTTGTGTTGTAGATAGGTCAGAAGTAGGGTAAAAACATGTCTTATATGGCTGCTGCGTGAGGGTTTGTTTAAGATACTATGGTGGGCTGTTTTGTGTTAGCACAATTATCGAGGCCCAAGACCCCTACCTAGAGGTCTCAAGCTCGAACCCCACGAACGACACAAACCTTATTTAAAAGGAAAACATAAACACGTAGCATCCATGATAAAATAACCATCGTATCTTAAACTATTCTTAACGTCAACTAATAAAACATCGTAACTTTTAAAATAAAACTTTATAAATAAACGGGGTATTACATGAGGAGTCTTCTTCATGTCGTTCATGTAATAGTTGGCCCTAAAGAGGGCGAACCCATCATGAAGCGAATGAAGCATTCGATCAACGATTATGTTCTCACTGATCTTGCAGTTTAGGGCCTCCAGTTTCTCGATATTCTCAATCATGTTGAGAATATGTGGGCTAACCGCTTGGCCCTTCTGGAGTTTCGCCTCAAAGAAGCGACAGGTATTCTCATAAGAAACGATTCTCGGAGCCTTTGAGAATTCGTTAGTGAGCGTGGTGAAAATCTTGTTTGCACCATGGGTTATGAAGCGTCTTTGCAAATTGGATTCCATTGCATAGATGAGTACGTTCTTTATCGCACCCGCTTCCATGACGAAGTCGCTATGAGCGCGAACTTCGTTAGCTCTAGCTCCAGTTCCTGGGTGTGCCGGAATGGGCTCAGTTAAGTACTTGAGCTTTCCGTCAGCAATGGCAGCATTCCGTAGTGCTGCCTCCCAGTCAGAGAAGTTTGACCCATCATTCCTCAGTCTAGTAGACTGATTCATGGAGTCCATGAAGGCTTTTAGCCAGGATTCACGTGCTAGCTTGGCACTTGGCATTGGGTCTTCACCAGCCATTTAGTTATACATCAGTTTAATTGAACGTGTTCTACCCTGAAAAGAAGATAAAACAAAACCATATTAGCAACTCATTGTTGTGATTTAAGTCTATATTAAATAGTATTTAAACTCGTAGACTCATGCATTTATATAATTGATCTCCCTCAAGAATTATATAAATGATCCCAAGACTCAAATTCCGTATATTGATAAGCCCACAGCTTGGCTAATTCCACCGTTGGAACTCTTGGTCGATAGATTTCCGTAAATCCTATCTATTAGTCCATCTCAGTCGCTAGATAGTATCGAGTGACCATGATGTTGAGATAAAATAAATCATATGTTCCCACTTACCCGACGTAGAAGGGGTCATATTATGCCTACCGACGAAGAAGGGATTCATGGGAGTCTGATTTATAAAGACTATTCTCAATTTTTGGTTATACGAGGAAGACCCCATCAACTTTTATTTATCCATTTTAAGTGAACTAATATCTAGCATATGCGTGAATGAATGAAATAAAGTGATGGCTTTGCAATTGACATGTGACATCTGTATTGTCACAGAAAACTAACGTGTAACCTCTACATGAGTCAGTTTTCAGGCATGTTATAGGTGGTTTGGTTTTAGGCGGAATATGATGCAAGCTATTATCGATGAAAGCATAAAAATAAATGCAATAAACGTAAATAAAAGTCCTAGTGTGGCCTATCCTACCAAAATAAACATAAAAACAACTTTGGAATCCACCGTTGGACCCTAGAAGCTTGTCTTGATGTTCCATCTTGGTCCTTGCAGCGGGAGTGAGCATCCGGTCTCCGTCTTTGGTCTTCACAAAATTACTAATTTAAATTACAAATATAATTCTATTTACATTCTAATTTAAATACAAAAGTAATTACATGGCAAAAACCCAAAACGGAGATTCAAGATCTCAATATTACAAGCAAGATTGTGTCCCATCATTACGGTGACACAATCTTCTAAGGCCACACTAAGTTAGAACCGTTTGCAAAAATAAATACGTTATTGAAAGCATTCACAAGGCATTCAAAAAGACGATAAATAAAATGCATCAACTAAATAAAATTCATACATGACATAATACTGTTATTATGATTAACAAATTTTTTTTCTTTTACCAAACCACCTTACGGGATTAAAATTATGTGATTATACCGGTTTAATCACCCAATTTTAATAAATTTATAATCCATTATCTTAAACAGTTTTAAAATAATATGTATCAAACGAGTGTGAACCGTTTCAAAAAATTAATAATATACTATTTCCGTATATAGTATATTACTAAAGGCCATGGGAAAATAAAACAGGTTATTTTCGAAAAATAAAAAAACGACGTCTTTTACAGGGGACGAGGTCGACCGACCTCAACACGGGGTCGACCGACCTCCAGACGAGAAACAGAAAAGTTTGCAACAGCATAATCGGTCGACCGACCTATCAGTCAGGTCGACCGACCACCAAACAGTAAAAACGAGTTTCAGAAAACGCAAAACGCTGCATCTTTTGAAATCAAAACAAGTTTTTTACCTTTTTATAAACTTTGATTAAAGCGAGTAAATCAAAATAAACATCAACAAGGGTTCACATATTGTCAAGAATATCGATTAATTAACAATATGTAAACAAGAATCGAAAAACAAGATCGATATCTCACAAAAGGAAACTGTCAAAAACAGAAAACTTTCGCGGGAGGCGGTCGACCGACCGCAATTAGGGGTCGACCGACCGACACAGCGACAGAACACGCTTTTTCAAAAATTTTAAATAAAAAACTTATGAAAAACACAAAAGTAAAATTTCATGGCCTTGGCTCTGATACCACTTGTGGGGAATAAAGCATGTATTCGCCCTAAACTTGCAGGATTATAATGAAAATTACAGTTGTGATTATTGTCATAAGATAAATAAAAACATGAAAAAGAATACAACCTTGGGTCCTTGCTTGAATAGGCCTAAGAACAGGAATTAAAGTAAATTCCCTCCTATAACTGGCACCCAAGACTTTGTTTGAGATGATGCCGCGTGTGCTAGAAAATACTCTCCAATTGCCTTGCAATATGGGGAGAGCTATTGAGGATTTAGATGTGAGATCTGAGTTTTGGGAGAAGAATGCTCTCAAAACCCTAATTATGAGATTTATCAATTATCAGTTAAAACCAAGAGTCCCTGACATAAGGAGAAGGACTCTCCTTATGTAGCCCTGGTCGGCCGAATTGGATATTGGGTAGGAGTGGGCTTTCCACTCTTACCTTATTCCAATGCGTGATTCGACCCAATTGCTAAAATATAATTCGCGGGTATTTATTATAAATCGTATACATGTTATCAGATATTAATGCACTCGATGTATTAATAAAGGTCTGATAAAATTACGATATTGTATAATTACCCAAATTAATATAACCGTTTATATTAATACGCGATTACAATATTTAATTAAATATAACCGTTTATATTTAATTTACGAATTAATCATGTAATCCGTGTTAGCTAAAATTATTTAATCCGTATTAAATAATAATCTCAACATCTTATTGACTAATTTAATAGTCAATACCTCTGACTAACTGTTTAGTCGTATTCGGCATAAATGTGACTGTATTTTCATACCTTCACATATCTCAAACGTGTCCTATAGGTGTGACGTATAGGGACCAGTTGATCACCGCCATCCGTATGACAATAATGTCAAACTTATCTAGCAAGCCAACCGTTATTGGTAAACGTGGATCAACTGATAATAATACTGAAGTATGCCCTTGTGATCCTTAAAGAGATTTAATAAGTCATTGTACTTAATTGTCAAGGACACCAGCCCCAACAGAGATATCTTATTCGATTCTAGACCTTATAAACAACTATAAATCACTTTTACACGGTTATCCGATTTTCAGCCGAATTTGGTTTATAGCATACCGATAACGTCATATGTCTTCTGATGTTTTTGCAAATTTTTGTGCCCGCTTTTTCTGACTTGATTAAGAATTCTTGCAATTTTCAATAATTTTCGTTTCGGGAGCTCAGAGGCCTGAAAAACGTGTATTATATACTCTTCAATTCCAGCCGTTTCAAGTGGTCGGAGCGACCATTTTTGATTTCAGCCTGATTTTTATCACGTGTCCGAAATCGTATCATGAGGTATCTTTTTCGATTCTAGACCCTATAAACAATTATAAATCACTTTTACACGGCTATCCGATTTTCACCTGAAACTGGTTTATAACATACCGGTAACGTCAAATGTCTTCTGATGTTTTTGAAAAATTTTGTGCCCGCTTTATCTGACTCGATTTCACATCCGTGCGATTTTCGGTAATTTTTGTTTCAGGAGTTCAGAGGCCTAAAAAACGTGTATTATATATCCTTCAATTCGAGCTGTTCCGGGTGGTCGGAGCGGCCATTTTTATTTTTCAGCTTGTTTTTCTACCACGTGTCCGAAATCGCATCATGAGGTATCTTATTATATTCTAAACCCTATAAACAACTATAAATAACTTTTACATGGTTATCCGATTTTCGGTCGAAACTGGTTTATAGCATACCGGTAAAGTCAAATATCTTCCGGAATTTTTGAAATTTTTTTAGTCATGTTTATCTGACTCGATTTACAATCCATGCGATTTTCGGACATTTTTGTTTCGGACATTTACAATCCCGATTTGGTGAGTTAACCCTTTAACTGGTTCTACATTTGAACTCTTAGTCGACAAATTTCTTAAATTTATCTATTAGTCCACAATGACTTCAATAACTTGATTGAATCATTGTGTTGAGTTCAACTAGGTCACAACACACTACTTACCCGAGGTAGAAGGGGTCCATATGGAGATAACAACAGGTCCTATATGCCCACCGATGAATAAAGGTATTCATAGTTGTTTGATCTAGAAAGGCTAATTTCTCAATTTTATGTGGAGTGTGTTAGGTTTAATTATCTCATAACCTAAAGATTTTAGTCATACTAAATAAATTATAATTAACATTTTAATTATCATACTTTTAGATCTTATGCATGCTAATAAAAATGCGGAAATGGGATTCGTAATAGTTACAATCCGACGAAAACAACTATGCAAGGATGATTCTCCTTAGTATTCAACAAGAACACCTCCTCTATGATGCACCCAAGACACCCTTAATCCAACCGAAACTTTGATGTTGCTCGGGAAAGAATCGGTTTTTCCTTAAATAAATTCTAATCTTTATTTAGAATTAAACACTAATATGACTTATTAATATTAGTATTATTATTATCTTAATAATAATTTTAGAGGATTTGATGTTAATATTTTTCTCACCTTAGAAAAATTTTGCAAGCATTAGAATGATCTTCATTTGTGAGCATGTCACAATATTTATGTGTGTGGTGCCTAGGGTTATGGGTGGCCGGGTATGGGGAGCTACAAGGGGGAACATGCACCCTTTTCTAAGTCATTAGGGTGGCCATAGGTATTAGTTACAAGGTCATCTTTAATGATTGTGTTTATAGGGTAATTAAGAGAGTAATACCCACATAAACATCCCTTAAACAAGCCTCACCAAACCGGCACATACACACTTAAAATGGACCCTATTTTATAATTTTGTCAACTTTACAATTGTATGTTATGTGACATACAATATGTCACAATATTATAAAAATACAATTGTTTTAATTAAAAACATACATCTTTATCAAATAAATATTATTTATAAATTAAATAAATCACATTTATCTAGTTGACAAGTAATTCGTAATTACCAATATATAAAATGGTCATTCATAATAATCGTCAATACGATCTACAACTTTTGTAATATTTATAACCCGATTCATTCTAATTGCGATATTATAAAATATCGTTCAATGTTTAATAATTGACACATTTCAATTATAAACATAAATCTTACAATAAGATTTAACCTCTGATTTCTCGATATACGAATTTAAGGAATATGATTAACTCGTATCAATATACATTTGATCATTTAATCAATTAAGGGAATTGTCCTATAGGTGTGACCTAAAGGGATCAACTGACCACCACCGTCATACGACAGTAATGTCAAACTCTAGCTAGCCAATCATTACCGATTAATGTTGGTCAGTTGACTAATATATTTTGTATCATCCCTTGCGCATTCTTGTCATGAGATTTAATTACGTGATCGCACCATTGTTGAGGACACATTTTCCAACAGAGTGAGATCTCATCACTATTTTAAACTCATTTAACTGAACTATTTGAGATGAGTAGGAATAAATGATGGCATAAATAAAACATCATATGTCAAAATGCAAAATAATCTACATGAGTCATTTTACATGCATATAGGTGGTTTGGTTTAGGCGGAATATAATGACATGCAACATTCAAGCAATGAAGAAAAGAACATAAAACATAAAATCCTAGTGTGGCTTATCCTATGAAAAACAGTAAATACAACTTGGAATCCAATCACATGGACCCTAGAAGCTTCATGGATCACCGTTCTTCATCTCGTGATGTCAACTGGAAATAGAGACCCGGACGCACCAAACTCCTCCTCTTCTTCTTCTTCTTTATTCTAAGCTATTACAATGCAAATCCTATTTACATTTGATCTAAAAATAAAGAATATTTAAAATACAAAGCGGAGATGCGAGAGCTCATAAATTACATCACTTGATTACTTTCTACCATTACAGAAAAGTAACCCAAAAACTAAAGCCACACTAGATTACATAATTAAACTTGACAACAATTGTAAAAATAATACATTCAACCTTCATTGAAAAGCAATATCATTAACAATATAATAAAAACATTCATAATGCAATATTATCCAAACCACCATTAACCTTAAAATTACATGTCACACATGTAAACCATAGTCCAAGTAAATTCTAAACAATTTTAGTATCATCAATTAGATATAATAAACTTTTTAAATAAATAAACGATTATATAACCGAAAAATTATCAACTAATTTTCGTTTTATTTTTTTTTCCCACTGCAAACACATGTTTTTTTTTTTGTAAAAAAATTTGCTACAATTACAAAACATCTTTTATAATTTAGTTAATATAAATATTATCCTATAATATAAATAAAAACGAAAGCAAAATAAAATTAACCCTAAAATTCAATTTTACGGTTTTAATATCTCTTTTATTTTGTTATCTTTATTTATTTGTTCTAATTATAAATATTTATTTATAATTTAATTAAAACATATATCATCATATAATATTAATAATAACAAAAGCAATAAATCACAAAATTAAGGAAAGGGCCGAAAAATAAAACTCACGGTCCAAAATACACGTTTTTTTTTTCTAAATCAGGCAATAACACATATTATCAAATAATATCATATACATCACCATCTTTATAAGATATTATACTATTTCCTTAAATAATATAATCAAGGTATAAATAGATTTTGGAAACTTTACTAATTTCTGAACTTTCTTAAAATTACTCATAGTAGCACAAAAAATTAACTCATAATTTATGTGTTATAGTTCTAATCATATTAGATCTTGTAAATTTCCAAATATTGTCATTAAAGTTAACTTTTAATTCATATGAACAATATTCATTTAGCTTAACAATTTAAAACAAATCAATCTAATTCTAAAATTATGTTGATTGAACTTTTAATAAACAGTGATTTATATCATTATTATGAGCATCATCATATGATAATTATTTTAACAATTAAAATAACAAAATAAAAATAAAAACAAACAAAACCCAAAAAAAAGCCGTGAACCATCAACCGTGACAATCACGAAAAAAAAAATTTCAGCCGAGACATCCAAAAAAATTTTGAACCGTGGAAAAATTTGTGCCGTGGGATTTAATTTTCAATTAATTATCAAAACGATTTTGAACAATGACTTTGATACCACTTGTAGGAAATAATTTCTTAAATTACTTATAAAAGTATTAATCATATTAATACTGCCAAGGATTATATCAAAAACGATTCAATAAAACCTCAATTGCAAGAATTAAACAGTCAAGAATATAGAATTAACCCTTAGTCCTATATGAGATCGGCCTAAGAGCAACCTAGTATAAACTCAAACTTCAAGGTAGAAGTTCTCCTTAGATTGCACCCAAGATGACTGAGAAAGATCCTTTCAAAGCTCCTCCTAATTACTATTAATTATTTTAGAGGAATTGTTTTGGGATTTTAAGATGATAAACTAATCAAAGAGAACAAGAGAGATATTTTTTTCGTCGTTGTACCACACGACCGAAATCCCTTCTTATTGGGTTTTGGTTTGTGGTTGTATTGTACTTCTATTAGGAAACCTCCTTATATTATAATATTCTAAGTGAGTTTCCTGGAAACCTCCTTATATTATAATATTTTAAGTCAGTTCCTTATTCCGAATTTCCTTAAAATATCATAAATATTTTAATAATTTTTGGTGTACAATTATAATTCCCGGAGAACATTAATTAATTATCTTATATCTAATTAACCCAATTATATTATTCTAAAATATCATATATTAAAATATAATTAATAAATATAATATATATATATATATATATATATATATATATATATATATATATATATTTATTAGAATTAACATTTAATTCATTTATCCTAATTATTATTAAATGTTTATCATCTACTTAACTACATTTAGCTAACTTTAGCATTTACGTAATTATATCAATGTATAATCACATTTCTCTGTACTATCCTATAGGTTTGACCTTTAGGGATCAGCTGATTATCGCCATCATATGACAATAACGTCAAACTACTAGTGAGCCAATCGTTACCGATAAACGTTAACCAACTGATTAATATACTAAGTATCCCTGTGTGATCCTGTAAAAGAATTATTTAAATAATCACACATTGTGGAGGACATTTACTCCAACAGTGTCATGGTCATTAAAGCGTGGGAATGCATACGTACGGTTGTAGAGACTCTATTCATGTTAGATTGCATGCATGTTCTTATAGGTCGCAGTTAGGTAAGTGATCTCGATTCTTCCTATCTTGCACTATATATTGCCTTGTGTTTGTTTGAGCGATTGAGCGACCCGTGAGAGTCCAGTTTAGATAATCTTGCAAAGTCCAAACTCTAACCGCTTTATGAAGCATGTTTAGATTCGTTTGCCTTAGGATTTGACAATAAGAGATTATTCACTTGCTTTAGATGTTTGAGTCTACGGATTACTTGTTCGTGTTTAACTCCTAGCTTTTTAGTCCTTGTTTGTTACAGTTTTTGCTTGGGGACAAGCAAAGGTTCAGTTTGGGGAAGTTTGATGCGTGTATTTTATATAGACCTCTTAGGCCATATTACCACGCATTTCCATGCTTATTTCGTAGTGTTTTACTACGAATGTCCCCCGAATAGTCTACTTTGGTTTGTCTTGTGTTATTTGCAGATATGAGCCGGAGAAGATCATAATCAAGCCTAAAACATTTCCCCATGCATGCATTTAGGAGAAGAGTTGATTTGGAGCTTGTTACTACCATCTTGAGATGCGCGTAGAAGTAATGGAAATCTATTGAGCGAATTGAAAAAAGAGCTTCACACCGCTAGTGCCTCCTTTGAAGAGCCGTAACTCAAGTTCTAGAAAATATAATCGAGTGATTCAAATTGGAGATGAAATCTTATTCTCTTAGCTTTCCAACGCCACCAAAAACGCTTGATTTGCCTGAGAAACGAAGAAATGGTAGCCGTTTGAAGTTCAGTGCGCATTGTAGGAAATCTGTTCGACAGATATGGTCGATCGACCATATATGGTCGATTACTAATGTGATCGACTGGCTATTTGGTCTATCGACCATATATGGTCGATTGGTTATTCGATCGACCATAAACTGGTCGATCGACCTGTTTTCAATTCCCGAGACCCATTTTAACCTAAGCCCATTAGGTTATCAGATGTTTAGTCAGTTAATCACGTTTAAAAAGAGGGAAGAGCAACTTGTATCAGTTTATCTTGGATCTTCTTTTCACTTTTTACTCTGTCACTTTACTTTTCCTCAAGATAAACTTTTAAGTCAGTAGTTTTCATTTTATTTCTCCTTCAAACTTGTAAGATCTAATCTTCCGGAATTTTGTACTCAACGCCTTTTGGATTATTGGTAATCTTATTTCCTTGCTCTTATTTTCTCTTTGTGGGGAATCAAGCATGTATTCGTCCTAAACTTGCAAGATTATAATGAAAATTACAGTTGTGATTATAGTCATAAGATAAATAAAGACATGAAAAAGAATACAACCTTTGGTCCTTGTGCTTATGGCCTAAGAACAGGAATTAAAGTAAATTCCCTCCTATAACTTGCACCCAAGACTTAGATTGAGACGATGCCGCGTGTGCTAGAAAATACTCTCCAATTGCCTTGCAATATGGGGAGAGCTATTGAGGTTTTAGATGTGAGATATGAGTTTTTGGGAGAAGAATGCTCTCAAAAACCCTAATTTCTTGAGATGTGTTTTATCAGTAAAAACCAACCAAAGCAGTAACCTGACAAAAGGAGAAGTCCTCTCCTTTTGTATTACTTGGTTCGGCCGAATTAGGGTTCAGGTAGGAGTGGGCTTTCCACTCTTACCTTATTCCAATGCGTGATTCGACCTGTTTTGCTAAAATATGATTCGCGGGTATTTATTATAAATCGCACACATGTTATCAGATATTAATACAGTCGATATATTAATAATGGTCTGATAAAAACGATATTGTATAATTACCCAAATTAATATAACAGTTTATATTAATTCGCGAATACAATATTTAATTAAATATAACCGTTTATGATTAATTTACGAATTAATCATGTAATCCGTATTAGCTAAAATTATTTAATCCGTATTAAATAATAATCTCAACATCTTATTGACTAATTTAATAGTCAATACCTCTGACTAACTGTTTAGTCATATTCGGCATAAATGTGACTGTATTTTCATACCTTCACATCTCTCAAACGTGTCCTATAGGTGTGACGTATAGGGACCAGTTGATCACCGCCATCCGTATGACAATAACGTCAAACTTATCTAGCAAGCCAACCGTTATTGATAAACGTGGATCAACTGGTAATAATACTGAAGTATGCCCTTGTGATACTTAAAGAGATTTAATAAGTCATTGTACTTAATTGTCAAGGACACCAGCCCCAACAATCTCCCACTTGTCCGTACAAGGGTATGTGCAATGACGTTATCACACTACATGTGGAGGACACAAGCTCCAACAAACTCCCACCTGTCCGTACAAGTGTAGGTGCGATAACCGATTCTCATATCCTTTTAAAATTTCTCCCACTCAATATAAGACAATTTGCAAATCCGCATTCGCAAAGGTTGTATCTCACAAGCGATCTGTATCAAGAGTGGTTTCCCCGACTAGAGAGTAAATTAACTGATAAAACGAATCTGTATTCGAGCATAGCCATGCATTTCAGTTACTACTCCTCTAGTGGCCCTGAGAAATGATAAAATCCTGATAAGGGTTTGGATATTTCCCTCAACTCGAATCCTGCCGATATCGCGCAGCATGAAATAACCCAGAAAAAATCCTCTTGGCCCCTGTTACGATGACCGTGGGAAAGAAACCAAAGTTACCCAAAATCTGCCTTAATCTCAAGAGACAGTTGAAAGTCAAAAGACTCGACTTTAATGAACACTATGGAGGTCCTATCCACGCCCTGGCACCCAATGTTATAAAACATTTAGGACTCCATAACGTTGTCACGGGGTGTCCTACGAGATATCCGTATAACTCACCTTTGTGATTGGTCAGTCAGCCGTGTGACTTATGGCTCGTTGAACCCACCATCAACCAACGTCACAAAATGATTATCTGAGTTATCAGCTCAAGCGGGTAATCAAGGACTAAAACGATGTAATGTTATTCAGTTCACTTTGTGGTGTTCAAAATTGGCGTACAATTCCACATGAAAAACAAAACATTATATATCATAACAATGAGGTTGAATAGAGTACACGAAAAATGAATTATTACATGAATTCATAAAAGAGTACTACAACTTAGGAACACATCTAATTCCCATGGAATGAATGTGCTCTTTATGCTTATCACGTGGTAATGCTTTAGTGAGAGGATCAGCTATGTTGTCATCCGTAGCTATCTTATAAATAAATATCTCCTTTTACACGGACTCAGTTGTAGAATGTGCTGTAACACTCTGTTTAGAACTTTTCCAGCTGACAGCAGCGCCATTAAGAGTAAAAACGAATCCAGACTGAGATTTCGAGTCATCTCGATCCGTTTGGAAGCTAGCATCTGCGTAACCCGTGGCGCAGAGCGTTGAGTCGCTTCCATAAGTCAATTCCCAATCTTTAGTCCTCCGTAGGTACTTAAGAATGTTTTTCACGGCCATCCAGTGTTGTTCACCTGGATGAGCTTGGAATCGACTGGTCATACTCAATGCATATGCAACGTCTGGACGTGTGCATATCATGGCATACATGATCGATCCTATTGCCAAAGCATAAGGAATCCGACTCATGCGCTCTTTCTCTTCCAATGTCTTAGCTTCTTGAGACTTGCTCAAGTGAAGCCCAGTAGTCATAGGAAGGAACCCTTTCTTGGAGTTCGTCATGCTGAATCTCTCTAGAATCTTATCTATGTAAGACTCCTGACTGAGAGACAACATCCGTCGTGATCTATCCCTGTAGATACGGATGCCCAAAACTCTTTGTGCCTCTCCCAGATCTTTCATCTGGAAATGGTTTTTCAACCATGCTTTAACCGAAGATAAGAGAGGTATGTCATTCCCAATCAAGAGTATGTCGTCGACATACAGTACTAGGAATACAATCTTGCTCCCACTCGACTTGATATAGAGACATGGTTCCTCGACTGATCGAACGAATCCATTCTCTTTTATCACTTGGTCGAAGCGATGATTCCAACTCCGCGATGCTTGCTTAAGTCCATAGACGGAACGCTTAAGCTTGCAACCTTTCTTAGGATTTTCTGGATCAATAAAACCCTCGGGTTTTACCATGTACAACTCTTCCTCCAAATAACCATTTAAGAAGGCGGTTTTAACGTCCATCTGCCATATTTCATAGTCATGAAATGCGGCGATCGCTAAGATAATCCGAATGGAACGTAGCATGACTACGGGTGCAAAGATCTCATCGTAGTGCAAGCCTAGCACTTGGGTGAAACCTTTAGCAACTAGTCGTGCCTTGTGGATATCTTGTTTTCCTTCCACGGCATGCTTTATCTTGTAAAGCCATTTGCATTGAAGGAGGCGTACCTTTGCAGGTAGGTCCACAAGATCCCACACGTTGTTCTCATACAAGGAGTCCATCTCGGATTGCATGGCTTCTAGCCATAGCTTTGAGTCAGAACTGGTCATGGCACCTTTATAGGTTGTGGGTTCATTACCCTTTAGGAGTAAGACGTCATCCAAGTCATGTTCCTCGACCATACCAATGTATCTGTCCGGAGGAATGGAGACTCTTCCCGACCTCCTAGGTTCCTCAAGAATATCTACCGCAGCCTCGGTTGAAGGAACTGTTTCCTCCAATGGTTGCTCGGTAGTTGGTTCTTGAACCTCCGATAAATCGAAGGTTCTATTACTCGACTTGTTCTCGAGAAATTCTTTCTCTAAGAACGTCGCACTAGCCGCAACAAAAACACGTTATTCGGTTGACGAGTAGAAGTAATGACCAAACGTTCCCTTTGGATAGCCTATAAAGTATGTCTTGACCGATCGCGGGCCGAGCTTATCCTCGTGTCTCCACTTGACATAAGCCTCGCAGCCCCAAACCCGAATAAAGGACAAGTTAGGGACCGTTCCCTTCCATAATTCGAATGGAGTCTTGTCAACAGCTTTAGACGGACTTCGGTTAAGAATTAGAGCGGCCGACAAAAGAGCATATCCCCACAATGAATCAGACACAACGGTGTGACTTATCATGGATCGAACCATATCAAGTAAAGTCCTATTTCTCCGTTCGGACACACCATTTAATTGTGGTGTTCCAGGTGGAGTCAACTGTAGCACGATGCCACAGTCTTTAAGGTGTTGATCAAACTCGTGTGAAAGATACTCACCACCACGATCAGAACGTAGTGCTTTAATCTTTCTTCCCAGCTGGTTCTGTACCCGATTCTGGTATTCTTTGAACTTGTCAAAGGATTCACTTTTATGCTTTATTAAGTAGACATAGCCATATCTACTCAAATCATCCGTGAAAGTGATGAAATACCTATAGCCTTCTCGTGCGTTGATCGACATAGGGCCACATACGTCCGTATGTATGAGTCCTAATAGGTCGGCAGCGCGCATTCCAACACCTTTGAAGGAAATACGAGTCATCTTACCGATGAGACATGATTCACACGTGCGATATGATTCGAAATCAAAGGGCGAGATAGCTCCATTCTGTATGAGCTGTTTCACGCGTTTCTCATTTATGTGTCCCATACGACAATGCCATAGGTAATTTTGATCTTTGTCACCTACCTTTAATCTCTTATTATTCACATGTAATATTTCAGTGGTTTGATCTAAAACATAAATTCCATTCATGGAAACTGCCTTGCCATATATCATATTGTGTAAGGAGAAAATACAGCTATTATTCTCTATTACAAATGAAAAACCGAGTTTGTCAAGCGCAGAAACTGAAATAATGTTTTTGGACAAACAAGGAACATAATAACAGTTATATAAAGATAACTCGAATCCACTTGGAAGCTGGATCACGTATGTTCCCCTCGAGATTGCAGCAACACGTGCTCCATTCCCGACACGCAGGTCAACGTCACCCTTGATTAGGGGTTCTTGGTTTCGGAGGCCCTGCACATGATTACATAGATGAGAACCACAACAAGTATCAAGTACCCAAGTTCCGTAACTTGCATGGTTAATCTCAATCATGTGAATAAAAGAAGAAGAAGACATACAAACAGGAGTAACACGGCCTGCCTTAATGTCCTCACGATACACGGGGCAAGAGCGCCTCCAATGGCCAGTCTTGTGGCAATGGTGACATTCCATGCTAGTATCCTTGCTCTTTGTTTTGCCCTGTGAGTTGCTCGACTCACCTGGCCCACTCTTAGTAAATCCTGACTTCTTAAACTTGGGCTTGCCTACTGTTAGGTCACCCTGAGCTTTAGCTTTACCCTTACCCTTACCCTTACTGGAAATCATGAGAACATCTTGCTTCACACTCCCACTTAATTTGAGATCCTTCTCGGTCTGTACGAGGAGGGAGTGGAGCTCATGAGGAGACTTCTTCATGTCGTTCATGTAATAGTTGTCCCTAAAGAGGGCGAACCCATCATGAAGCGAATAAAGCATTCGATCAACGATTATGTTCTCACTGATCTTGCAGTTTAGGGCCTCCAGTTTTTCGATATTCTCAATCATGTGAAGAATATGTGGGCTAACAGCTTGGCCCTTCTGGAGTTTCGCCTCAAAGAAGCGACAGGTATGCTCATAAGAAACGATCCTCGGAGCTTTTGAGAAATCGTTAGTGAGCGTGGTGAAAATCTTGTTTGCACCATGGGCTATGAAGCGTCTTTGTAAATTGGATTCCATTGCATAGATGAGTACGTTCTTTATCGCACCCGCTTCCATGACGAAGTCGCTATGAGCGCGAACTTTGTTAGCTCTTGCTCCAGTTCCTGGGTGTGCCGGAATTGGCTCAGTTAAATACTTAAGCTTTCCGTCAGCAATGGCAGCATTCCGTAGTGGTGCCTCCCAGTCAGAGAAGTTTGACCCATCATTCCTCAGTCTAGTAGACTGATTCATGGAGTCCATGAAGTCTTTTAGCCAGGATTCACGTGCTAGCTTGGCACTTGGCATTGGGTCTGTTGGGGCTGGTGTCCTTGACAATTAAGTACAATGACTTATTAAATCTCTTTAAGGATCACAAGGGCATACTTTTGTATTATTACCAGTTGATCCACGTTTATCAATAACGGTTGGCTTGCTTGATAAGTTTGACGTTATTGTCATACGGATGGCGGTGATCAACTGGTCCCTATACGTCACACCTATAGGACACGTTTGAGAGATGTGAAGGTATGAAAATACAATCACATTTATGCCGGATATGACTAAACAATTAGTCAGAGGTATTGACTATAAAATTAGTCAATAAGATGTTGAGATTATTATTTAATACGGATTAATCTAATACGGATTGCATGATTAATTCGTAAAATTAAATATAAACGGTTATATTTAATTAAATATTGTATTCGCGTATTAATATAAACAGTTATATTAATTTGGGTAATTATACAATATCGTAATTTTATCAGACCATTATTAATACATCGACTGCATTAATATCTGATAACATGCATACGATTTATAAACAAAACCCGCGAATAAAGTTTAGCTAAATGGGTCGAATCACAAATTAGAATAAGGTAAGAGTGGAAAGCCCACTCCTACCCTATTGGAAATTTCGGCCAAAAGAGCTACATAAGGAGGAGGACTCTCCTTATGTCAGGGACTCTTAGCTTGTTTCACTGTTTAAACAAATCTCAAGGAAAAATTAGGGTTTTGAGAGCTTTCTTCTCCCAAAACCTCAGATCTCACATCTAAAACCTAAATAGCTCTCCCAATATTGCAAGGCAGTTGGAGAGGATTTCTAGCACACGCGGCCACGTCTCATTCTAAGTCTTGGGTGCAAGTTATAAGAGGGAATTTGTGTTAATTCCTGTTCTTAGGCCTTTCGCACAAGGACTAAAGGTTGTACTTCTTTTCTTATCCTTGTAATCTTATGACTATAAACACAACTGTATTTTTCATTATAATCCTGCAAGTTTAGGGTGAATACATGCTTTATTCCCCACAAGTGGTATCAGAGCCAGGCCATGAAAATTTTACCTTTGTGTTTTTCGTAAGTTTTAAAACCTGAAAAATCGTCTTCTGCCGCTAAGTCGGTCGACCGACCCCCCGTTGCGGTCGGTCGACCGCCTCCTGCGTGTTTCTCTGTTTCGACAGTTTATCTTTTGTGAGAAATCGTGTTCAGAAACTCGGTTTCGTGTTTTGTGGTCGGTCGACCTGTTTTTCGGGTCGGTCGACCACTCTGCTAAAAAAAAAAAAAAAAAAAAAAAAATAATCTTTTGTTCGTCAGGTGGTCGGTAGACCTGTTTTTTGGGTCGGTAGACCACCCCTGTAACAGACTCGTTTTTTTTTTTTTATTTTCCGAAAATAACATGTTTTATTTTCACATGGCCTTTAGTAATATACTATATACGGAAATAGTATATTATTAATTTTGTGAAACGGTTCACCCTCGTTTGATACATAATATTTTAAAACGGTTTAAAATAATAGGATTATAAACTTATTAAAATTAAATTGGTTAAAACGGTATAATCACATAATTTTAATCCTTAAAGGTGGTTTGGTAAAAATTTGTTAATCATAATAACAGTATTTTGTCATGTATGAATTTTAATTTAGTTGATGCATTTTATTTATCGTCTTGTTGAATGTCTAATGAATGCTTTCAATAACGTATTTAATTTTGCAAACGGTTGTAACTTAGTGTGGCCTTAGAAGATTGTGTCACCGTAATGATGGGACATAGTCTTGCTTGTAATATTGAGATCTTGAATCTCCGTTTTGGGTTTTTGCCATGTAATTACTTTTGTATTTAAATTAGAATGTATCTAGGACTTTTTATTTACGTTTATTGCATTTAATTTTTATGCATTCATCGATAATAGCTTGCATCATATTCCGCCTAAACCAAACCACCTATATCATGCCTGAAAACTGACTCATGTAGAGGTTACGCGTTAGTTTTATGTGACAATACAGATGTCACATGTCATTTGCAAAGCCATCACTTTATTTAATTCATTCACGCATTTGCTAGATATTAGTTCACTTAATATGAATAAATAAAAGTTGATGGGGTCTTCCTCGTATAACCAAAAATTGAGAATAGTCTTTATAAATCAGCCTCCCAT
The DNA here is from genome assembly GCA_029255685.2 of Silene conica. Lineage (NCBI taxonomy): Eukaryota > Viridiplantae > Streptophyta > Magnoliopsida > Caryophyllales > Caryophyllaceae > Silene > Silene conica. Next base: position 47,049,662 of record CM055318.2, on the reverse strand, counting down.
GAATCCCTTCTTCGTCGGTAGGCATAATATGACCCCTTCTACGTCGGGTAAGTGGGAACAGATGATTTATTTTATCTCAACATCATGGTCACTCGATACTATCTAGTGACTGAGATGGACTAATAGATAGGATTTACGGAATTCTATCGACCAAGAGTTCCAACGATTGGAATTAGCCAAACTGTGGGCTTATCAATATACGGAAATTGAGTCTTGGGATCGTTTATATAATTCTTAAGGGAGATCAATTATATAAATGCTTGAGTCTACGAGTTTAAATTTCAATTTAATATAGACGTAAATCACAACAATAAGTTGCTTATATGGTTTTGTTTTATCTTCTTTTCAGTCTAGAACACGTTCAATTAAACTGCTGTATAACTAAATGGCTGGTGAAGACCCAATGCCAAGTGCCAAGCTAGCACGTGAATCCTGGCTAAAAGCCTTCATGGACTCCATGAATCAGTCCACATGACTGAGGAATGATGGGTCAAACTTCTCTGACTGGGAGGCAGCACTACGGAATGCTGCCATTGCTGACGGAAAGCTTAAGTATTTAACTGAGCCCATTCCGGCACACCCAGGAACTGGAGCTAGAGCCAACGAAGTTCGCGCTCATAGTGACTTCGTCATGGAAGCGGGTGCGATAAAGAACGTACTCATCTATGCAATGGAATCAAATTTGCAAAGACGCTTCATATCCCATGGTGCAAACAAGATTTTCACCACGCTCTCTAACGAATTCTCCAAAGCTCCGAGAATCGTTTCTTATGAGCATACCTGTCGCTTCTTTGAGGCGAAACTCCAGAAGGGCCAAGCTGTTACCCACATATTCTCAACATGATTGAGAATATCGAGAAACTGGAGACCCTGAACTGCAAGATCAGTGAGAACATAATCGTTGATCGAATGCTTCATTCACTTCATGATGGGTTCGCCCTCTTTAGGGCCAACTATTACATGAATGACATGAAGAAGACTCCTTATGAGCTCCACTCTCTTCTCGTACAGACTGAGAAGGATCTGAAATTAAGTGGGAGCATGAAGCAGGATGTTCTCATGATCTCCAGTAAGGGAAAGGGTAAAGGGAAGGCTAAAGCTCAGGGCGACCTAGCAGTAGGTAAGCCCAGGTTCAAGAAACCAGGATTTACTAAGAGTGGGCCAGGTGAGTCGAGCAACTCACAGGGCAAGATAAAGAGCAAGGATACAAGCATGGAATGTCACCATTGCCACAAGACTGGGCATTGGAGGCGCTCATGCCCCGTGTATCGCGAGGACATTAAGGCAGGCCGTGTTACTCCTGTTGGTATGTCTTCTTCTTCTTTTATTCACATGATTGAGATTAACCATGCAAGTTGCGGAACTTGGGTACTTGATACTGGTTGTGGTTCTCATCTATGTAATCATGTGCAGGGCCTCCGAAACCAAGAACCCCTAATCAAGGGTGAGGTGGACCTGCGTGTCGGGAATGGAGCACGTGTTGCTGCAGTCTCGAAGGGAACATACGTGATCCAGCTTCCAAGTGGATTCGAGTTATTTTTATATAACTGTTATTATGTTCCTAGTTTGTCCAAAAACATTATTTCAGTTTCTGCGCTTGACAAACTCGGCTTTTCATTTGTAATAGAGAATAATAGCTGTATTTTCTCCTTACACAATATGATTTATGGCAAGGCAGTTTCCATGAATGGAATTTATGTTTTAGATCAAACCACCGAGATATTACATGTGAATAATAAAAGATTAAAGGTAGGTGACAAAGATCAAACTTACTTATGGCATTGTCGTATGGGACATATAAATGAGAAACGCGTAAAACAGCTCATACAGAATGGAGCTATATCGCCCTTTGATTTCGAATCATATGGCACGTGTGAATCATGTCTCATCAGCAAAATGACTCGTATTTCCTTCAAAGGTGTTGGAATGCGCGCTGCCGAACTATTAGGACTCATACATACCGACGTATGTGGCCCTATGTCGATCAACGCTCGAGAAGGCTATAGGTATTTCATCACTTTCACGGATGATTTGAGTAGATATGGCTATGTCTACTTGATGAAACATAAAAGTGAATCCTTTGACAAGTTCAAAGAATACCAGAATCGGGTACAAAACCAGCTGGGTAGAAAGATTAAAGCACTACGTTCGGATCGTGGTGGTGAGTATCTTTCACACGAGTTTGATCAACACCTTAAAGACTGTGGCATCGTGCTACAGTTGACTCCACCTGGAACACCACAAGTAAATGGTGTGTCCGAACGGAGAAATCGAACTCTACTCGATATGGTTCGATCCATGATGAGTCACACCGTCGTGCCTGATTCATAGTGGGGCTATGCTCTTTTGTCGGCCGCTCTAATACTTAACCGAAGTCCGTCTAAAGCTGTTGACAAGACTCCATGCGAATTATGGAAGGGAACGGTCCCTAACTTGTCCTTTATACGGGTTTGGGGCTGCGAGGCTTATGTCAAGTGGAGACACGAGGATAAGCTCGGCCCGCGATCGGTCAAGACATACTTTATAGGTTATCCAAAGGGAACTTTTGGTCATTACTTCTACTCGCCAACCGAACAACGTGTTTTTGTTGCGGCTAGTGCGACGTTCTTAGAGAAAGAATTTCTCGAGAACAAGTTGAGTAATAGAACCTTCGAGTTATCGGAGGTTCAAGAACCAACTGCCGAGCAACCATTGGAGGAAACAGTTCCTTCAACCGAGGCTGCGGTATATATATTCCTGAGGAACCTAGGAGGTCGGGAAGAGTCTTTATTCCTCCGGACAGATACATTGGTATGGTCGAGGAACATGATACAGATGACGTCTTACTCCTAGAGGGTAATGAACCCACTACCTATAAAGGTGCCATGACTAGTTCTGACTCAAAGCTATGGCTAGAAGCCATGCAATCCGAGATGGACTCCATGTATGAGAACAACGTGTGGGATCTTGTGGACCTACCTGCAAAGGTACGTCCCCTTCAATGCAAATGGCTTTACAAGATAAAGCATGCCGTGGAAGGACAACAAGATATCCACAAGGCTAGACTAGTTGCTAAAGGTTTCACTCAAGTGCCAGGCTTGCACTATGATGAGATCTTTGCACCCGTAGTCATGCTACGTTCTATTCGGATTATCTTAGCGATCGCCGCATTTCATGATTATGAAATATGGCAAATGGGCGTTAAAACCGCCTTCTTAAACGGTTATTTGGAGGAAGAGTTGTACATGGTACAACCCGAGGGTTTTATCGATCCAGCACATCCTAAGAAAGTTTGCAAGCTTAAACGTTCCATCAATGGACTTAAGCAAGCATCGCGGATTTGGAATCATCGCTTCGACCAAGTGATAAAAGAGAATGGATTCATTCGATCAGTCGAGGAGCCATGTCTCTATATCAAGTCGAGTGGGAGCAAGATTGTATTCCTAGTACTGTATGTCGACGACATACTCTTGATTGGGAATGACATACCTCTCTTATCTTCGGTTAAAGCATGGTTGAAGAACCATTTCCAGATGAAAGATCTGGGAGAGGCACAGAGAATTTTGGGCATCCGTATCTACAGGGATAGATCACGACGGATGTTGTCTCTCAGTCAGGAGTCTTATATAGATAAGATTCTAGAGAGATTCAGCATGACGAACTCCAAGAAAGGCTTCCTTCCTATGACTACTGGGCTTCACTTGAGCAAGACTCAAGAAGCTAAGTCATTGGAAGAGAAAGAGCGCATGAGTCGAATTCCTTATGCTTCGGCAATAGGATCGATCATGTATGCCATGATATGCACACGTCCAGACGTTGCATATGCATTGAGTATGACTAGTCGATTCCAAGCTCATCCAGGTGAACAACACTGGATGGCCGTGAAAAACATTCTTAAGTACCTACGGAGGACTAAAGATTGGGGATTGACTTATGGAGGCGACTCAACGCTCTGCGCCACGGGTTACGCAGATGCTAGCTTCCAAACGGATCGAGATGACTCGAAATCTCAATCTGGATTCGTTTTTACTCTTAATGGTGCTGTTGTCAGCTGGAAAAGTTCTAAACAGAGTGTTACAGCAGATTCTACGACTGAGTCCGAGTACTATGCCGCCTCAGAAGCAGGTAAGGAAGCAATATGGATGCGTCAATTCTTACAAGGACTATCAGTAGTGCCTAGTTCGAATGACCCAATCACCGTTTATTGTGATAATAAAGGTGCCATCTTCCAAGCTAAGGAGCATAAGTCTAGCAGCAAGGCTAGAAATGTACAACGGAAAGCTCATCTAATCAGAGATTACGTGGAGCAAAAGAAGATTTTCATTGATAAGATCGCTACGGATGACAACATAGCTGATCCTCTCACTAAAGCATTACCACGCGATAAGCATGAAGGGCACATTCATTCCATGGGAATTAGATGTGCTCCTAAGTTGTAGTACTCTTTTATGAATTCATGTAATAATTCATTTTCTCGTGTACTCTATTCAACCTTATTGTTATGATATAAAATGTTTTGTTTTTCATGTGGAATTGTACGCCAATTTTGAACACCACAAAGTGAACTGATTAACATTACATCGTTTTGGTCCTTGATTACCCACTTGAGCTGATAACTCAGGTAATCATTTTGTGACGTTGGTTGATGGTGGGTTCAACGAGCCATAAGTCACGCGGCTGACTGACCAATCACAAAGGCGAGTTATACGGATATCTCGTAGGACACCCCGTGACAACGTTATGGAGTCCTAAATGTTTTATAACATTGGGTGCCGGGTCGTGGATAGGACCTCCATAGTGTTCCTTAGAGTCGAGTCTTTTGACTTTTAACTGTCTCTTGAGATTAAGGCAGATTTTGGGTAACTTTGGTTTCTTTCCCACGGTCACCGTAACAGGGGCCAAGAGGATTTTTTCTGGGTTATTTCATGCTGCGCGATATCGGCAGGATTCGAGTTGAGGGAAATATCCAAACCCTTATCAGGATTTTATCATTTCTCAGGGCCACTCGAGGAGTAGTAACTGAAATGCATGGCCATGCTCGAATACAGATTCGTTTTATCAGTTAAGTTACTCTCTAGTCGGGGAAACCACTCTTGATACAGATCGCTTGTGAGATACGACCTTTGCGAATGCGGATTTGCAAATTGTCTTACATTGAGTGGGAGAAATTTTAAAAGGATATGAGATTCGGTTATCGCACCTACACTTGTACAGACAAGTGGGAGTTTGTTGGAGATTGTGTCCTCCACATGTAGTGTGATAACGTCATTGCACATACCCTTGTACGGACAAGTGGGAGATTGTTGGGGCTGGTGTCCTTGACAATTAAGTACAATGACTTATTAAATCTCTTTAAGGATCACAAGGGCATACTTTTGTATTATTACCAGTTGATCCACGTTTATCAATAACGGTTGGCTTGCTAGATAAGTTTGACGTTATTGTCATACGGATGGCGGTGATCAACTGGTCCCTATACGTCACACCTATAGGACACGTTTGAGAGATGTGAAGGTATGAAAATACAATCACATTTATGCCGGATATGACTAAACAGTTAGTCAGAGGTATTGACTATTAAATTAGTCAATAAGATGTTGAGATTATTATTTAATACGGATTAAATAATTTTAGCTAATACGGATTGCATGATTAATTCGTAAAATTAAATATAAACGGTTATATTTAATTAAATATTGTATTCGCGTATTAATATAAACAGTTATATTAATTTGGGTAATTATACAATATCGTAATTTTATCAGACCATTATTATTACATCGACTGCATTAATATCTGATAACATGCATACGATTTATAAACAAAACCCGCGAATAAAGTTTAGCTAAATGGATGGGTCGAATCACAAATTAGAATAAGGTAAGAGTGGAAAGCCCACTCCTACCCTATTGGAAATTTCGGCCAAAAGAGCTACATAAGGAAGAGGACTCTCCTTATGTCAGGGACTCTTGTTTCACTGTTTAAACAAATCTCAAGGAAAAATTAGGGTTTTGAGAGCTTTCTTCTCCCAAAACCTCAGATCTCACATCTAAAACCTAAATAGCTCTCCCAATATTGCAAGGCAGTTGGAGAGGATTTCTAGCACACGCGGCCACGTCTCATTCTAAGTCTTAGGTGCAAGTTATAGGAGGGAATTTGTGTTAATTCCTGTTCTTAGGCCTTTCGCACAAGGACTAAAGGTTGTACTTCTTTTCTTATCCTTTTAATCTTATGACTATAAACACAACTGTATTTTTCATTATAATCCTGCAAGTTTAGGGTGAATACATGCTTTATTCCCCACAGGGTCTTCACCCGCCATTTAGTTATACAGCAGTTTAATTGAACGTGTTCTACACTGAAAAGAAGATAAAACAGAACCATATAAGCAACTCATTGTTGTGATTTAAGTCTATATTAAATTGAAATTTAAACTCGTAGACTCAAGCATTTATATAATTGATCTCCCTCAAGAATTATATAAACGATCCCAAGACTCAATATCCGTATATTGATAAGCCCACAGTTTGGCTAATTCCACCGTTGTAACTCTTGGTCGATAGATTTCCGTAAATCCTATCTATTAGTCCATCTCAGTCGCTAGATATTATCGAGTGACCATGATGTTGAGATAAAATAAATCATCTGTTCCCACTTACCCGACGTAGAAGGGGTCATATTATGCCTACCGACGAAGAAGGGATTCATGGGAGGCTGATTTATAAAGACTATTCTCAATTTTTGGTTATACGAGGAAGACCCCATCAACTTATATTTATTCATATTAAGTGAACTAAAATCTAGCATATGCGTGAATGAATTAAATTAAGTGATGGCTTTGCAATTGACATGTGACATCTGTATTGTCACAGAAAACTAACGCGTAACCTCTACATGAGTCAGTTTTCAGGCATGTTATAGGTGGTTTGGTTTTAGGCGGAATATGATGCAAGCTATTATCGATGAAAGCATAAGATAAATGCGATAAACGTAAATAAAAGTCCTAGTGTGGCCTATCCTACCAAAATAAACATAAAACAACTTGGAATCCACCGTTGGACCCTAGAAGCTTGTCTTGATGTTCCATCTTGGTCCTTGCAGCGGGAGTGAGCATCCGGTCTCCGTCTTTGGTCTTCACAAAATTACCAATTTAAATTACAAATATAACCCTATTTACATTCTAATTTAAATACAAAAGTAATTACATGGCAAAAACCCAAAACGGAGATTCAAAATCTCATAATTACAAGCAAGACTGTGTTCCATCATTACGGTAACACAATCTACTAAGGCCACACTAAGTTACAACCGTTTGCAAAAAATAAATACGTTATTGAAAGCATTCAAGGTATTCACAAGACGATAAATAAAATGCATCAACTAAATAAAAATTCATACATGACATAATAATGTTATTATGATTAATAAATTTTTACCAAACCACCTTACGGGATTAAAATTATGTGATTATACCGTTTTAATCACCCAATTTTAATAAATTTATAATCCTATTATCTTAAACCGTTTTAAAATAATATGTACCATACGAGGGTGAACCGTTTCACAAAATTAATAATATACTATTTCCGTATATAGTATATTACTAAAGGCCATGTGAAAATAAAACATGTTATTTTCGAAAAATAATAAAAAAAAAACGAGTCTGTTACAGGGGGGAGGTCGACCGACCTAAACACGTGGTCGACCGACCTCCAGACGAGAAACGAAAAAAAATCTGCAACAGCATAGGCGGTCGACCGACCTATCAATCAGGTCGACCGACCACCAAACAGTAGAAACGAGTTTCAGAAAACGCAAAACGCTGCACTTTTCGAAATCAAAACAAGTTTTTACCTTTTAAACTTTGATTAAAACAAGTAAATCAAAATTAACATCAACAAGGGTTCACATATTGTCAAGAATATCGATTAATTAACAATATGTAAACAGGAATCGAAAAACAAGATCGATTACACAAAAAGAAACTGTCGAAAAACAATAACTTTACACAGGGGCGGTCGACCGACCGCTACAGCGGGTCGACCGACCGACACAGCGACAGTAACGAGATTTTTCAAAAATTTTTAAATAAAACTTATGAAAAACACAAAAGTAAAATTTTCATGGCCTGGCTCTGATACCACTTGTGGGGAATCAAGCATGTATTCGCCCTAAACTTGCAGGATTATAATGAAAATTACAGTTGTGATTATAGTCATAAGATAAATAAAGATATGAAAAAGAATACAACCTTTGGTCCTTGTGCTTATGGCCTAAGAACAGGAATTAAAGTAAATTCCCTCCTATAAGTTGCACCCAAGACTTAGATTGAGACGATGCCGCGTGTGCTAGAAAATACTCTCCAATTGCCTTGCAATATGGGGAGAGCTATTGAGGTTTTAGATGTGAGATCTGAGTTTTTGGGAGAAGAATGCTCTCAAAAACCCTAATTTCTTGAGATGTGTTTTATCAGTAAAAACCAACCAAAGCAGTAACCTGACAAAAGGAGAAGTCCTCTCCTTTTGTATTACTTGGTTCGGCCGAATTAGGTTTCGGGTAGGAGTGGGCTTTCCACTCTTACCTTATTCCAATGCGTGATTCGACCCGTTTTGCTAAAATATGATTCGCGGGTATTTATTATAAATCGCACACATGTTATCAGATATTAATACAGTCGACATATTAATAATGGTCTGATAAAAACGATATTGTATAATTACCCAAATTAATATAACAGTTTATATTAATTCGCGAATACAATATTTAATTAAATATAACCGTTTATATTTAATTTACGAATTAATCATGTAATCCGTATTAGCTAAAATTATTTAATCCGTATTAAATAATAATCTCAACATCTTATTGACTAATTTAATAGTCAATACCTCTAACTAACTGTTTAGTCATATTCGGCATAAATGTGACTGTATTTTCATACCTTCACATCTCTCAAACGTGTCCTATAGGTGTGACGTATAGGGACCAGTTGATCACCGCCATCCGTATGACAATAATGTCAAACTTATCTAGCAAGCCAACCGTTATTGATAAACGTGGATCAACTGGTAATAATACTGAAGTATGCCCTTGTGATCCTTAAAGAGATTTAATAAGTCATTGTACTTAATTGTCAAGGACACCAGCCCCAACAATCTCCCACTTGTCCATACAAGGGTATGTGCAATGACGTTATCACACTACATGTGGAGGACACAAGCTCCAACACTCTTGTCATTACTTGTCTGCGATCATGATTTCCCCTTTAGTTGTTTCTTTCATTTCGATTGTTAATCCTTCTATGCATAGCTAATTTCTTGACTAGGATATAGGTGATCCAATGTAATTGTGACGAACCTTGAGTAGGTTTGGAATAGTTCGTAATTGTATGTCTCTATTGTTAATTATAGCATTTAATAGCGATTAGTCAATTATGCGCATGATTGATTAGTTGACTTGGTAAAACCCCGACCTAAGATCGAAAGCCTGGTGAGGGTTAGACCTGCTACAAACATTAGAGTGCCCTAGTAAGTTACGAGAGCCCGCTATAAGCATTGTAGGGCGAATAGCAATCCGAGAGGACCTTTTCACTACCCCTTAGACTTCCATTTGCGACCGATCCATGTCCTACACTTGGCCGTTACATTGTCATTGGTGAACCGACTATCCTAGTTCCTTCTACTTTGTATTTTCTTTAGACTCTATTGCTTAACTCTTTCTCTTTTCTCTTACCTTCACTACTACTAGTTAAACCAAACAAACAAAACCCCCAAATTTGGTCACCTTGACAAACTTTAGTTTAGCATTTAGAATTTATATCTATCTCCCTGTGGATACGATCCCGACTTCCTTCGACATTAGTTTGGCCAGTTTGTTATCTTTGATAGGGTTGTGACAGCCGTGTCAGCCACCCTCACAAGGGAGTCGTGGTTACGCTCCTCCATGGACCACGTCTCCTATAATCAAAACTCCCGCCTTAAGAATGATGGGAGTAACTTCACCGATTAGGAGGCAACATTACGGAATGCTGCCATTGCTGATGGTAAGCTGAAGTATTTGGTTGAGCCGATTCCGGCTGAACCAACTGCCAGGATTGGAGCCCAACGAACTGCATATGATGAGTTCGTTCGTGAAGCAGGTGCGATTAAGAACGTACTTATATATGCAATGGAAAGTAATTTGCAGCGCCGCTTCATTTCCCAAGGTGCAAATAAGATTTTCACCACCCTTACCAATGAATTCTCGCAAGCTCCGAGAATTATGAGGTATAATGCAGAAGTTCGCTTCGTTGAGGCAAAGCTAACAAAGGGCCAAGCTGTTAGCCCCCACATCCTCAAGATGATTGAGAATGTGGAAGTTCTGGAGTCTCTTGCTTGCAAGATTGAGGAGTCAGTCATTGTAGACCGTATCTTGCACTCTCTTCATGATGGGTTCACCCAATTCAGAGTGAACTACAACATGAATGACATGAAGAAAAGTCTTCATGAAATCCGCTCTCAGCTCGTGCAAGCTGAGAAGGATCTAAGTTTGAGTGGGAGTGTTAAGAAGGACGTCCTCGTCATACAATCTAATTGGAAAGGGAAAGGAAAGGCAAAGGCTCCCTTAAATGTTAAGAAGCAACAGTTCAAGAAGAAGCAGCAACCTAAGACCAAGAGTAGACCTGGTGAGACCAGTAACTCAAGGGGCAAAGCTAAGGGCAAAGGGAAAGAGTGAGAGTGCCACCATTGCAACGAGTCCGGGCATTGGAAGAGGAACAGCCCTAAGTACCTCGATGATATCAAGGCTGGACGTGTGACAACTACAGGTATATCAGCATTTATTCATATGATTGAAATAAACCATGCAACTTCAGCAACATGGGTATTTGATACTGGTTGTGGTTCTCACTTGTGTAATCGCTTGCAGGGTTTAAGGGACGTCCGCAAACTTGAGAAGGGGGACGTAGACCTTCGCGTTGGAAATGGAGCAAAGGTTGCAGTTGTCTCCATAGGAACTTATGTACTCAAACTACCTAGTGGTTTTGAGTTATTTTTGAATAATTGTTATTTTGTTCCTAGTTTGTCGAAAAACATTATTTCGATTTCTGTTTTGGATACGGAAGGATTTTGTTTTAATGTTAATCACAAGTGTTGTACTTTTTCATTAAACGATATGATTTATGGCAAAGCTGTTTCCATAAACGGAATATATATTTTAGACCAAACCACCGAGGTTTATCATGTGAATACTAAAAAGGTTAAAACAGGTGATAAAGAACGTCCAATGGGACACATCAATGAAAAACGCGTAGAGAAACTCATTAAGAATGGGACAACACCACCATTTCATTACGAATCAATTGGTACGTGTGCATCATGTATCATCGGAAAGATGACTCGTATATCGTTTAATGGTATTGGGATGCGAGCTAGTGATCTTTTAGGACTCATACATACAGAAGTGTGTGGTCCTATGACAATCACAGCAAGAGACGACTATAGATATTTTCACTTTTACGGATGATTTGAGTAGATACGGGTATATCTACTTGATGAAACATAAAAGTGAATCCTTCGACAAGTTCAAGGAATTCCAAAACAAGGTTGAGAACCAATTGGATAAGAAGATTAAAGCACTTCGATCTGATCGTGGTGGTGAATATCTTTCGACTGAGTTTGATCAACACCTAAAAGACCGTGGCATTGTATCACAGTTGACTCCACCTGGAACACCACAATTAAATGGTGTATCCGAACGGAGAAACCGAACTTTATTAGATATGGTTCGATCCATGATGAGTCACACGGTTGTGCCTGATTCCTTATGGGGATTTTCTCTTCAATCGGCTACTCTAATACTTAACCGAAGTCCGACTAAAGCAGCGGACAAGACTCCATATGAGATGTGGAAAAGAAAAGTTCCTAACTTGTCTTTTATTCGGGTTTGGGGCTGTGAAGCTTATGTCAAGTGGAGACACGAAGACAAGCTAGGCCCACGATCGGTCAACTCTTACTTTGTAGGTTATCCAAAAGAAATTTTAGGTCACTACTTTTATTCACCTACCGAACAAATGTTGGAGGAAGTGTCCTCGACAATAGTGTGTTGACGTAATTAAAACTCATTTGAATGAAACACAACTGGGAGTGTTACTCTTTTAAAGTCAACTGATCAACATTTATCGATAATGATTGGCTGTCTAGAGTTTGACATTATCGTCATATGATGGTGGTGATCAGTTGATCCCTTAAGGTCATATCTTTAGGGAATTCTGTCTCAATGGAATAATTAATTAATATTGTATTGGATACGAATTAATTAATAACTAGAAATTTGGAAATAATTTTATATGACGAATATTTTTATAATGGGATTATAATAATAATAGTCATGGTAATAAAATCGTTTTATTAATCGATTTTATTTATTCGTTTGGGAAACGATTAAATTGAGAATGAACACGGTTGATCATAAAATTACAAAGAGTTGTAATTAAATTATGACATTACATTTTTATACAATAATAATTTCGAAATTATTAGTGCAAATATTTAAATGTAATAAATTTGTGAATTATGAATTTTAACAGTTAAAATTGCACAATTAACAAATTGGGTCATGTGTTATGGGACATGTATGACATGTTACAAATTAACACAATTGACAAAGATAAAATGGGTCCATAAAAGACCCATTTCAGCCGTGTATGTATGTATGTGTAGTAAGGTTGTGTGTGTAAGTAAGCAAATGCATTGTGTATGACACACATAAGGACTATCTCATCTTATGATATCATCTTGCATGCATAAGATCCATTTAAGTTTTATGACTAAACTTAAAGAAACAAAACTCACATTAGATTTGAGTATAAAATGTGGAACTTAGTTTCCAACAATTGGTATCAGAGCATTACGGTTGTTGCATGCATGATCGGATTCATGATTTATGTTAAAATCGGTTTAACATACATTTCGAAAATTTTCGAAATGTTTGTGTTTATTATGATAAATCACAAAATAATTTTGCATGTTAAATTTTCTGATTCTAAAATGGTTTTAGGACATAAAAATAATTTTATGGATTTTTATTGTTCATTTTTATATTTATTTGTATATTTTGTAGTTTAAATCGGTTTTAAACAACAATTAATGGGAAAAATAGCTAAAAATAGTTTCTGGCCGAGATTTTTTGATATGTTCTCACATGCATATTTAATATATTGTATATGATTTTTCGTAAGAAATGGAGTAAATATGCATGGATTATGAATTTTATGAGATAAATAGTCATAATATGAGCAAAAATGGGTATATATGGTTATATTTCGAATTTAACCTTAAAAATTTTATGAGAAGTCACATGCAATATATAAAGTTCCTGTATGAATTTTTGAAATTATTGGAATTATTTTGCATGATTAATGATTTTTATAGTAAAAATCGGATTAATAGTGACTTAAATTCGACTTTAACAGTTATAGTTGGAATTTTGCCATAAAAACTTTACACAATGTCACATGCAATATTTACAGTATGTATGTAAGTTTTGGGAATTTATTCCCAAGTGATGCATGATTTATGATTTTAATGGTTAAAATCGGATAAATAGTGACTTATTGTGTTAAAAATAGTTAATCTTAATATTATGGCATGAAATTTTACCCATAGATGTCTTATATGATAGGAACATCAGATCTAAAAGTTAGATATCAAAAAGTTTCTGTTTTTATGATTATTAATTTTAATGAGTTAATTAGCTAATAATCGTAATTTATGAGTCGAAAATAAAATTTTCGAGTATGGTCTATAATTTTTGGTCACTTTCAGATTCTAATATGTATTTTAGGATGACTAAAAATTTATAGCAATTTATTTCAAGTTTTTATAATTTAAATCGGATTTTTAACCATAAAAACGGCTTTTATAGGATTTATTTAAGAAATAAACCATAAGTATTTGCATGAGACCATTTATTAATTTCTGAATTTTCAGAAAATTTCCAGAAAGTTTAAAATTTTGAATTTTAAATTTCGAATTTTATTGACTCATTTGGCCATATTTTGTTTATTTTTCCCGAAAATACAAGTAATTTATGAACAATAATGCAAAATCAAGTTAGATCATGATCAAATATTAGTAGAGACTAAACATTGATTCCTAAAGTAAGTTAGGATGATTAACTTGGACATAAATGAGATTTATGTAATTTTGGATGATTTTAATAGTTAAAATCACGCATATCCATAAAAACCGTAAACAAATATGAGATATTTGCTCCCATAAGGCGATTTGGCATTAAAAATTGAGCATGTGCATACATATTTTATTATTGCAATTTATTTAATATGAATGTCATATTTTGAATGTTATTTATATAATTTGGAATTATGTAATTTTTCCTTAGTATGGCCTTAGTTTTAATCAATATTACCCGTAATGAAAGGGAATATTGATTCGGTTGTAATTTATGTGATTTCGTATCACGGGTTTGTAATTTAATTTAATTTTCAGTTTTACAATAGAATAGTTGTATTATTTTATTGTAATTCCGGAGATCCAAAAGACGGTGCCATACGGAAAGGAGTTCCGACAAGACGGTGTTTTCTTGGATGGCGTGCCAATGAAGTTCAAGGGACCATGAAGTTGGTTTCCGAATTTGTAATAGTTAATTAGTTTTTACTATTACTAGGAAGGCCATACTAGGATTTTATTGCTTTATTGCTTTTACTTTTGCATTTTAATATGTTTGCATGCATAGCCAAATTGCCATAAACATGCATACTAGTTTAGATCGTTAATAACGACCGTGTCAATTATAATTATCGAGTTCACCAATTTAATTCGCTTAAAGGAGATAGATAATAAATTGACAAGACCTCTATATTAAACAAAACAATTGAGGATTAGCCTTACCAAATAGTAGAACCCATGAGCTTCTATTTCGTGGGGTGGTGCTAGTCCAGTGGGCAGTACGAACCCTATTACGTAGGATAAGTGGGGCGATGGGATGGATTCAGTCCAGTGGGCGGATCGCATCCCGATGCATTTGAAATTTGGTTTGTACTCAACGGAAGTGTAGAGGACCAGTGGTCAATGTGTTCCGGGCTAAGATGAATAAATTATGATTTATCATCAACCAAGAGTTCTAGGGTAGAACCGGTTTATTTTCACCCACCAAACCATATCATTGGGTCGGAGTTCCAGTGGTTCACGATTTCGATAGTATGGGTTTGGGTCTTGGAATCATTTATAAAATTGGATAGAGGTCATTTTATAGATGCATCAACTTAGTAAATATGTTTACAAGTTAAAATGAAAATTAAAACAATTAGCATTTAATTTCTTCATATGTTTAAAATTTTGTAGTCTTCGTATCAATATCAATCATGGCTACTTCCACTACTACGAACAATTCATGGTTACGTTCCTTCATGGATCGTTGTAAGCTAGAAAAGAATGGGGCGAACTTTGCCGATTGGGATGCCCAACTGTTGTTAGCGGCAGAGGGAGACGGTAAGACCGAATTCCTCATTGAAGAATCACCTCCTGAACCTGCAGAAAATGCCACCGCCGCAGCAAGACGACCCTATGATACTTATCAGAAGGAGTCTGCGGCAATCAAAAATGTTTTGATCTTCTCGATGGAGCCAGAACTCCAATGGAGTGCCATAAAGATTGGCACGGCCTATGAGATCTACTCCAGGCTTGTGACAATGTTCTCAAAGTCTTCGAGAATTGTCCAATACGAGGCGGCATCGGCCTTCTTTGATCTCAACCTTAAGGAGGGGCAAAAGGCTAGCCCACATGTGCTCAAGTTAATTGAGCATGTAGAAACCCTAAGGATGAATCAAGTGGACATTCCTAAGGAACTTGTGATTGATAGAATCCTCCACTCCTTGTCTAAGGTGAAAACTTATGTACAATTCCGGGTGAATATCAACATGAGAAACCAAGATATCTCTCTCGATGAATTGCACAATATGATCGTGCAAGCTGAAAGGGATATGGGCCTAAATGTTAGTGCCCCTGAGGATGTGCTCAACATTAATGTTAAGAGCAAAGGAAAGTTCAAAAGGAAGGGTAAGGCAAAGGGGAAGCAACCTTCCAAAGGTTCAAAGAAAGTGTCTTCTGAGGCAAGCACCTCCAAATCCAAGAAGAGCCCTCATCAAGGGGCCAAATGCTTTTACTGCAATGGCAAAGGACATTGGAAGAGGAACTGTTCCAAGTATCTCAGCGATCTCAAAGCTGGGAAGATTCTTCCAGTTGGTACGATAACTATCCCGATTTTATGTTAATCTCAACTAATGTATCATGATACAAGTTGTGATGTGAATGCTCTTCTTACTTGAATTAGGGCATGAAAGCAAAGATAAGGGAAAAGAGAAACAAGCTTGATGGATCAAGGGAACTAAGAGTAGCTCCGCTCGGGATGATCAAGGAGCTTTGTTTTTCCGCTTATTTTGCTAATATTTCAAGTGTTGTATGAACAATTAAAACCTATGTTTTATTTCCTTGTTGGACAAGGAAAAGGGAAATCCTTGAACAATATGTTGTATTTTGGATAATATAGTGACTTGGTTTTCAACCCGAGTCACTATCGGTTTATAATTATGTTCTTGATTAGTTTAACATACACATGTAAATCTTAAACATAAAATAGAATTGATTATGACAATTCAATGTATGACCATTGAGACAGAATACGTATAGGATACTTAATTCAAATCAAAATCAAATTAAGTTTAGAACTTAATTAAAGAGAAAAAGTTATCAACCATTCTAAACTATCTAAGCTTAAATAGAATATTTTCTGTAATAAATCATAAGGGTACACAAACCAACATCAAAGTCATTGCTTGTGGCCTTAGTAGCTATCTTTGGTGATAAAATGGGATTATTATTACAAAGATAGAGTGGGAGAAATTTAAAATGCCACAAATAGCAAGTGATTTTGAATTAGCACAATGGAGATTTTGAATTAGCACAATGGATATGATCTATTAGTGAATAGTAGGATATATTGTGTTTTGGTTATGTGAAAGATAAGAAGGAAGATTAAGTTGTGGATGGGATCTACGATTTAAGAAAATCTACACCTTATGGTTGTAAAAGGTAGATTAGGCTGTAGATAAGATTCTACGCATTATCATCCCAAAAGTTGTGGATAAGCCCAAAGGTTGTAGATGAGATCTACGGTTTGGTAAAAATCTACGCCTTATATCCAAAGAGCAATCTACACCTTATGGTTGTAAAAGGTAGATTAGGCTGTGGATAAGATTCTAAGCCTTATCATCCCAAAGGTTGTGGATAAGATCTACGGTTTGGTAAAAATATACGCCTTATATACCAACGGCCCCGGCCCTGGAGGATACTTCAAAGATAAATTCTTGAAGTTTGTAAAGAAAAATTCTATACATGGATAAGATCCATGATAGAGTCCTCGTACAGTACAAGATAAGATAAATGTGGGGAACTGAAAGTTCCCACACACAAAATTATATACCATAAGAAAAGACTCTTATAGAAACTACGGGAGGACACTCGAAGAAAATTATTCAAAAGACTTTGTAAAGGCTCAAGAAAGGGTTCTTGGATTTAGATGGTGATCTAAATGTGCCAATGCAAAGAACCATGAAATTTATAAGATTTACGTGCTGATAAATGAGATTTGTTGAGAGAAGCATAAGCAGACATGTGGATGTCTGCAGTCTACAAAGTTAAGGGTAACTTTGTTGAAAGTAGTAAGGTAATTCATTGAGAATGAATTCAGTAAACTCAATAACCACTTTTCAAATGGGTATTTGAAAAGGATGTGACTATAAGCACATATGGTTGAAGTCCCAACCATTTCAATTCATTAAATGTTAAGGAACATTGAATTGAGTGGGAGCTTTATGATTTACGGTTAAATGTAAAGTTCAGTGGGAGTTCTCGCTCCAGGATTTGAAGCTATTGAGTCATGGGTATGACTTCGGGATCTTCAGAATCAGGCAAGAACAAGAGTTTAGTGGGAGTAAACGTTATCTAAAACAACTCATTGCTCGTTTGGAACAAAGCATTGATACTCATGAAAGGTACACGAGTTTTTGGTTCTAGATGACATATTGATATGAATTAAATCTAATTAAACATGGGATGTTTAGTTAAGATTATAAAAAGACATCTTGTTAGTATTAAGGTTGTTCATGGAGATGAAGATAGTATAACCATGATGTGATCATGGAAATTTATCGAACCTTAAAGTACTATTGTTTGCACGCTTAAATCACTAATGATTCCGCCATTAGTATGATCGTGTAAAGTGGATGCGCACCGCTTACAGGACAACCCGTAGAGCAGGTTTTAAATCAATGATTAAACCTTGATCAATTGTCAAAGTATTCTCCAATGAAGATGAAAGACAAATTCAAGATCTTGGAAGATAACTTAGTCGTATGGTAAAAGGTTTGCAACGACTCAAGTTCCAAGAAACCAAGCAAAGATTTGAGATAATCTTTGGCTTACATTCATTGACTATGCATCTCAATGACTTGTATTTTAACTACATGGTCATCACAAGATTCTACAAAATGTGTAAGTTCATAAATTATGTAAAGGCATTGCTGTGGCTGGGAGTTACACAATGCACATAATCTTATTCGCTAGTCATGAGAATGACTTGTCTCCTTCAGAGGAAAGATCAATGTGTGGATATGATCCGCAAAGTGAACGATCGCACGAACCGTGGTAAACCTGGTTTACTCAAAATGGAGATAATTACAATTTTAAGGGATGTAAACGAGAGACCCTAAAGCTGATTGTAAATTAAATGGTGTTCAAAGGTTGACCACTTGGATGGTGTAATCCACTAATTGTTTGAGTTATTTATAACTCACGAAAGGTCAAGTAAAATTCAAATGGGATGGTAAGACCATATTGAACCCCATTAAAGTGAATTGAATTATCATGACCTCGCCCCTAGTTGCTTAAGTGAGGTGACATCTCAATGCAACCGGATGTGTGATGCGATTGATGGCGAGTTCAATTGCCATGGAGTCATGCGGGATGACTAATCGATCACCTAGGCATAAACATGTTAAGATACATTTGCCGGGCAAATGACCGCTGATAGAGCTCTGGCGTACTCTTATTAAAAGACTGCCTGGTCGTGGCGGGAGCATCTATCGTGTTTCACATGAGTCAGTTCTTGGACTAATGACTGTTCTCAGAGGTGGCACAGTTTTCAGATTAACTTTGATTTATGTCCTAACACCTTCGTAACTGGGGTTTATAAGGACATATTTTGGGTTATGATGGGCTGTGGCCAGCTGGAAGGAATTAGTCGATTGGGAATTGTCCATCCCTTGTCAGGGTTGAGAAATATCTCTAGGCCACTCGAGGAGAATAATAACTAGAAATGCGTGGCCACGCTCGGAAGGTATCTATGGTAGATAATTCCGGTCAGTAGTTATAAACTCCAGATCGAGATAAACCACTCTAGATTTTAATCAATTGCCGGCACGACCTTAGAGGACGCCATGCATTGAGTGGGAGATAGTAATAGGGCAAGAGAATTGGTAACACACACTTGTCTCGGACAAGTGGGAGATTGTTGGAGGAAGTGTCCTCGACAATAGTGTGTTGACGTAATTAAAACTCATTTGAATGAAACACAACTGGGAGTGTTACTCTTTTAAAGTCAACTTATCAACATTTATCGATAATGATTGGCTGTCTAGAGTTTGACATTATCGTCATATGATGGTGGTGATCAGTTGATCCCTTAAGGTCATATCTTTAGGGAATTCCGTCTCAATGGAATAATTAATTAATATTGTATTGGATACGAATTAATTAATAACTAGAAATTTGGAAATAATTTTATATGACGAATATTTTTATAATGGGATTATAATAATAATAGTCATGGTAATAAAATCGTTTTATTAATCGATTTTATTTATTCGTTTGGGAAACGATTAAATTGAGAATGAACACGGTTGATCATAAAATTACAAAGAGTTGTAATTAAATTATGACATTACATTTTTATACAATAATAATTTCGAAATTATTAGTGCAAATATTTAAATGTAATAAATTTGTGAATTATGAATTTTAACAGTTAAAATTGCACAATTAACAAATTGGGTCATGTGTTATGGGACATGTATGACATGTTACAAATTAACACAATTTACAAAGATAAAATGGGTCCATAAAAGACCCATTTCAGCCGTGTATGTATGCATGTGTAGTAAGGTTGTGTGTGTAAGTAAGCAAATGCATTGTGTATGACACA
The DNA here is from genome assembly GCA_029255685.2 of Silene conica. Classification (NCBI taxonomy): domain Eukaryota; kingdom Viridiplantae; phylum Streptophyta; class Magnoliopsida; order Caryophyllales; family Caryophyllaceae; genus Silene; species Silene conica. Next base: position 47,029,427 of record CM055318.2, on the reverse strand, counting down.
CATAAGGACTATCTCATCTTATGATATCATCTTGCATGCATAAGATCCATTTAAGTTTTATGACTAAACTTAAAGAAACAAAACTCACATTAGATTTGAGTATAAAATGTGGAACTTAGTTTCCAACAACAAAGAGTTTTTGTTCCGGCTAGTGCAAAGTTTTTATAGAAAGAGTTTATCTCGAACAAACAAAGTAGTAGGACTTTTGATCTGTCAGAGCTTCAAGAACCAGAAACCAACAGTGTGATGGAAGAAAGTGTTCCTTCCACATCTGCTATGGTATCCATTCCAGAGGAACCTAGGAGGACGGTTCGAGTTTCTCACCCCCAGACCGATACATTGGTATGGTTGAGGAGGGTGGTGTAGAAAACATTTTACTCCTTGAGCGTAACGAACCAACTACCTACAAAGGAACAATGACCTGTTCTAACTCTATGCTATGCCTCGAAGCCATGCAGTCCGAAATAGATTCCATGCACGAGAATCAAGTATGGGATTTGGTTGATTTGCCTGAGAAGGTAAGACCCATTCAGTGCAAATGGCTTTATAAGATAAAACGCGCATTAGATGGACAACCAGATGTTTATAAGGCACGATTGGTAGCAAAGGGTTTTGATGCGGATCTCTAGCTTAAGTTGATGTAGATGATCCTTCTTAAGAATTGATGTGCAGCGGAATTACACTCTTAAGATCAATAACGAAATTGTTATTAACTTCAAACGAAAATAACACAATATAAACGAAACAATGAACGAACGAATGATGAACGATGATGAACTTGATGAACTAATGATGCACGTTAATGGACTTGTGCTTGTGAACGAACGACTTGGTGAACAATGGATGATTGGATGATGAACGATGGACTATGGTGATGAATGTCGATGGATAGTTATTGAATCTAACTCCTCTCTCGCAAAAGAAGAACTTCGATGTCACCCTGCAAATCAACATCGCAGAGTCGATCCTAAAGATTAAGCTCGCAAACCTAATCAATACACTCAAGCTCACAAAGAAACTTAAATTATAACTTATATTGTTTCTGAATTGTGTCAATTGTCACGGCTGCCACACCCTATTTATAAGTGTTAATAACAATCCTAAAACAACCCTAAATAAGAAAAATAATCTTATTAGAAGTCTAAGAGACATCCTAATTTGATTAGAACAACTATTCCTAATCCTACTTAAGTTCAAACACTAGTTTGACTAGGATTAAGACTCCTACTCCTAACACATCTATGAGTCCTATAACAAATAGGATTCCTTATCCTACTAGAACTATGAATCCTACAACAATTAGGATTCCTACTTCCACTAGAATTATGAAACCTACTTCTACTAGGACTCTAAACTTAGGATTGTGAATCCTATTACAATTAGGACTTCTATTTAATTTAGGAATTCCTACTTGGATTAGGAAACTCAAAACTAATTCTACTAAGACTAGGATACATATAATCCTATTCTCTTTTATTCTAACATAAACAAAATAAACTAACTACAAAACCCTAGATTTGGCCGAGTGACCTTACTCATACGTCCAAGGCTTCCTTTTGGCTCCTCTTCAACTTGTCCCATGATATCCTTAAGAGCCTAATTGATCCCATTCCAAGCCCATTATAGTTATGCTCCGTTTTAGGACTAAGAAAAAGATTGTAGGAGGATGCTCCCGCATAATACTCTCCTTCTTTTTGAAAAGTTGACCTCAATCTTTTCCTTGTGCTGCTCTTGACCGAACCATTACCACTCCACCATTGCACTTGACGAATCAATCTTGGTTCCATAGGCTTAGGCGTAGTAGAATGAACATGAACCCCTTGCACCTTACTCCAGCCTGGTTCATACTCGATTTCTCTCATATCTCTTCCTCTATTCCAAGTTCTTTGCATCAACAACCTGTGAAACGTTGGTTTTATTGCAACATTACTCCTATACCTCACAGGATTCGAAGTAGTAACAACTCTCCTAATGTATATAGGCTTCCCATTTATTATTGAATTAGGGTTCCAAGCATGTCCCCCTTCGACAACCTTCTCTTCTTGCACGGTCATAGTGCCCTCCAAACAGCCTATTTGAGCTAACACTATTCCATCTTGATGAACCACGGTACTCACTTCCTGAACTTGGTTCAAACCCTTACCAACTAGCTCCTTATCCACGGTCATGCCCACGGACTCTCCTACTAGAGTTGGCATAAGATCAAAACTTTCCTCAAGACTCTCGTCCGCACCATGAGTACTCTCCACACCGTGCTCTATGATATCGCTCAACAACTCCTTGTCTTGATCACTCTCAATAACCCTACCTTTCTCCTCTAGGATTATGAACAAACTCTCCTTCTTAGAATGGGAGTCCTTAAGTTTTGTTGTCGACATAGGTTTCATATTATAGATTATCTTTGCCTTGACCACACGATACACATTATTCCTCAAATTTTGATTATGTATGCTGCCTCCTGGATCAAAATCACACCTTCCAAGTTGCACCTTCATTATAATAACGGACCTAGGCAATCCTTCCACAGTCGTAGATTTGAAGTATGAGCACGGATGTAAGTTTGTGGATGGATATACAAAAACCTTTTGGTCACTTATATTTATGTCCTTCCCTAAACCTCCTTTTCCCTCTGTCTTGTCCTCCTTACTAACAACGCAAACCCCAACATCCTCCTCCATGAACGACCTTACTTGAACTTGTAAACTACTAGTCACCGTTTCTGATTGATCATCGTTACCTCTTATTGATTCACTACTATACGGGATGAATTCATCTTCTTCTTTGGTTTCTGTCATTGTGTCCTCTTCGAAGATAGGTCGTAAGGGATTCAGCCACCTCTTGATTGATTTTGTTATTATGATCATTGTTGCCTTTATGATCTTCAATATTATCCAACTGATCTACTTCGTAAACCACTTCCATGTTCGTGACTTCCTTAACTTCTTGCTTTTTGCTAGACGGGACTGAGTGTGCTCACGCCCACTCTTTTCAATACTCACCGTAAGATCATAAATCATGTGTATTGCTTCTCCCATGAAAAGTGTAAAACCCCTCGCGAAAGCGGAAATAATAAACATACAAAGTACTAAAAGTGCAGCGGAATTTAAAACTTTTTAACATAACTAAACATGCGAGGTGTCCTTCTACAAAACTGAAACATAAATAAGCACATAAGTGCAATACAAAAGCAACCCGGGATGGCACATCCCTACAGGCACTCACGAACTGAAATGTAAATCTAAAGTCTAGCTAACGTAAAAGTGTAAGTCAATCGATGAAGGATCATCGCTCGCTAGCTCCATGCAACCCCTCTGCCAACCTGTCATGTACCTAGATACATGTAAACATGTACGCCACAATCAGTGGGGAGTGACTAGAGTTCTCCTAGCCACCTTTTGTAACGACACGTAACACATAAACAATACAACATACTCCAGAATATATAAAACATCTGAAGCATATAAATCTCAATATCTGAATCTCAAGTCAACATGCAAACACTATGCAAGGCTCTCAACCAACTTCGGAAACTATTTGGAAGGAGAGCCAGTTTCCCTTCCGGTTGCCCGGCCAGGGGGTCTTTCAATCCAAACCATTTTACGAAACTAGCCAAAGAGTCATCCAATGCCTTGGATGAACAGTTCTAAAATCAATACACTATATCCATTACAATCAACAGCAAGTATAAGGGTTCAGCGGTCAACTTAAGACATAACCTAAATACCAAATAATCAGCAAGTATAAAGGTTATATTTATAAACAATACATAAACATCACTTAAGCAATTGGGAAAGAAGTCCCCAAAACAATCACGAAACAATTAAACAACACAAAAGTTACAGCGATATTGCGCAGCCTGCGCAATGGGGTTGCGCAGCTGCGCCTCAATTCCGCAGCCTGCGCCCAGTCCTGCGCAGCCTGCGCCCAGTCCTGCGCAGCCTGCGCCCCTGCACGGGCAGGCTCAATTCGCGATTTTCCTGCACTTTCTCAATTCCTTCAAACTTTCGACAAATGATTTTACACTATGGTTTCAAGTCATAATTCTGTCCTACCAGCACATATAATCCCATAACAATCCCAAGTACATATCAAACATGATTTTTGAACAATCGAAACACAAATGAAGAACAAACTTTGTATTTGTCTTAAGAACTTGAAATCTGAAAATAAGCAAATAATCATATGAACACCAAACCAAGCATGTGAATATCATCTAAGATCAAACCGTAACATGTTTCTAAGTCTTAAACAACAATAAACATCATAAAAATCAGAAACTTCAACCAACAATATCAAGAAATGTGCTTATTTAACAGAAAGGCGGAGTTTCTCATTATCGTCACCTTTTAACTTCTTAAACCAACATGAATCCGACTCCAAGCTACTCCTTTTGTCCAAGTCCGCGCTAGAAACACAACAAACTCCTTAAACCTCGAAAAAACGTGACCTTAGGGTCACGGCGCGAATATAAGACGGAATTATTTTAGGTAAAAACTTACCTAGAAAGATGGAGGGCGAGAAGAGGAATCCGTGGCCGCGAAAATCGTCTCAATCGGATAAGAAACGAAGATTTTATGAGAGTTTTAAAGTTTGGAGGAGAAAATTAAAATGGTATTTTTTACAACCTAAAAAATGAAATGAAGGAGGGAGGTAGAAGATGATGGGGTTAGGGTTTTGAGAGGAAGGATGAGGAAAATGGGTCCATTAACAAGTTAGGCCCATAAGAAAATTTTTAAGACGGTTTAAGCTAAGAACACCGACTTAAGGTAACTATAAACTTAAGACGATATAAATATTTCCGGACTATGAAATTAGATTGCTAAGACGTAAATTACGCAATTAAATGAGATCTTATTTAAATCCTTTAAAATATTTTCACATAAATTAATCAGTTATTTAAATGAAATTCCAAAAATTACGAACTATAAATTATTTCTCGAGCTTGAACTTTAAACCTTTATCTTCCAAGTCCCGAAATATTGGGATGTTACAATCATCCCATCTTTCAAAAAGTTTCGTCCTCGAAACTTGAAATCAGAAAGTAAGATGTTACAAACGACAACGCTATCAACCAAAATGTTTAAGGAAATCTCGATATTTCAAAATTTAGATTTCTTCCAAAGATTTCGAAATAATTTCCAAGGCACCAGTCTTTGTTAAGGAGTGTTGGGGTTCTCGTTGTACATCCAAGAGCCCGACATTCCAAATCTGAGACAAGTCCCAAATTCAAATTAGTCAAAATTCAAAATTTAGATAAATCCGGTGTCGGTAAGCATAATTCAGGTTATCACACGTCTCCAATAACGAGTTCAAATGATAAATCGACGCTGAGATCAATCACATTGCAAATCAAACAGTTCCTTTAAAACCAAATATCTCAAAAATAAATCTTTATTTTCGATTCCTCAAAAGAGTAAAAATGCAACCACGACAAAAGGTTACTTTCAACAAAAGAGGGAGTAGTTTGCAAATCCTCAAAACAATTAAGATTTCCCAAAAATTACAACTTTAAGGGTTAACAATAGGGAACAATTTCCAAAAACCGTCACCGGGAGCGCAGAAACGATCATATAGATTACTTTCGACCCGAAGGATTGAGAGTTTCTAGTTTCACCGCTGACAGAACACACGAGGAAGGATCAAAGGAATGAAACAACCAGGTTAGAGGTCAAGGAAGACGGTAACTCTTGCCAAACATGGGTATACTAACCGCTCAATCCATAATCAAAACATCGTTACAACGATTCCTAGTATATCCCAAGAATGACATTTCAAGTGATCTCTAGCCTCCCCAAGGTTTCACGATCCCTCTTATCATTATCTCCTCCACAGTACAAGGTATTCCTCAACAAGAAGGCTTCCAAACTCTAAACCGGAATTATATTACCATAACACCGAATTCCAAAATTTAGGATACCATACTCTCTACACCGTGACTCTTCCTAATCAGATAGGCCATAACCAAAAATCATCTACATCCTTTAGTCCTACATAGTTCAATTCTATCAAACACATTCCACGGAAGCACTACGAAATCTTAGTTCCCAATCGATTACCATAAGGTGAACATTCAAATCAAGTCCCTACTAAGGTAACAACTCTCAAATCCTCTGGTTTCTAACCACTTACCAACAGTATACATCCCAAAGAAAAGTTCCAAGGAAGTAACAACTTCCACTCCTACAGTCCCCATAAGGTTCAGTTATTCAAATTCCGAGATTCTCAAATGATATTTTTGAACACTTATAAGTTACAAATTCCTACTCTATTATTACCTCAGACATCAATGGTTACCTGTCAACCACTCATGAAGCATTATTAAGCCAACAGGCTTCCATTATTCCACAAGCTATCATAAACGATCCACCTAACAGTGGGGCATTTTCCATTCCCAATAAGTGCTCCAATAGGTAAACGTTGACGTTCCACAAGTAACTTAAGGTCGAACACTCAGTCAACTCCATAAATTAAATCGTAAATGTCTCAACACTCTCACACCGTTACCAATAACTCTCGTTCCTCAAATATGTGGTATTTTCTGCATTCAAGAAACTCCTCACGATTTAGTGTCATCTAACTTTCCTAATTCATCCATTTAACCACATCATCATCATCGTAAACATGTACCTCCAAATCTACAATTACCACTTACATCTAGCCATCTAACATGAAACTTTCAAGGCGGCACACTATCCAATATCACCCGAATACTATTATCATTAACTCTCTCAACCAAATTCTGACAACGCAAAACCAAGCATTCCTCAAGGCATGTATCACTACTCCAAGAACAAGTCAATCTCGCCACTAATCTAGATGAAAAGGAACGAGGCTCACAGAAGAGGAGATGAGATAGGAACTTCAGGAATAAACACGACACAGGTCTCGAGAGAGACACACGGAAGACGGCTCGAGGAACAACAAGATGACAAGGTAAGGAACTTTAGGCTATGGACCCCAATCAAAGTTGAAGCCAAGAGCAGCCAGAGAAGCAAAGGAGAAGAAAGGAGAGAAACGACGTGAAAGGAACGATTGCGGAATCTTCCAAGGTGCGGGTCTCTCACTATTCTTACGGGGTTCTCACTCCTTACTTTCCAAATCAAGTCATTTAATTATCGGTCCTCACAAACAATTCCTCCAATGATTTATATACCCTAATCTTCCAAACTTTAAACGATGTCATCATTACAACTACCTATTCCCAAAAGTTTGAGATGTCTCATCTCTGCTAGTTCCTCAAATGACAATTCGATAACATTCTCGGGCTATCAAACCCATATGCTGTATCCACTACACTTTGCATTACTGCTCGCTAGATATCCATACTTAAATCAATACGTTCCCGAACTTATATCCCCCAATGAATTACTTAATTCCAATCGAAAACTGGTGGTGCATCCTCAAATTTCCTTTAAGTTCTTCAATAAATAAATGCTAAGATTCATTAAGCAACCTAGGGTCAAGTAGTGATTCACTTCTTCTAAGCTTAAGTCATAAACTCTTCGAGTATTCAACCATTATTGCCAATGATTCATATTCCTCAACAACAGGCCTCTCCCAGCTCAATTACTCACCTAAGTCAAGTGATACTAACTCACTTCACTCATCCACTCATCATCCTTAGCATCTTAAGCCTATTCTTCCAGGTCGCTCTATATCCTCAAGTATCTTATCTAACTCCCTAACCAGTACTCTTCAATCGACAAATTTTCACAATCTAAGCATGGTTCTCAAGATTAAGTTCCACCGAATACTAAGTATACAACTCAACCTTCAAGCAAGTACCCTACCACTCACTTTCACTCTCCCAATTGGATAGACAACTAGACACTTGGATCATCAAAACATGTCTCTCGATACCTCTTAAGTTTTTCCTCAAATAACAACCTTCTCATCACACGGATTTACTGTTATACTGTAACTAGTTCCTCAGAATTCTACAAAAGGAAGATTACCTACAAGGCACCTTGAGAAAGCAATCAAATAGGTTAAGTTGAAAAGGTAAGAAGATATGTTCAAGTAAGATAGACAATTATTATAAAAGAAGGATGTGCATCCAGAGTCATCAAAGAAGGTGATGCACAAAGAAAGACGAGTATCTTCAAGACTCAGAAGTATTGTCCCACAGTAGCACAAATCTTCTATCTTTGGTAGAAACTCCGGTCTCCATCGCCAAATGGATAAGTCCACGGTTCGTCGATTGGAAGGCAATAAGGTAAAATCAATGACAATCAACAAACACGTTAGAACCTAATAAAAGCAATCACAAAAGAGACTACAATTTAAGTCCTTAAATCTACCCCATCTCTCATCCATTATTTGATTATGTGGTCAAGTTAAGGTTGGGGTTACATGAGTACGTCGGGAGCGATAACGCTCTGATACCAACTGTAAAACCCCACGCTAAAGCGGAAATAATAAACATACAAAGTACTAAAAATGCAGCGGAATTTAAAACTTTTTAACATAATTAAACATGCGAGGTGTCTTACTACAAAACTGAAACATAAATAAGTACATAACTGCAATATAAAAGCAACCCGCGATGGCACATCCCTACAGGCACTCAAGAACTGAAATGTAAATCTAAAGTCTACCTAACGTAAAAGTGTAAGTCAATCGATGAAGGATCATCGCTCGCTAGCTCCATGCAACCCCTCTGCCAACCTGTCATGTACCTACATACATGTAAACATGTACGCCACAATCAGTGGGGAGTGACTAGAGTTCTCCTAGCCACCTTTTGTAACGACACGTAACACATAAACAACACAACATACTCCAGCATATATAAAACATGTGAAGCATATAAATCTCAATATCTGAATCTCAAGTCAACATGCAAATACTATGCAAGGCTCTCAACCAACTTCGGAAACTATTTTGAAGGAGAGTCGGTTTCCCTTCCGGTTGCCCGGCCGGGGGGTCTTTCAATCCAAACCATTTACGAAACTAGCCAAAGAGTCATCCAATGCCTTGGATGAACAGTTCTAAAATCAATACACTATATCCATTACAATCAACAACAAGTATAAGGGTTCAGCGGTCAACTTAAGACATAACCTAAGTACCAAATAATCAGCAAGTATAAAGGTTCAGAGGCGACATCTTAACGCATAACCTAGATACCAATTTCACATTCACACGCAATGGGTCTAGAGGTGAACTTAACACATATCCCATTACCATCAAATGTCAGGTCCAGAGGTGAGCTTAACATATCCCAATATACATACACGAGCAATGAGTCCAGAGGTGAACTTAACACATATCCCATTGCCACACACAAGTATTGGGTCCAGAGGTGAACTTAACACATATCCCAATACACAGCTATCGCACACTGGGTCCAGAGGTGAACTTAACACATATCCCAATATGCAACAACCGATCACGTGTCAGGTCCAGAGGTGAACTTAACACATATCCTGACACGCCACATCCATACACGTACCGGGTCCAGAGGTGAACTTAACACATATCCCGATACGCCACAAACAAAACATGTAATGGGTCCAGAGGTGAACTTAACACATATCCCATCACGCGATAAATAGTTCACGTACTAAGCTTAGAGGCCAGCTTAAGGCATACCTTAATACGCATCAATACAACAGCATACATATAGTAACTAGATCCTTAGTTCTAATCTTCTATAATTCTAAACATCACTTAATTGATCTCGGGAACTAAGTTGAGGGAGAGCCGGTTTCCCTTTCGGTTACCCGACCGAGGGGTCTCTATCCTCTCTCCATTCCCGAACCCAATATAGTGTCGCCCATCCTACGGGGACCTCAAACACACATAAGCAAGAGATAAACAAGTTCAACAATAATTAAGACTTCCCTTCCACAAGACTAAGGGTCATTATACATCTAACTAGGTCCACTAGGTCTCATTAACAACCTAGGATAAGATTAACTTAGGAGGAGAAACAACATTCTAAGCATTACTTACTAGCTACCCATTACCGATAAGTGATAACTAACTTTAGCTAAGAAACAACATCCTAAAACGTTGCTTGCTAACTACCCATTAACCATGACTTTAAACATCACAACCTATGATATTTAAGCATGTTAAACAACTTAAAAATGAACCTTACAACAAACAATTGTAAAAGGATTAACATGAGGCAATTAGCTAATCGCTTGACCAAACTTTACTTAGCCTAAACATACATTTAAAACCAAGTAATTATATTTATAAACACTATATAAACATCGCTTAAGCAATTGGGAAACAAGTCCCCAAAACAATCACGAAACAATTAAACAACACAAAAGTTACAGCGATATTGCGCAGCCTGCGCAATGGGGTTGCGCAGCTGCGCCTCAATTGCGCAGCCTGCGCCTCAATTGCGCAGCCTGCGCCCAGTCCTGCGCAGGCTGCGCCCCTGCACGGGCAGGCTCAATTCGCGATTTTCCTGCACTTTCTCAATTCCTTCAAACTTTCGACAAATGATTTTACACTATGATTTCAAGCCATAATTCTATCCTACCAGCACATATAATCCCATAACAATCCCAAGTACATATCAAACATGATTTTTGAACAATCGAAACACAAATGAAGAACAAACTTTGTATTCGTCTTAAGAACTTGAAATCTGAAAATAAGCAAATAATCATATGAACACCAAACCAATCATGTGAATATCATCTAGGATCAAACCCTAACATGTTTCTAAGTCTTAAACACCAATAATAAACATCATAAAAATCAGAAACTTCAACCAACAATATCAAGAAATGTGCTTATTTAACAAAAAGGTCGAGTTTCAAATTATCGTCACCTTTTAACTTCTTAAACCAACATGAATCCGACTCCAAGCTACTCCTTTTGTCCAAGTCCGCGCTAGAAACACAACAAACTCCTTAAACCCCGAAAAAACGTGACCTTAGGGTCACGGCCCGAATATAAGACGGAATTATTTTAGGTAAAAACTTACCTAGAAAGATGGAGGGCGAGAAGAGGAATCCGTGGCCGCGAAAATCGTCTCAATCGGATAAGAAACGAAGATTTTATGAGAGTTTTAAGGTTTGGAGGAGAAAATTAAAATGGTGTTTTTTACAATCTGAAAAATGAAATGAAGGAGGGAGGTAGAAGATGATGGGGTTAGGGTTTGTGAGGAAGGATGAGGAAAATGGGTCCATTAACAAGTTAGGCCCATAAGAAAAGTTTTAAGACGGTTTAAGCTAAGAACACCGACTTAAGGTAACTATAAACTTAAGACGACATAAATATTTCCGGACTATGAAATTAGATTGCTAAGACGTAAATTACGCAATTAAATGAGATCTTATTTAAATCCTTTAAAATATTCTCACATAAATTAATCAGTTATTTAAATGAAATTCCAAAAATTACGAAATATAAATAATTTCTCGAGCTTAAACTTAAAACCTTTAACTTCCAAGTCCCGAAATATTGGGATGTTACAAAAAGTCTTCACTTTCCATCGTATGTTCCTTAACCTCTTGCTTCCCATATTTGGATTCAATCTCCTCAGTCATTCCTATGATATCATGCCATGAAAGTTCCTGGTTATTCTTCATTGATGAACATTTGGGTTTGTGCAAACGCATGGTTAACATCTCCCCAAGACTGATTTAATAAGAATTAAATCAAGAGCCGAAGCTCTGATAACAATTTGATTCGGATCTCTAGCTTAAGTTGATGTAGATGACCCTTCTTAAGAATTGATGTGCAGCGGAATTACACTCTTAAGATCAATAACGAATTTTTTAGTAACTTCAAACGAAAATAACACAATATAAACGAAACAATGAACGAACGAATGATGAGCGATGATGAATTTGATGAACGAATGATGCACGTTCGATGAACAATGGACTTGTGCTTCTGAACGAACGACTTGGTGAACAATGGAAGATGGATGATTGGATGATGAACGATGGACTATGGTGATGAATGTCGATGGATAGTTGATTAATCTAACTCCTCTCTCGCAAAAGAAGAACTTCGATGTCACCCTGCAAATCAACCTCGCAAAGTCGATCCTAAAGATTAAGCTCGCCAACCTAATCAATACACTCAAGCTCACAAAGAAACTTTTATTATAACTTATATTGTTTCTGAATTGTGTCAATTATCACGGCTGTCACACCCTATTTATAGGTGTTAATAATAGTCCTAAAACAACCCTAAATAAGAAAACTAATCTTATTAGAAGTCTAAGAGACATCCTAATTTGATTAGAAAAACTATTCCTAATCCTACTTAAGTTCAAACACTAGTTTGACTAGGATTAAGACTCCTACTCCTAACACAACTATGAATCCTATAACAACTAGGATTCCTTATCCTACTAGAACTATGAATCCTACAACAATTAGGATTCCTACTTCCATTAGAATTGTGAAACCTACTTCTACTAGGACTCCTATTAAACTTAGGATTGTGAATCCTATTACAATTTGGACTCCTATTTAATTTAGGAATTCCTACTTGGATTAGGAAACTCAAAACTAATTCTACTAAGACTAGGATACATATAATCCTATTCTCTTTTATTCTAACATAAACAAAATAAACTAACTACAAAACCCTAGATTTGGCCGAATGACCTTACTCATACGTCCAAGGCTTCCTTTTGGCTCCTCTTCAACTTGTCCCATGCTATCCTTAAGAGCCTAATTGATCCCATTCAAAGCCCATTATAGTTATGCTCCGTTTTAGGACTAAGAAAAAAGATTGTAGGAGGATGCTCCCGCATCAGGTTTCACTCGAGTACACGGGTTGCACTATGATGATATTTTTGCTCTAGTCGTAATGCTTAGATCTATTCGGATTATCTTAGCGATAGCCGCATTTCATGATTATGAGATTTTGCAAATGGATGTGAAAACCGCCTTCCTAAACGGGTTTTTCGAAGAAGAACTGTATATGATACAGCCTGAGGGTTTCATAGATCCTAAACATCCTAAGAAAGTGTGCAAGCTTAAGCATTCCATCTATGGACTTAATCAAGCATCATGGAGTTGGAATCATCGTTTTGATGACGTGATAAAACAGAACGAATTCACTCGAAGTGTCAGGAACCATGTCTGTATATCAAGTAAAGTGGGAGAAAAGTCGTGTTCCTAGTATTGTATGTAGATGACATACTACTAATTGAAAACGACATTCCAATGCTCTCGTCGGTTCACACATGGTTAAAGAACCATTTCAAAATGAAAGATTTGGGTGAGGCCCAAAGGATTCTAGGCATCTGTATCTATAGAGATAGATAAAAAAGGATGTTAGCATTGAGTCAAGAAGATTATATAGATAAAATTCTTGACAAATTCAGTATGACAAACTCCAAGACGGGTTACCTTCCTGTTGTTCATGGGGTGCATCTGAGTAAGACTCAATCACCTACAACACCGGAAGAAACTGAAAGTATAAGTCAGATTCCTTATGCTTCGGCAGTAGGATCGATCATGTATGCCATGATGTGCACACGTCCAGACGTGGCATATGCATTGAGTATGGTCAGCCGTTATGTAACACCCCCATTTATTAAGGAGTCTTTAGCAAGACCTTCCCAAATAAATAGGACTGTTACCATCTCGGAAATACCGAGGTAGTGAATAACAAAGTAAAACAACCACAGTACTTTATAATTAAATGATAGATAAAATCTCTTACAACTTGTCCAAAGACCAAATACAAAACTGAGTTACAAGAAATAAAATAAACTCTGAAATAAAAGACTAGAGTGATCTATAAGCTAAGTAAGTCCAAGTCCGCATCTCACAATCCTGCCTCAGCTCCTAGTGTAACACCCCCATTTATTCAAGAGCCTTTAGCAAGACATTCTCAAATAAATAGAGCTGTTACCATCTCGGAATATCCGAGGTAGTGAATAACAAAGTATGCAAACCAAAGTACTTTATATAAAAACTGATTAAATTTAAACTTGATATTACAACTACTACGAGGTCCAAACTTTGATAAAATAAAAGTACAACTGAAGATGTCTAAGGGTTATCTAACTCTAAGTAGGTCCAAGCCATGTCTCTCTCCATGCCCAAGCTCCCTAGTCCATCTGTCACTGACCTGTAAAATCTACTCCCCATTCCGGATCATCGTAGGTGTCACACGAATACACAGGGTCAACCGCGAGGTTGAGTAGGTAAAACAGATAAAACATAAATAACAATATTACTGTATCCTTCTCCATCTCCATATCATTCGATCATCCACCACACCTCCACCACTTCACACCTCCATCACAACACACCTCCCGTCACACCACACCTCCCATGGCCATATCACAAGTCCCTTATCACAAGACCCATATCACAAGACCATATCACAAGACCCACTTCACATCTCCGTTCTCCACCATAAGCAGTAATAAGCAATCAATCACAATATCACAATAAAATATATCACTCAGATACTGGGTGTCCTCATGCCAGATCACAATCACAGTCATAAATATTTCCCTTACCTCAATTTGCAGAAAGACAACCGAACGGTTGTTAGAAATATTCCACGCGGAAAATCGTCACCTGAACATATATTATATAACAGTTATTAACCCCTGTCCTAGAATAGTAAGGATTCCAAACATAGTAACTTTCCCGAAATAGCAACCTCGTCCCAAAAGACAATACCACAAAATTATTGATCATGTTCTCATTTACTAATCTTAATCACATGTAAGTAATTGTCACCATATGAAATCACGAAATTACCCATACCCAATTACATTACTAACCACAAAACATTATTAACAAGTTACCCCATACTAATAATCAGTCATTAACAACGACAATAATAACATAAGTACTTAATAAAAATCATTATGTTCATTATCAATAATATTAGTCATAGCAATTTCTAATAATATGATTAGAAATAATAACAACATATATAACCCATGACATACAATTATAATTTCATGAGGATAACAACAATTCAACATTAATTTTAAACAACCCTTACTAATAATATAAATAAGGTCATTATCATTACTATAAACATCCTACCATAATAATAACAATAATAATAATAATAATAATCATAATATTCATTAACAATAGTAATCATAATAGTGATTTAGAAATAAAAGAAATGGACAAACAGTAGCGACCAACGTACGCAACCCAGCTATTCGAATCGCGAAACGAACTCAATCAACAGCTACCATGAGCAACCCCCGAGTTAAACATCACGACTGACACGGAAACAGCCCCTACCTTTCCTAGTGGCACCACCAGGCTCGTCTCCGAGCTGTGGTGGTCCCAGGAGAGAAGGCAGCAACGGTCGACACCATAACAACCGCCATCAGCAACCCCTTTAAAACCCGTTCACCACCAGTACTCTGTTTCACTACAAGAATACATAAAACAGGCGACGGAAATTGGCGACTGAAGACAGTCGCCAAATCAAATTTGGCGACTGTCTTCAGTCGCCAAAGTTCTGTCGCAAGTCCTAGTCGCCTAAAAAAAATTGGCGACTGTTGTCAGTCGCCAAATTTGGCGACTGTAGCTGTAGTCGCTATAACAAGGAAAATGGCGACTGAAGGTTCAGTAGCCAAATTGGCGACTGAAGAGGAAAGGGAGTCGCCAATTTGGCGACTGAAGAGGAAAGGGAGTCGCCAATTTGGCGACTGTATGGCAGTCGCCAATTTGGTTTTCACAGTCGCCAGTTTGTGTTTTTTCCAGTAGCTTTTCCAGTTTTGGCGACTGATTGCAGTCGCCAAAACCCCATTTCAGTCGCCGAATTGGCTGGAACTTTTCATGTCATATTCTTTTTTGATCTAGCCAAATCTCGTATTTATTCATCCTAATATCCAATGAAAACCTGCAAACAGAAAATTCGAACCCATTTGCGAGAACCGCAACTTTTGTAACACGAAATTCTCATTTATTAAAAAATGAGAACATTATCCAACTACAAGTTAAACTTACTACATTATCCAAGTTCATTATCCAACCTTAATCTAAACCAACTACATTATCCAAGTTCAACCTAAACGAACTAAAACTTATCAAACAACCTAAACTGCAAATCCCATGCCGGCTCCACTACCACCACCCTTACCATGCGGATCGTTGGGGTCATACCGATATTGGGGACCGGAGTTGCATTGTGTGAAGTAGTTCTCCATGGCCTCCAAGCGCTCTTTCATCAGCCGATACTGTTCATCTCTTTCAGCATTCGCTCTTCTTTCTTGAGCGAGTTGAGTCTGTAGTTGACTCACAACAGCCGGCTCATATGTTTGGCGAGGCTCATAGGAGGATCTTCTGGCCGGTTCTTTGAAGAAGACACCGTGGGCCTTTCCGGTGCCGTACACATTACCCTTCTTATATCCGTTCACCAAATTAAACCAAATTTCATTATCTGGTACTTCGGGATGTTGTTCTTTTTCAGCCTCGAATGCTTCCTACATTAGTTGACAAAAAATTACCATCATTAGTTAACATAAATTTCATTAGGTAACAATTCAAAACTATCTTAAGTAAAGAATCTTACATATAAAGCTTTGTCTTTTGGCTTAATCCAAATTCTCTCATTCTTAGCGTTCACCCTTGAATGTGTGGCAAGGAACAGTTCCGGGACCGTCGCCTGAGGATCATCAACCAACATATCATCTGGTTGATCAGCTGACTGCTCAACTGACTTCTTCTTTTTATTCTTCTTCTTGTTCAGCTACATACACGAACAAAATTCAATGTTTGCTTAGGGACATTATTATTACCAATATCCAAATAAACGAGCTAAATAAGTAAGTGTTAATATAAAAACTTACACCAAAAAGTATGTCCAGAAATGACCGTGAACCAGCATGATGGGTAGGCTCAGCCATTCCTTCCTTCTTGCCTCCCCTTTTGTTCATGGCCTTCTGTGCCGATCTGGCTCGAAACTCTGGGGTATCACGCCGATTCAGAAGCCCCTCAAGCGCCTCACCTACAACAATGATAAATTATGTCATTATTAGTGGAATTGTCATCCTTTAATCAATACAATTGACAAATAAAGGTAATTGTACAGATATACCTTTAAGATATGAGGCCTTTCCCCTTTTACCAATCTTATGGATAATGTCTTTGTATCTAGTTGCTCCAACATCACGCCACCTCTTATTGACAGTAGACTCTAATTCAGGCGGCCAGTAAAAATGTAGCTGCAGAAATATAACATTAAGTATTAGTTGAAAAACTATAATAGTGAGTAAAATAAGTAATTAATAAAAAAGTTTTTGGTTACCCGGAAGTTATTAAACCAGGCTTCTTTTTGAGCTTCACTAGCTTCTGTCCAATTCAGGGGCACAGGACCTAACAAAGATGACTTTGTGCTGTTGGTTACACCTCGAACAGCGGTCTGATGATTAAACCTGAAACATATATAAATTGTAACTTTTAATAACTAGATTTTTATTACTAATAAAATGAATAATTTCAATTTAATAAAACTTACCAAAATCCTGCTGGATCAAGTATCTTCCTGCGATCCTCTGTGTACTGAATCTGTACACGTGTGTCCTCCTCAGGTTCGCTCTGAACCAACTCCTCCTCCTCCTGCTGCACAGCGGGCTGGCTCTGCTGACGACTGTGCCCGCCTCGCTGTCTTCCTCTACCTCCTGCCATCTACAATCATATAAATAAAAGTATTAATACTTACAAATTAAACATGCATAAAATAAATGATTAATAAAAATATGAACACTATATAATTAATAACATGATCAACTATACCAAATTAATCATCGTCTTCATCATCCTCATGATCAACATCATCCTCATCCTCCTCATCCTCGTCCTCATCCTCATCCTCATCCTCATCATCTTCCTCATCCTCATCCTCTTCCTCAGCTCTCACTTCATCTAATTCCTCCCATCCTTCAACCAACTCATCAAAATTATTAATCTCAACATCCTCCCCCTCTTCCAAGTCTTCAAACTGTTCATTCTCATTTTGGTCAATGACTACGTCTGTTGGAGGCAAAATTGTCCCATTTGATACTATTTCTTCTTGAAAAAATGTGGTATCAACTTTTGATCGTGTCTTTGTCTTAATGACTGCCCACCATGCCTTACTATTTCTATCATTTGTCGTGCTTGGATAGGAAGCGAAATACACTTGTTGAGCCTGATGTGCTAGTATAAATGGATCATACTTAGAGTATGTTCGGGTACTATTCACTTCCACAAGTTTGTAACATTCATGTACTCTCATTCCAGCCGAGGAATTATCCTTCCATTCAATCTTGAATAAGGTAGTTTTGTAAGCACGATCACGACCATTATAAGACATCTGAAAGATGTCCTCTACAATACCATAGTACTCATGGTCATCAGTAGAAGAAATAGTGACACCATAGTTGCATCTAGCCTTACCCTTACCGTGGTCAAATGTGTGAAAATTAAATCCATTAACTGAATATCGGTTCCACGTCTTAACCAAGCGTGAAGGACCGAAGGCCAAACTCCTTATCAAATCATCTTGGATATTGAACTCAATGACATGGTTCTGAAACCATTTTGGAAACTTATCCTCATGTTTGTCCCAAACATCATCCTTACTCACATTAGGATGTTCCTTACTGAAATCAGTCACGAATTTTGCTTCATATGGCTCTAAGATCTCACAATTTGATAGAACGTATAAGTGAGCACGATTGTATTCCTTGTCGTCCAAATATCTCGTTCCACCTTTTGATGAACAACCTTCATCATCTTGAGTTTGAAAAAACTCGGGTAAACTTGAATCAACATCATCTGCTTTATCAACATTCAAGTTTCGTGCTTTGGTTTCTATATGCTTTTCAAAGTAGAGAGAACAAAAATTTGCAATCTCTTCTGTTAAATAGGCATTACATATAGAACCTTCTACCTTAGCTTTGTTACCAATCTTTTTCTTCACATGATTAAGAAACCTACACATTTATTAGATCAATGTTTAATGATAATATATAGATTTGTAATTTAATATTCTAAAATTAAATATATAGTAACGAATCTTTCTTTTATTACCTTTCAAATGGATACATCCATCTATATTGAACGGGTCCTCCAACTTTGGCTTCGTAGGGCAAATGTACAGGTAAATGCTCCATAGAGTTGAAAAATGAAGGAGGAAAGATCATCTCAAGCTTACATAGTATTTGTGGTATTTGATCTTCGAGACGAATCATGTCATCAACACATATTGAGGAGGAACATAAATCTCGGAAAAATTGACTAATCTCAACAATTGCATTCCAAACAGTAGTTGGGAGGAGATGTTTCAAAGCAACGGGTAACAGTCGCTCCATGAATACATGACAATCATGACTTTTCAAGCCTTGTAGCTTGAGCTTCTTGAGATCAACACAGCGACGAAAATCTGAAGCGTATCCATCAGGAAACTTCAACTTCCTTAACCACTCACATAATACCTTCTTTTGAGCTTTGTCCAGAGTGTAAATGGCTTTTGGCTTCGATCCATCTTTGCGAATGTGTAATTTGGGACGATCACAAAATGTCTTTATGTCTTTTCTAGAAGCAACAGTATCACATGTTTCGCCTTCAACATCCATGATCATGTCAATGAGTTGCTCAAAAAAGTTCTTCTCTATGTGCATTACATCCAAATTGTGTCTGATTAGCATAGTGTTCCAATATGGAAGGTCCCAAAAAATGCTTCTTTTATACCAACCATTCTTCTTCTTTTTCAGCTCTTTAAACTCTTCATCGGTACCATCAATAGAAGATGGCAAATCACGTACCAACTCCCACAACGCATAACCCGGAAGATGAACTGGAGCTTCATCAAGTACTTGTTTACCTTTTTTGAAAGCTTTTTTGTTGCTCCTTAGAAGATTACCGTCTGGTAAGAAGCATCTGTGACAGTCAAACCAACTCATTTTCTTGCAATTTGGAAGCCAAAAAGCTTTACTTTCAACCATGCAATGAGGACATGCTTTCTGTCCCGCAGTAGCCCAACCGGATAGCATACCATATGCGGGAAAATCGTTTATTGTCCACAAAAGTGAAGCTCTAAGTTGAAAATTTTGCTTCCTG
The DNA here is from genome assembly GCA_029255685.2 of Silene conica. Lineage (NCBI taxonomy): Eukaryota > Viridiplantae > Streptophyta > Magnoliopsida > Caryophyllales > Caryophyllaceae > Silene > Silene conica. The sequence goes on along the minus strand of CM055318.2, from coordinate 47,009,403 downwards.
AAAACGTCATATGTTTCGACCCCAACTTCCCACAACTGTCTCAATTCTTCCACTAATGGTTGTAAATAAACATCCAAATGCCCTTTCGGATTCTTAGGCCCGGGAATAATGAGAGACAAGAAAATAAATTCCCTTTTCATACATAACCAAGGGGGTAAGTTGTATGGTGTGACCATTACGGGCCAACAAGAGTATTTCTTACCAAATTGGGTAAAAGGACTAAATCCATCCGTACACAAGCCAAGTCGCACATTACGGGGTTCCGCGGCAAATTCAGGATACATCTGATCAAAACGTTTCCATTCTTCCCCGTCACTTGGATGACACATCTTACCCGGAGTACGCTGATTTTCTTTGTGCCATGTCATGTGTTCGGAAATTTTTTTGGTAGAGTAAATTCTTTGAAGTCTTGGGGAAAGAGGAAGGTAAATTAATTGGTTCTCTGCTATTGGTTTCTTACACTTTTGACCCCTTCTATTACTCTTGTTGCCTTTTTTAGGTTTCAAAACAACTTCTCCATCACTTGTCTGAAATCTATCCATTTCACATTTTTTGCACTTGTCAAGCAACGCATCATCTTTCCAAAAGAGCATACATCCTTCGGGACATGCGTCAGTCTTTTGATGCGGTAACTGAAGTCCTTTAACTACTTTTTTTTGTATTGTAGAAACTTCGAGTCATGACATTATTTTCGGGGATAGCATCCTCAAGCAGAGAAGCAATACCATCAACGGCATTAAATGACATATTATTCTCACACTTCAAGGTTACTATCATAGAGGCCGCTTGTAATAATGACATTCTGCTCCCTTCGTATAAAGGTTGTTCCGCAGCTTTTAACATGTCAAAAAAAGCCTTTGCTTGGGGATTTGGAGGTTGTTCTTCATTCATAGCTCGATGGTCGTCATCATTGAGAACATTGTACTCCAAGGCATCAACAATCATATCTCTATATGGGTTCTCATCAAGTTGTTGGATGTGAGGATGGATGTGAGGTTGTTCGTGAATTGGAGAATATACTTCTCCATGAGAAATCCAATTATAATAATTTGGACAAAACCCGTTTGTATAGAGATGTTCTTGTACTTCAAGGACAATTGCGTATTTCATGTTTTTACATTTGTTACAAGGACACCTAAGTTGATTTTCTACCGAGTTATATTCATCTTGTTGCTTAGCAAATTCGATAAACTCAGCAACACCCTCTATAAACCTAGCATTAGGACGTTTCTTCCTAATACCAACACTTCCAACATACATCCATGAACGTTCCAATCTCTTCATTTTAATCTATAGGATAATAACAACTTATCAAAAATCTTCATTATTTATAAACACTAACATCAAAAATCTCCATTATTTACAACCTAATAATCTAAGGTGATTTATATTTACACACTAATTAACTTAAACAACCATAATTTACCCACCCCAAATAATAACTTATCAAAAAATCCCCAATTTTTACAAACCCTAATAACTAATTTGACATAATTAACTAACAATTATAAGCATAACAACATTAATAAGGCAAAAACATCGTCTTAATCGACATAAAAACCCAAACCCCCAATTTCATATAAACCCTAACCCCCAATTTATCCACTTAACATCATAATTGGTTACTACAACTTAATTGACTACAACCTAATAACCTACGACGGTCCTAATTGGCTTCTACATTACTAAATTGACAAAATAAAACAACAATAAAATTAAAAACTGAAATTAAACTAAAAAGAATAACAAACCTTTAATTCGATAAATGAAGGTGCAAGTGGCGTTTGGTGGCGGCGGTTGCTGGCTGTAGGTGGTGGCGGCGGGTGGTGGCGGCCGGTGGTGGCGGGTGTTGTCGGCTGGTGGTGGGTTGGGGGTGTTTGTGTGAGTGGGTGTGTTTGCGTTTGTGTTTATTTTTGTGTTTGTGTTTGCGGAATGAAGAGGCTGTAACATTTTCGCGATTTCATAACAGCCAAATTGGCGACTGACAAATTGGAATTTGGCGACTGTCAACTTCAGTCGCCAAATTGGCGACTGCAATACTTTATTATGGCGACTGACTTCTACAGTAGCCAAATTGGCGACTGCGCTATTATATTATGGCGACGGTATTTTCAGACGCCAAAACTTGGCGCCAAAAATGGCGACTGGCTTCAGTCGCCAAAAGTAAATTTCAGTCGCCATTTTCTGTCGGTGGTAAAAAAGTTTGGGAAAACATACAGTCGCCGAAATAGCGACTGGTTTCAGTCGCCAAACTTAACCTTCAGTCGCCAATTTGGCGACTACACACTACAGTCGCCATTTTTCCGTCGCCTGTTTTGATTATTCTTGTAGTGTTTTTACCGCAATAACAGCCTAAAACGAAACACACTATAACACGATACACACCACCGTAAACCACCAGGAGAACCACCGAACGACTACCTTGAATACCATATTACAACCTACCCTAACACCCATCTCAAGCGAAAACAGAAAACTATCCAATATACAACACAACATCACACGGTAAAACTCTGTTTTGACAACGAACAGATTCCTTATGGAACAGGCGACCAAAACGACGTGCCAGGCGGTCCTCTGGTGGTCAACTACGACTCCCTTAAGGTCAAACATGGGAATTATACATCATATATTGCTATTACACAAAGAACCAGAGATTATAGCGTGGTATACGTCTCAAAATCCGCGAAAGAAAAGGGGAGGACAAACTGTGAAATCTGAAATAGTGGTGAGCATACCTTCTTTATGGACCAAACGACCTGCCCTAGCACCCCTAGACCACCGTGGAAACCTCTCCTTTGGAAACCGAGAAGTGGCGGCAACAGGTGTGGTGAGTGTGTATATGTCGATTAGGTTAGAGTAGGGTTGGGGAGCTAGGTTTTATACGGCGGCAGACAGCATGAAGGAGGGTTTGTGTACAATTCATGTGAGTTGATGTTGTGGGCTACACACAACTCGAGATAGCCCAAGACATGGGCTGCACGCCACTCGAGATCCATACTTAACTTACACACGGTGTATTGACTAGTACTAAAGCCCGACACTATACTAATAACATGTAAAATATAAAAACACGTATACAATCATTTAATTATCACATATAACCGTTCAAAATATTATCAACACTTAAATAAAATAAGTCACCTTTTCTTTTTATTTGATAAATTACGAGGTATTACAGTGGAAAGTTTCGTTAATTATAAATATAACGAAATTTATTAAAATATTATTCAATAAAATACTTTTAGTACACATAAATATGAAATATATTTAATTATAAATATATTATCGAAATAAGGAAATACGAAATAATGGTGGAAATACGATTTAATAAAGACTGTAATATTTTACATAAAATACTTCATAAACATTACATTTGAAATACTAGTATAAAACACGGTTCGACTGCCGTTGACCGAGGCTAAAACACAGGGTATTACAGTCTTCCCCCTTAAAATGAACTTCGTCCCGAAATTCACCATCCCATAACAGTAACGAAACATATATCGAGCATAAAACAATCACAAGTAGCACTTACATAGGCTGTAAAATACGAAATGTTACATTCTACCCTCGTTAAGAAAACTTTGTCCCCAAAGTTTAACATACTTCCGAAAATACCTGACACTTAAAGGACCATGACATTGATCAAGACATGGCAATCAAATAGGAGACTCCACGTATGGTAAATCTCAGTCAACCAATCATAATATATCAATTAACCAAATTGCAATTCATCAAGATTGTACAATCCTATCAGCCTTAAGACATGGTTACGTCCTCGTAACCTCATTATAAATTTCAACATCCAAAGTTCCAGAAGATCTCTCAACCAACAACCAGAAATCATCCGATAAGGTAATTAGTCTATACTGACAACTAGTATCCGACTTTTAAAACAACAATACATACTCGTCAGTCTCATGCTACGCAATAGATTCAAAGTAATTAACAAATATATACTTTTGGAAATTCTGACCGAAAATTAACAAACTTACCTCAATGTAGACAATCAGTTAACTCATAGAGCATAATTGACAAACTAAAACCTTTCACGATCATAAACATATTGTAGAAGCCAAACATATCTTAGAAAAGACATAAGGCAAAACTTAACTTATGTAATTAACATGGAGTATTGACATACTTATATATATATACTTATCATTCCACTATTCATAAACAAGGATGTGTACGCCATAAAACAAGAACTTGTATATAACTCAGACTAAACACTTACTAAAAGTTTATCATCTCACAAACAAAAGAATTATCACATCAATAGAAAATATTAACTTTCAAAATGAAGGAACAATTACAAATTTTCAACTCAAATAAGTACTTGTAAGAAACCAATAGTATTTATCATGCAAACATATATAACCTCGAGCAATAACGAGAGCATTAGGATCGGTAGTAACCGGGTTACGCAGTAAAACAGAATCAGGGTGGCTAACATTTACATACCTCTGAAATTTTAACACAAATTGAATATATTTATAACAATGTAAACAATCAAGAAGCTCACAGTTCATGCTTGACAATTTAAAGTGTCTCATGCTCATATTCATATTATAGAAGAAAAATTAATTAACGTTATTAAACATGGAATCGTTGACATAGTTCACAAGATGTACACCAATTATAGACTCACAGGGCCGTTTAACATTCCCAGATATCAATAAGTTAACAAAATCACTTAGGTACATTTCTCGTCTACTAACATTACATCATTTATCCTGGAACTATTACTGTATACGACTTGTAAAATAGGGATTTTATACCATGCGCCGCAATTAAACATTCAAGCAGGATTTCATCAATGCGTAACCACAGAATTTGTCGTGTTGCAATCACCATAGTTATCAGAAAAAAAAAAATCAAGCACTATCATGGATGATCATTACATTGAAATTATTTTGAAACTTTTGGAACATTAAAGTGGTAATTGTGACAATTTATAAATACGAGCCAAAAGACAATATTACAAGCTATAGATCGAAACAAGATTACATAGAGACATTCTGACTCTTCTTTACTAAAACATTTTTATTGTAAATTGTAGCTCATGAACTATGAAAATTTAACGATAAAAGTAAACGAATTCACAAAGTAGTACTTCCATAAATCACACGTCCACCAGTTAATAACTCAAGATATTATGATCAGATTTTAAACTTAGCAATGCAATTCAGTTTGTGACTTAACAATATACATGAAGGTGTTAGAAAGATTATTATTTCAGTGAGCCAGACAACGATATACCATAAATATATGAAAGAGCATCAACACGAATATACTTCATTATTTTGAGGTCATAATATTAAAAAATAAGAGCGTTTGTATTACTGAAACGATTTTATATAAACTTGACGAAATCGACCAGGTTACAATATCATATAGGGAGATTCATATTCATTCAGGATGCCTACTATACATGTTACTAATGCCATATCAGGATACCACGTGGTCACATCACATAATTCACATTTGATTAAACTTTTATATAAGACTTACATAACTTACGATTCCAACAATCAAACATCATGTTGCAACTTCCAAGAATTATATTTACATAAACGTTCAGTCATTTTGTGAGCCATTATAATTTTTGAGATATATGATGGGTTCTCTAACCATAGGAAAGGAATAAATGCGAAACTTAAAGAAATTATTTATAACAACTTGGTCTGAACAGAAACTTTACAGCAATAAGACAGGAACTGGCAACTTGCCAAAATCACTATGAATTAACGACTTGTTAAGATTCTACGTGTCTTATCATTTGGGAGCGTGAATGAATATATCAAACATTGGAGTTGGAATTATACATAAACAATAGATACATTTTAAATGGTTCCTCGTTCAAAACATGGGTAAAACATAACTGTGCAGTGACAGTCTGACCACTGTCGACTAAAATATTTATCTCTCTCAAAATATAATTCACATTAACATGAAACCAAAAGCATTGGAAAGCTGAATCAAAAGGTTATCACACGTAAAATCTTCATATCCATATGAAGAACACTTTTTAGATGACAACCCGTACAATTTGGGTAACATTCTGGACTTTTATTAAAATTTTGGTTCCATTAAAATTACTTCATATTATCATAATAAACACAAACATTATTCCTCCCAAAACATGTTGACACACCATCGAAGCATAGAAATCACGTTGCACCCTAATAACATTTATTCATCATTTCATTCTGTAATAGTCATCTAAAACACGGTAAAGATTGCGAAGCAGAAAAGTAGATCATCTAAATGACTGAATATTTATACATGTATATAAAAATGTATCACATAACTTTATATTACCCATGGCTTGGGGTAGCTCATTCCGCATATCACTAGACATGAATTACTATAACATTTAAATCTGATCGTTTATACCCAAATACCAAGCAAAATATTAAAAAATTATGTTAGTCATTTAATAACCAGATATCCTATAGACAGTGCAAGACACCAAAATTACCTGATCATATCACTCTAATTTATTATACAATAAATGTACATCCATTCCCTGGAAATTTCAATTTAATCATTCAGATTAATCAGCATTTCATTATCAGTCGTATTCTTCTTATGCACATCATCATATTAGTCAAACTTATATTTCAAACTCGTATTCAAATTTTCATGTCCTCAGTAATTGAAGTAATACATATCTCAATCACATTCAATATCAATCTCATGATTAACAATATAGATTACCAACCATGTTCTTTCACAGCGCATATGCATTGAGTATGGTCAGCCGTTATGTAACACCCCCATTTATTAAGGAGTCTTTAGCAAGACCTTCCCAAATAAATAGGACTGTTACCATCTCGGAAATACCGAGGTAGTGAATAACAAAGTAAAACAACCACAGTAGTTTATAATTAAATGATAGATAAAATCTCTTACAACTTGTCCAAAGACCAAATACAAAACTGAGTTACAAGAAATAAAATAAACTCTGAAATAAAAGACTAGAGTGATCTATAAGCTAAGTAAGTCCAAGTCCGCATCTCACAATCCTGCCTCAGCTCCTAGTGTAACACCCCCATTTATTCAAGAGCCTTTAGCAAGACATTCTCAAATAAATAGAGCTGTTACCATCTCGGAATATCCGAGGTAGTGAATAACAAAGTATGCAAACCAAAGTACTTTATATAAAAACTGATTAAATTTAAACTTGATATTACAACTACTACGAGGTCCAAACTTTGATAAAATAAAAGTACAACTGAAGATGTCTAAGTGTTATCTAACTCTAAGTAGGTCCAAGCCATGTCTCTCTCCATGCCCAAGCTCCCTAGTCCATCTGTCACTGACCTGTAAAATCTACTCCCCATTCCGGATCATCGTAGGTGTCACACGAATACACAGGGTCAACCGCGAGGTTGAGTAGGTAAAACAGATAAAACATAAATAACAATATTACTGTATCCTTCTCCATCTCCATATCATTCGATCATCCACCACACCTCCACCACTTCACACCTCCATCACAACACACCTCCCGTCACACCACACCTCCCATGGCCATATCACAAGTCCCTTATCACAAGACCCATATCACAAGACCCATATCACAAGACCCACTTCACATCTCCGTTCTCCACCATAAGCTGTAACAACCCGACCCACCACGGTCGTAACACAACCCCAATAAGATGGGAGGTATGCCTTTGGGCCCATTATTTGTCCTCACTTAAGCCCAAAAGCACAAGGCCTTGTTACTAAGTGGTGGGTGAAAGTTATTATAAACATATCACAATCCTCACATTCTACCGATGTGGGACAAATCTCCTCTCATACTCATGGGGTGTTACAAACTCCCCCACTTAAAGAACACAACGTCCTCGTTGTGCCTCAAACTTGACCACAACCAAGGCCAGAATCCTCCCCCGCTAGGTGTGTGACCCGGGTACTCCCGACCACAGGCTCACCACACGGTCGCAGGGTCGCTCTGATACCATTTGTAACAACCCGACCCACCACGGTCGTAACACAACCCCAATAAGATGGGAGGTATGCCTTTGGGCCCATTATTTGTCCTCACTTAAGCCCAAAAGCACAAGGCCTTGTTACTAAGTGGTGGGTGAAAGTTATTATAAACATATCACAATCCTCACATTCTACCGATGTGGGACAAATCTCCTCTCATACTCATGGGGTGTTACATAAGCAGTAATAAGCAATCAATCACAATATCACAATAAAATATATCACTCAGATACTGGGTGTCCTCATGCCAGATCACAATCACAGTCATAAATATTTCCCTTACCTCAATTTGCAGAAAGACAACCGAACGGTTGTTAGAAATATTCCACGCGGAAAACCGTCACCTGAACATATATTATATAACAGTTATTAACCCCTGTCCTAGAATAGTAAGGATTCCAAACATAGTAACTTTCTAAAAGTGGAAAGTTTCCTATAATAGAAACTTTCCCGAAATAGCAACCTCGTCCCAAAAGACAATACCACATAATTATTGATCATGTTCTCATTTACTAATCTTAATCACATATAAATAATTGTCACCATATGAAATCATGAAATTACCCATACCCAATTACATTACTAACCACAAAACATTATTAACAAGTTACCCCATACTAATAATCAGTCATTAACAACGACAATAATAACATAAGTAATTAATAAAAATCATTATGTTCATTATCAATAATATTAGCCATAGCAATTTCTAATAATATGATTAGAAATAATAACAACATATATAACCCATGACATACAATTATAATTTCATGAGGATAACAACAATTCAACATTAATTTTAAACACCCTTACTAATAATATTAATAAGGTCATTATCATTACTATAAACATCCTACCATAATAATAACAATAATAATAATAATAATAATCATAATATTCATTAACAATAGTAATCATAATAGTGATTTAGAAATAAAAGAAATGGACAAACAGTAGCGACCAACGTACGCAACCCAGCTATTCGAATCGCGAAACGAACTCAATCAACAGCTACCATGAGCAACCCCCGAGTTAAACATCACGACTGACACGGAAACAACCCCTACCTTTCCTAGTGGCACCACCAGGCTCGTCTCCAAGCTGTGGTGGTCCCAGGAGAGAAGGCAGCAACGGTCGACACCATAACAACCGCCATCAGCAACCCCTTTAAAACCCGTTCACCACCAGTACTCTGTTTTTACCGCAAGAACAGCCTAAAACGAAACACACTATAACACGATACACACCACCGTAAACCACTAGGAGAACCACCGAACGACTACCTTGAATACCATATTACAACCTACCCTAACACCCATCTCAAGCGAAAACAGAAAACTATCCAATATACAACACAACATCACACGGTAAAACTCTGTTTTGACAACGAACAGATTCCTTATGGAACAGGCGACCAAAACGACGTGCCAGGCGGTCCTCTGGTGGTCAACTACGACTCCCTTAAGGTCAAACATGGGAATTATACATCATATATTGCTATTACACAAAGAACCAGAGATTATAGCGTGGTATACGTCTCAAAATCCGCGAAATAAAAGGGGAGGACAAACTGTGAAATCTGAAATAGTGGTGAGCATACCTTCTTTATGGACCAAACGACCTGCCCTAGCACCCCTAGACCACCGTGGAAACCTCTCCTTTTGAAACCCAGAAGTGGCGGCAACAGGTGTGGTGAGTGTGTATATGTCGATTAGGTTAGAGTAGGGTTGGGGAGCTAGGTTTTATACGGCGGCAGACAGCATGAAGGAGGGTTTGTGTACAATTCATATGAGTTGATGTTGTGGGCTGCACACAACTCGAGATAGCCCAAGACATGGGCTGCACGCCACTCGAGATCCATACTTAACTTACACACGGTGTATTGACTAGTACTAAAACCCGACACTATACTAATAACATGTAAAATATAAAAACACGTATACAATCATTTAATTATCACATATAACCGTTCAAAATATTATCAACACTTAAATAAAATAAGTCACCTTTTCTTTTTATTTGATAAATTACGAGGTATTACAGTGGAAAGTTTCGTTAATTATAAATATAACGAAATTTATTAAAATATTATTCAATAAAATACTTTTAGTACACATAAATATGAAATATATTTAATTATAAATATATTATCGAAATAAGGAAATACGAAATAATGGTGGAAATACGATTTAATAAAGACTGTAATATTTTACATAAAATACTTCATAAACATTACATTTGAAATACTTGTATAAAACACGGTTCGACTGCCGTTGACCGAGGCTAAAACACAGGGTATTACACCTAGCTCATCTGTCTCTTTCCTGTAGAATCTACTCCCCATTCCGGATCATCGTAGGTGTCACACGAATACACTGTCAACCTCGCGGTCGAGTAGGATAACACAAAATCATAATGCACAAATAATGATATGCAAATGCCATGATATGCCCGAGCTCAATCTCAATCTCAATCTCAATCTCAACCCGTAACTCCCACCCTTACCGATCCTCCCGGCAGAGTATAATCGGCCGTCGTCGAACACCAGCATAACAGCTGACGTCACCAGGTCTAGTCATGTAGAACTAGCCTAGGCCCAATAATATATCATCATCTCGAATCTGTATCCAATGCATATGTCATGCTCATGAATGGAATATTAACATAAACCATTACCAAATATCATTCTCATGTCAATCATGTTCAGCATCCAATACATACAATTTAACACTCATTCATAATAGATCATAGAGTATGGTATCAATTTATCCTACCTGGATAACAATATAATCTCATCCCGCAGCTAACATCCAATCAGCATAATCTCTTCATCACATACTCAACACCTAACAAAATAATGTACTTAATTACTAACTAATACAATTACGCCACTAATATAATATATCAATTATTCAAATTAATTACGATCCTTCACATATCCATCACCTATATACCATAATTATGTATAATTATCACCTAATAAAATAATTAATCATGCACATAACATAGACTCATCATAACTTAATAGGAATATCAACTTAAAGAACAAATATGACTTTTCTTGATTTTCCATCACCTGACAGATTCGGTATAAAATATATAACTAATTCCATAAAAATTGAATTGATTCAAGGCCAATTGGATGAGAACCCCATGAGTCTTATCTACAAAATAATGTCTAACGTAGTTTTCTCAAATTCCAAACATATCTACGGTTTTCAGATTGATTGGCAAAAGCTGACAGAATCCGTCGCATAAAAAGTATTAATTCAAAAAACGAGTTTAAAATATTATTTTTCAGTAATTCCAAATCCTATTATCATCTAGACTTTACAAAGATTATGTATAAAAAAATACCCAAAATTGAATCGACTTATAAACTAGGTTTCCAAACCATTTTCCACAACCAAATCAGATTCGCGGACTTTTCAGCGACATGTTCATAAATAAATAACCTAGGACAAACCATAAAGATTCTGACTATGAAATTTTATATGCATAAACTAGACTTCAAATAAACGTGACTCTCTTTTCAAAGTTTTCGAAGAAAAAGACTTTAAAGCAGTATAAAAAAATTAAATGAAATCGACTTACAAACAGGAAAATTGAATTAGGTTGCAAAAGGTGAGAAATCTCCAATCCAATGAGCGGCTCGACACTCTTTGTAATACCTCGTATTTTATGATTAAGTTTATTATTATTTTGACGTGTTAGTGGATATTTAGCGTTATACTTGACAATTTATTTATCGGATAAGGGTTATATTTCTTTATATGTTATTAAGTGATGGGTCGAGTATACGAGTTAGTTAAAGAGATCGTGTTTTGAATAGAAGCTTGGGCCTCGATATGTGAGCCAACCCAAAATAGCCATCTCGACTTTATCACCCAAACCCATATAACGTGATAAAAAAAAACTAAACCCCTCTTGACTGCCACCATATGCAAATTCTCAAAACCCTAACCTAATCTATGTCGACACCTGACTACCCACTCACGTCTGAAGCCGCCACACTAGAGAACACGAAGGGGAGGTTACACGGTTGTTTAAGGGAGCCCAAGGGTGGTCGAACTCGCTATGATGTAAGCCTACTCACCACGTTTTTGGTTATTTCAGTTTCTCTTTCGTTTTAATTCAATAAATTCATTCGTGTAATGGTCGGTTTAAGTTCTGATTTTCAAGCAATATTAATCTAAGATGTATGTTAATTGTTTATAGACCATAGCAGCGTCGTCTTTGACCACCTAGGACCGCTATCTTGTTGGGGCTGGTGTCCTTGACAATTAAGTACAATGACTTATTAAATCTCTTTAAGGATCACAAGGGCATACTTTTGTATTATTACCAGTTGATCCACGTTTATCAATAACGGTTGGCTTGCTAGATAAGTTTGACGTTATTGTCATACGGATGGCGGTGGTCAACTGGTCCCTATACGTCACACCTATAGGACACGTTTGAGAGATGTGAAGGTATGAAAATACAGTCACATTTTGCCGGATATGACTAAACGGTTAGTCAGAGGTATTGACTATTAAATTAGTCAATAAGATGTTGAGATTATTATTTAATACGGATTAAATAATTTTAGCTAATACGGATTACATGATTAATTCGTAAATTAAATATAAACGGTTATATTTAATTAAATATTGTATTCGCGTATTAATATAAACAGTTATATTAATTTGGGTAATTATACAATATCGTATTTTGTCAGACCATTATTAATATATCGACTGTATTAATATCTGATAACATGTTACGATTTATAATTAATATACCGCGAACAACTTAAAGCTAAATGGGTCGAATCACGAATTAGAATAAGGTAAGAGTGGAAAGCCCACTCCTACCCTATCTCCAATTCGGCCGAAACCTAGAGACTACATAAGGAGAGTTTTTCTCCTTATGTCAGTTACTCTTGGTGCACTGTTAAATTATCTCAGGGTAAAATTAGGGTTTGAGAGCATTCTTCTCCCAAAACCTCAGATCTCACATCTAAAACTCAATAGCTCTCCCTATATTGCAAGGCAATTGGAGAGGATTTCTAGCACACGCGGCCACGTCTCAAACTAAGTCTTGGGTGCAAGTTATAGGAGGGAATTTGCATTAATTCCTGTTCTTAGGCCTTTTGCGCGAGGACTAAAGGTTGTACTTCTTTTCTCATGTTTTTAATCTTATGACGATATTCACAATTGCATATTTCATTATAATCCTGCAAATTTAGGGTGAATACGCGTTTTATTCCCCACAAGTGGTATCAGAGCCTTAGGCCATGAAAATTTTACAATTGTGTCTTTCATAAGATTTAAATTTTTGAAAACCGTACATTCTGTCGCAGGCACTCGATCGAGTCCCTGTTGCACTCGATCGAGTGCCCTCGTACCAGGCCCGTGCGTGTGTTTTTTGTGAGAAATCGATCTTGTTTTTCGATTTTTATTTGCATATTGTTAATTAATCGATATTTTTAGCAATATGTGAATCTTTTGTTGTTGTTTATTTATGATTTACACGTTTTATATCCATGTTATAAACCCGTTTTGATTTAAAAGTGCAGCGATTGCGTTTTAAAGAGTCACTCGATCGAGCCCCTGCTGCACTCGATCGAGTGACACTGGCACTCGATCGAGTGCCTCTGCTGCTCGGTCGAGTGCTCATGTTTCGGGCTCCCTTTTCGAAAATAACTTGTTTTCTTATTTTCACATGGCTTAAAATAATATACTGTATACGGAAATAGTATATTATTTAGTTTAACGGTTCACCCTCGATTGATACATATTGTTTTAAAACAGTTTAAAATAATGGATTATATGTTTATTAAAATTGGTGATTAAAACGGTATAGTAACTTAATTTTAATCTTAAAAGGTGGTTTGGTATAAATTTATTAATCATAATAACAGTATTATGTCATGTATAAATTTTATTTAGTTGATGCATTTTATTTATCGTCTTGTGAATGCCTTGAATGCTTTCAATAACGTATTTAATTATTGCAAACGGTTGTAACTTAGTGTGGCCTTAGAAGATTGTGTTACCGTAATGATGGGACACGATCTTGCTTGTAATTTTGAGATCTTGAATCTCCGTTTTGGGTTTTTGCCATGTAATTAATTTTGTATTTAAATTAGAATGTATCTAGGTTTACTTTTGTAATTTAAATTAGTAATTTTGCGAAGACCAAAGAGAAGACGGAGACCGGATGCTCACTCCCGCTGCAAGGACCAAGATAGAACATCAAGACAAGCTTCTAGGGTCCAACGGTGGATTCCAAGTTGTTTTATGTTTATTTTGGTAGGATAGGCCACACTAGGACTTTTATTTACGTTTATTGCATTTATCTTTACGCTTTCATCGATAATAGCTTGCATCATATTCCGCCTAAAAACCAAACCACCTATATCATGCCTGAAAACTGACTCATGTAGAGGTCACGCGTTAGTTTTCTGTGACAATACAGATGTCACATGTCAATTTAAAAGCCATCACTTTATTTAATTCATTCACGCAAATGCTAGTTTTTAGTTCACTTAAATATGGATAAATAACAGTTGATGGGGTCTTCCTCGTATAACCAAAAATTGAGATTAGTCTTTATAAATCAGCCTCCCATGAATCCCTTCTTCGTCGGTAGGCATAATATGACCCCTTCTACGTCGGGTAAGTGGGAACAGATGATTTATTTTATCTCAACATCATGGTCACTCGATAATATTCCAGTGACTGAGATGGACTAATAGATAGGATTTACGGAAATCTATCGACCAAGAGTTCCAACGATTGGAATTAGCCAAACTGTGGGCTTATCAATATACGGAAATTGAGTCTTGGGATCGTTTATATAATTCTTGAAGGAGATCAATTATATAAATGCATGAGTCTACGAGTTTAAATTCAATTTAATATAGACTTAAATCACAACAATAAGTTGCTTATATGGTTTTGTTTTATCTTCCTTTTCAGTGTAGAACACGTTCATTAAAACTGCTGTAAAACTAAAATGGCTGGTGAAGACCCAATGCCAAGTGCCAAGCTAGCACGTGAATCCTGGCTAAAAGCCTTCATGGACTCCATGAATCAGTCAACTAGACTGAGGAATGATGGGTCAAACTTCTCTGACTGGGAGGCAGCACTACGGAATGCTGCCATTGCTGACGGAAAGCTTAAGTTCTTAACTGAGCCCATTCCGCCACACCCAGGAACTGGAGCTAGAGCCAACGAAATTCGCGCTCATAGCGATTTCGTTATGGAAGCGGGTGCGATAAAGAACGTACTCATCTATGCAATGGAATCCAATTTGCAAAGACGCTTCATAACCCATGGTGCAAACAAGATTTTCACCACGCTCACTAACGAATTCTCCAAGGCTCCGAGAATCGTTTCTTATGAGCATACCTGTCGCTTCTTTGAGGCGAAACTCCAGAAGGGCCAAGCTGTTAGCCCACATATTCTCAACATGATTGAGAATATCGAGAAACTGGAGTCCCTAAACTGCAAGATCAGTGAGAACATCATCGTTGATCGCATGCTTTATTCGCTTCATGATGGGTTCGCCCTCTTTAGGGCCAACTACTACATGAACGACATGAAGAAGACTCCCCATGAGCTCCACTCCCTTCTCGTACAGACTGAGAAGGATCTTAAGTTGAGTGGGAGTCTTAAGCAGGATGTTCTCATGATCTCCAGTAAGGGGAAAGGTAAAGGGAAGGCTAAAGCTCAGGGCGACCTAGCAGTAGGTAAGCCCAGGTTCAAGAAACCAGGATTTGCTAAGAGTGGGCCTGGTGAGTCGAGTAACTCACAAGGCAAGACAAAGAGCAAGGATACAAGCATGGAATGTCACCATTGCCACAAGACTGGGCATTGGAGGCGCTCATGCCCCGTGTATCGCGAGGACATTAAAGCAGGCCGTGTTACTCCTGTTGGTATGTCTTCTTCTTCTTTTATTCACATGATTGAGATTAACCATGCAAGTTGCGGAACTTGGGTACTTGATACTGGTTGTGGTTCTCATCTATGTAATCATGTGCAGGGCCTCCGAAACCAAGAACCCCTAATCAAGGGTGAGGTGGACCTGCGTGTCGGGAATGGAGCACGTGTGGCTGCAATCTCGAAGGGAGCATACGTAATCCAGCTTCCAAGTGGATTCGAGTTATTTTTATATAACTGTTATTATGTTCCTAGTTTATCCAAAAACATTATTTCAGTTTCTGCACTTGACAAACTTGGTTTTTCATTTGTAATAGAGAATAATAGCTGTATTTTCTCCTTACACAATATGATTTATGGCAAGGCAGTTTCCATGAATGGAATTTATGTTTTGGATCAAACCACCGAGATATTACATGTGAATAATAAAAGAATAAAGGTAGGTGACAAAGATCAAACTTACCTATGGCATTGTCGTATGGGACACATAAATGAGAAACGCGTAAAACAGCTCATGCAGAATGGAGCTATTTCGCCCTTTGATTTCGAATCATATGGCACGTGTGAATCATGTCTCATCGGCAAAATGACTCGTATTTCCTTCAAAGGTGTTGGAATGCGCGCTGCCGACCTATTAGGACTCATACATACGGACGTATGTGGCCCTATGTCGATCAACGCACGAGAAGGCTATAGGTATTTCATCACTTTCACGGATGATTTGAGTAGATATGGCTATGTCTACTTGATGAAACATAAAAGTGAATCCTTCGACAAGTTCAAAGAATACCAGAATCGGGTACAGAACCAGCTGGGTAGAAAGATTAAAGCACTACGTTCGGATCGTGGTGGTGAGTATCTTTCACACGAGTTTGATCAACACCTAAAAGACTGTGGGATCGTACTACAGTTGACTCCACCTGGAACACCACAATTAAATGGTGTGTCCGAACGGTGAAATCGAACTCTACTTGATATGGTTCGATCCATGATGAGTCACACCGTTGTGCCTGATTCATTGTGGGGCTATGCTCTTTTGTCAGCCGCTCTAATACTTAACCGAAGTCCGTCTAAAGCTGTTGACAAGACTCCATTCGAGCTATGGAAGGGAACGGTCCCTAACTTGTCCTTTATTCGGGTTTGGGGCTGCGAGGCTTATGTCAAGTGGAGACACGAGGATAAGCTCGGCCCGCGATCGGTCAAGACATACTTTATAGGCTATCCAAAGGGAACGTTTGGTCATTACTTCTACTCGCCTACCGAACAACGTGTTTTTGTTGCGGCTAGTGCGACGTTCTTAGAGAAAGAATTTCTCGAGAACAAGTCGAGTAATAGAACCTTCGAGTTATCGGAGGTTCAAGAACCAACTACCGAGCAACCATTGGAGGAAACAGTACCTTCAACCGAGGCTGCGGTAGATATCCCTGAGGAACCTAGGAGGTCAGGAAGAGTCTCTATTCCACCGGACAGATACATTGGTATGGTCGAGGAACACGATACAGATGACGTCTTACTCCTAGAGGGTAATGAACCCACAACC
Source organism: Silene conica (assembly GCA_029255685.2). Lineage (NCBI taxonomy): Eukaryota > Viridiplantae > Streptophyta > Magnoliopsida > Caryophyllales > Caryophyllaceae > Silene > Silene conica. The sequence continues at coordinate 46,991,928 of CM055318.2, read as the reverse complement.
TATAAAGGTGCCATGACCAGTTCTGACTCAAAGCTATGGCTAGAAGCCATGCAATCCGAGAAGGACTCCATGTATGATAACAACGTGTGGGATCTTGTGGACCTACCTGCAAAGGTACGTCCCCTTCAATGCAAATGGCTTTACAAGATAAAGCATGCCGTGGAAGGACAACAAGATATCCACAAGGCTAGACTAGTTGCTAAAGGTTTCACTCAAGTGCCAGGCTTGCACTATGATGAGATCTTTGCACCCGTAGTCATGCTACGTTCCATTCAGATTATCTTAGCGATCGCCGCATTTCATGACTATGAAATATGGCAAATGGACGTTAAAACCGCCTTCTTAAACGGTTATTTGGAGGAAGACTTGTACATGGTACAACCCGAGGGTTTTATCGATCCAGCACATCCTAAGAAAGTTTGCAAGCTTAAGCGTTCCATCTATGGACTTAAGCAAGCATCGCGGAGTTGGAATCATCGCTTCGACCAAGTGATAAAAGAGAATGGGTTCATTCGATCAGTCGAGGAACCATGTCTCTATATCAAGTCGAGTGGGAGCAAGATTGTCTTCCTAGTACTGTATGTCGATGACATACTCTTGATTGGGAATGACATACCTCTCTTATCTTCGGTTAAAGCATGGTTGAAAAACCATTTCCAGATGAAAGATCTGGGAGAGGCACAAAGAATTTTGGGCATCCGTATCTACAGGGATAGATCACGACGGATGTTGTCTCTCAGTCAGGAGTCTTATATAGAGAAGATTCTGGAGAGATTCAGTATGACGAACTCCAAGAAGGGGTTCCTTCCCATGACTCCTGGGCTTCACTTGAGCAAGACTCAAGAAGCTAAGTCAGTGGAAGAGAAAGAGCGCATGAGTCGGATTCCTTATGCCTCGGCAATAGGATCGATCATGTATGCCATGATATGCACACGTCCAGACGTTGCATATGCATTGAGTATGACCAGTCGATTCCAAGCTCATCCAGGTGAACCACACTGGATGGCCGTGAAAAACATTCTTAAGTACCTACGGAGGACTAAAGATTGGGGATTGACTTATGGAGGCGACTCAACGCTCTGCGCCACGGGTTACGCAGATGCTAGCTTCCAAACAGATCGAGATGACTCGAAATCTCAGTCTGGATTTGTCTTTACTCATAATGGGGCTGCTGTCAGCTGGAAAAGTTCTAAACAGAGTGTTACAGCAGATTCTACGACTGAGTCCGAGTACTATGCCGCCTCGGAAGCAGTTAAGGAAGCAATATGGATGCGTCAATTCTTACAAGGACTATCAGTAGTGCCTAGTTCGAATGACCCAATCACCGTCTATTGTGACAATAGCGGTGCCATCTTCCAAGCTAAGGAGCATAAGTCTAGCAGCAAGGCTAGGCATGTACAACGGAAAGCTCATCTAATTAGAGATTACGTGGAGCAAAAGGAGATTTTTATTGAAAAGATCGCTACGGATGACAACATAGCTGATCCTCTCACAAAAGCATTACCACGTGATAAGCATGAAGGGCACATTCATTCCATGGGAATTGGATGTGTTCCTAAGTTGTAGTACTCTTTTATGAATTCATGTAATAATTCATTTTCTCGTGTACTCTATTCAACCTTATTGTTATGATATAAAATGTTTTGTTTCTCATGTGGAATTGTACGCCAATTTTGAACACCACAAAGTGAACTGATTAACATTACATCGTTTTGGTCCTTGATTACCCACTTGAGCTGATAACTCAGGTAATCATTTTGTGACGTTGGTTGATGGTGGGTTCAACGAGCCATAAGTCACGTGGATGACTGACCAATCACAAAGGCGAGTTATACGGATATCTCGTAGGACACCCCGTGACATCGTTATGGAGTCCTAAATGTTTTATAACATTGGGTGCCAGGTCGTGGATAGGACCTCCATAGTGTTCCTTAGAGTCGAGTCTTTTGACTTTCAACTGTTTCTTAAGATTAAGACAGATTTTGGGTAACTTTGGTTTCTTTCCCACGGTCACCGTAACAGGGGCCAAGAGGATTTTTTCTGGGTTATTTCATGCTGGGCGATATCGGCAGGATTCGAGTTGAGGGAAATATCCAAACCCTTATCAGGATTTTATCATTTCTCAGGGCCACTCGAGGAGTAGTAACTGAAATGCATGGCCATGCTCGAATACAGATTCGTTTTATCAGTTAAGTTACTCTCTAGTCGGGGAAACCACTCTTGATACAGATCGCTTGTGAGATACGACCTTTGCGAATGCGGATTTGCAAATTGTCTTACATTGAGTGGGAGAAATTTTAAAAGGATATGAGATTCGGTTATCGCACCTACACTTGTACGGACAAGTGGGAGTTTGTTGGAGATTGTGTCCTCCACATGTAGTGTGATAACGTCATTGAACATACCCTTGTACGGACAAGTGGGAGATTGTTGGGGTTGGTGTCCTTGACAATTAAGTACAATGACTTATTAAATCTCTTTAAGGATCACAAGGGCATACTTTTGTATTATTACCAGTTGATCCACGTTTATCAATAACGGTTGGCTTGCTAGATAAGTTTGACGTTATTGTCATACGGATGGCGGTGGTCAACTGGTCCCTATACGTCACACCTATAGGACACGTTTGAGAGATGTGAAGGTATGAAAATACAGTCACATTTTGCCGGATATGACTAAACGGTTAGTCAGAGGTATTGACTATTAAATTAGTCAATAAGATGTTGAGATTATTATTTAATACGGATTAAATAATTTTAGCTAATACGGATTACATGATTAATTCGTAAATTAAATATAAACGGTTATATTTAATTAAATATTGTATTCGCGTATTAATATAAACAGTTATATTAATTTGGGTAATTATACAATATCGTATTTTGTCAGACCATTATTAATATATCGACTGTATTAATATCTGATAACATGTTACGATTTATAATTAATATACCGCGAACAACTTAAAGCTAAATGGGTCGAATCACGAATTAGAATAAGGTAAGAGTGGAAAGCCCACTCCTACCCTATCTCCAATTCGGCCGAAACCTAGAGACTACATAAGGAGAGTTTTTCTCCTTATGTCAGTTACTCTTGGTGCACTGTTAAATTATCTCAGGGTAAAATTAGGGTTTGAGAGCATTCTTCTCCCAAAACCTCAGATCTCACATCTAAAACTCAATAGCTCTCCCTATATTGCAAGGCAATTGGAGAGGATTTCTAGCACACGCGGCCACGTCTCAAACTAAGTCTTGGGTGCAAGTTATAGGAGGGAATTTGCATTAATTCCTGTTCTTAGGCCTTTTGCGCGAGGACTAAAGGTTGTACTTCTTTTCTCATGTTTTTAATCTTATGACGATATTCGAAATTGCATATTTCATTATAATCCTGCAAATTTAGGGTGAATACGCGTTTTATTCCCCACATATCTATGACGTTTTAATCACCTGTTCCCTCACGCGGGATTGTTTTCAGACCAGAGTTTCTTTAACTCACAGGGTTGTGATATAATTCGAAACTTATGCTGTTTATATTGTTTATGGGAATTGGGATGGATGAACAAAGGGTAGTCCATAGTTTTGGGTGGTGGTTAGTGCGGTGGTTCGTGGTGCCTCACGGCAGTTCTTTGGGTGGTTTTCGTTAGGGGTGTTATTGGTGTGAAAACAGGGTAATCGTGGGGATGATGGGTTGTGAGGAGTTGTCTGGTGTTATGGGTGGTTGTCGGTGGCCACTGAACTCTCCCCTGGAACCACCACGGCTCAGGGGAGAGTGTGGTGGTGCCACCAGAGGGGGTCAGGGTCTGCAAATGGCATTGGGCAGGGTGTTTTACGCGGCAGTCAGACGAGTTCGGGGGGGCTGTAACGGGCTGTGGTGACGGAAGTTGTGGGTTTGTTGTGTTGTTGGTCTTTACGTTGATTAGTGTTGTTAATACTATTATTATTATTATTATTATTATTATTATTATTATTATTATTATTATTATTATTATTATTATTATTATTATTATTATTATTATTATTATTATTATTATTATTATTATTATTATTATTATTATTATTATTATTATTATTATTATTATTATTATTATTATTATGATTATTTTATTATTATTAATGTTGTTAATATTACTAATGTTGTGATTAGTGATATTATTAGTGTATATCTATGTTTAGCAATTGTTATGATTAATATACTTGTTAATGAACATTGTTTTATCATTAATTACTCGTATTGTTATTGTTGCTAATTTAGTAATATTTGCTCATTTGAGTTCTTGCTTTAATTAGTAAGTCCTTAATTAGTAAAGTTTGTAATTTCTTATGTTGCTTTGTTTATGAGACCTTATGAGTCGGGAAGTTACTATTTTAGAAGTTGCTATTTCAGGAAAGTTTCTATTTTGGGAAACTTTCCAATTTTAGAAAGTTAAGAAATTCGACACATTGTTACGATTTTACGTATAGGGTTTAGTATGGGTTGTTGATCGTTAAATATTATATGTTTAGGTGACGGTTTCCGAGGGGAACATCTTTCGGAGCTATTGACTTTCTTTCTGCAAGTTGAGGTAGGGGAATAACTGTGCACTCGTTTATGATGTGATACATGCTTATTAATTGTTGTGAATTATATACATCTTATTGAATGAATAATGTTGTAATGTTATTAATTGTCTGTATATTCCTATGATGAGGAAATTGTGATAATGGGTCTTGTGATACGGTGCGGAGTTTATTTGGCGTTGGATCGGTGCGGAGTTTATTTGGTGTTGGATCGTTGCGGAGTTAAGGGACGATTGATCCCAATATATATATTATAAGTTTGTTTATTTATTTTCCTCTACTCAACCTCGTGGTTGACCCTGTGTATTCGTGATCACCTGTGATGAACCAAATTATTGGGAAGCAGATTGACAGGTGGCTGAGACTATGGGAAGTTGTGGGAGGAGAGAGCTTGGATCTGGACCAGACTAGAGTCTAGATCAGCATAGTAAGTTTAGCATGAGTTGTACTTACTTTTCATAAGACAGTTTTATTACAGTTTTAAGAACATGTTATGGAGTTTAACTTTTAATTAAAGTATTGTTTATCATTCCTTTGTATCTACTGCCTCGGGAAACCGAGATGGTAACACCCTTATTTATCTGGGGAGTCCTAGTATCAGAGCGAACAATCCTCAGGCCTAACCTAATGAACCCAATGAATGTAGGAGAGTCTAAATAAAACGAACCCCGGGATAGGACTGTTAGGAGCACACTAAAGGAAAAGTATGAGTCTGGGGCCCCCTCACACCAAACCTGGGCCCTTTCAGTTCTGTCTCGGGAACTCAATGAGAGAAATTGAAAAGTGGGGTAGATTATATAGTGACCTAGTTATCTGGTACTAACGTTCTTTGTGATACCCCGTATTTAAGCCTCGGTCAACATTGGTCAAACCATGTTTTATACACGTATTTCAAACGGGATGCCTATTAAGTATTTTACGTAAACTATTATTATTTTATAAATCGTATTTCTACGATCATTTCGTATTTCATAGTCATTTTATATTTGATGATTATTTCGTAAAATGTCATTTCATTCGTATTTCTTTATTTTGATAATATATTTATAATTAAATATATTTTCTATTTTAGATTTAATTCTCAGTTATTCTTGTTTTATTATTTGAGTCAAAATTATATTTAAATTCTAAGTTTATTTTAAGTAAGTACTAATAATTTTATAATCTTATAATTAATTTAATTGATATTGATATTTACCAATACTAGTTATATAATCTAAGTAATATAATTATTTATATGTATTTGTTAATTTTAAGTTATGAGTCGGAATCGGGGTGGAAGTCCTTGAGAAGCGTGATGGGCTTGGGCTCGAGTAGGATATGAGAATCGTGTAATACCCGACCTAGTCTACTAATCGACTTATGCTATGGTTCAACCCATCGACATACCACACAAAGCTTAAAAATAAAAACAAACCCTAATACCTATACCTCGTTGCCTCCATCAACGTAATTCAACACAAACCCTAATCACTTTTGAGACCGCATCAGCCACCCTACTTCTCCTACACTGAGAAGTCCTTAGATCACCATGACAATGAAGGAGACCAAAGGAAGGGAAACACGCAGATATAGCAGCAAGAACCATCCTCGTATTGCCTATGCACTGCAGCGAGTTTGTAAGTAGTTTTCGTACCCTTCTGGACCATCGTTTTGCATGTTCTTTGGTTGTATGTAAACCTTGTAATGCCCATAACATATTCATCATCTACGAGTCACCAAAGGACCACCGTGGTGGTTGCAGTAAACACTTGTTTTGGCGGCAGTAATCACGTTTTATATACTCTGTTTCGTCACTATGTTCGTGTTTCAATTACTTGTTCAGGCTGTTGTTTTATTTGAATTTTGGCACGAGTCCCTAGAGTGTCGTAATAGGGTGTTAATAGTCTAGTATGGTTGTGTTGGGGTGGTGCGTGGTGGCTGTAGAACCCTATTTTGACAGCCTATAGAGGCGGCAGAAACAGGGCAGAAACATGGGTGGTTGCGTGTTCAACAGCGGGTGTTGGGGGTTAGTTATCGTGTTGATTCTTGGGATCGAGGACTCACCTTTGCCTCCTATGGGACCACCGTGGGTCAGTGGTGACCACGGTGGTGGCCACTGGAGCTGTTGGGCACGGTGGAGAGAGAGAGAGGCGTGAGAAAAGTAGGAGTTGTAGACGGTTGCTGAAAGTGAAGATGGACAGGGATGTTCAGGCTGTTTTGGACTGTACGTGGTGGTGGTTATGGTGACCTTTGTTGGTGGCTAGTGGGTGGAAGTAGTAGTTGGTAGTACGTAGTTTAGGTTGGGCCAAGTAGTGGTAGTTGTCGGGGACCGTGATGGCGGTGGTAGTGTCGGGAAAAGGGGTGCAACGGACCGTTATTCTGCGTATACCAGGGGTTGCTGCTGCCGCGGTTGTTACGGTGTCCATCGAAGGCGAGTTTAAGGGAGGCATAGTCAGTGGGTGGTGTCTTTAGGTACAGCGTGATATGAGGGTGCCAACCACAGCGGTGTGGGGGTGGTTCAGGTGGCAGAAGGGAGTCGAACAGGCGGTGAAAATAGGTTGTCAAGAAGGGTTATGGTGTCGTGGTACAGTTTGGAGTCTCGGGTGTTTGGGCTGCTTTGTTGTTGCGTATGTATACGTATGTTATTTATTATTGTATGATTATTATTATTATTATTATTATTATTGTTGCTAGTTCATTGGTTGTTAATAATATTATTACTATTATTGTCATACGTTGTTGTTGTAATTACTTGATCATACGTTGTTGTTGTAATTACTTGAACATTGCTATTATTATTGTTTATATTATTATAAAATATATTATTATTATTATAATTAGTATTATTAGTAATTTTGACCCTGTTATTTATTATTAAGTTGTTAGGTAATTTTTATTCCACAAGAATGTGACGGTTATCATTAATTCGATAATATTTTCTATGTTGGATTATTTAATTGAAGTATTCATGTTTCATACGATCTCGTTATGCGTAATATATTATTTAAATCGTTAATTTGAATGATTAATATATTATATTAGTTTGCGTAATTGTATTAGTTAGTAATTAAGTATATTATTTTATTAGGTGTGGAGTATGTGATGGAGTGATCCTAACTGTTTGGATGTCAGCTGCGCAATGAGATTATGTTGTTATAACAGGTAGGATACATTTACCTTATACTCTATGATGTGTTATGAATAGATGTGGTATTGTGTGTTATGGATGCTGAGCATGAGTAATATGAGAATAATATTGGTTGGATTGAGTGTTGACTATTATTATTGGCATGAGCATTTCATTATTTAATAGCATGATTGATTAAGAGTATTGTTGCATTCATGAGCATGGCATATGCATTGGTTACTGAGAAAGTTACGGAATGGATATTGATTTGATATAAAGCCCAGGGTGGTTCTGCAGACCAGGCCTGGTGTCTTATCAGCTATTTAGCTGGTGTTCGGTGACGACCGATTATAGTCTGCCGGGAGGTTCGGTATGGCTTGGTGTTTCGGGTTTGAGATTGAGATTGTGTTTGAGCTCGAGCATATCATGGCATTTGCATATCATTATTGTTGCATTATTTATTATTGTGTTATCCTACTCAACCGCGAGGTTGACAGTGTATTCGTGTACACCTACGATGATCCGGAATGGGGAGTAGACTCTACAGGAAAGAGACAGATGAGCTAGGAGTTGGGGCAGGATTGTGAGATGCAGACTTCAGACCGACTTAGAATTATGTCACTCTTAGAAAAGTCATCAGTTGTTTTTAATCAGGTGTAGTATTTGTAATAACAAACTTTTAATTTAATCAGTTTTATATATAAAGTACTGTAGTTGTTTTACTTTGTTATTCACTACCTCGGTTACTCCGAGATGGTAACAACTCTATTTATTTGAGAATGTCTTGCTAAAGGCTCTTAAATAAATGGGGGTGTTACATTCTTGCAGGAGAAGGATTGAGGTACGTTATGATGTGAAATATGGTTGGTAATATATATACTGTGAATCATGAGATTGATGTTGAATGTTGACTGAGATATACTATTTCTGGTATTGAGAACAAGAGATTTTGAATATGAGCTTTACTTGTATATATATGGTGCTATGCATGCGGCTGTATGGTCCCTGAACCGTTAGGTAGAGATATAGTGTAATGATATGTGTAATAAGTTGATGAGCTATAGTCACCTAAAAGGACAGATGTAGGAGAGATATGATCATGATTGACTGGAATGGTTAGTAGAGCCAGCTATGCTATGTCGTTATAGGATGTGGAACCAAGTTAAGTCTTATGGGTAAAGCTAGTAGACCGAACCGGAGGCCGTGCGCGTTGATAATTGCCTGTACTATTCTTTGTGTATACACTTCTTATATGCATGCCTTATACCTTGCAAGAGTTTACTGATTGGCATACCAGGCAAATGTGATCGGAATTTGAGATTTATGATTTTATTATTTTACTAATTGCTTTAGCAATCCATGTTTAGTAATATGTAGAATGGGTGTTCTAAGCTATGAATGTATATAGTCATGTGTTGCGTATATTGTATTTAAAATTTTATGCCTGTTATATACATTTAAATTCGTTATGAAGTTTATCATCAATAAGGGATACGTAGTAGTCCCTAGGTTATATTTCCGTACTTGGATACACCTGTATAACTGTCAAGTTATTTAGTTGATTTTATTTTCAGTTTCGAAACCTTTACCGTATTTTGATGCCAACTACATTTGAAATGAAGAATGAATGTTAATATGGTACAGAGTGATGTCTATGCTTCAAATGATTGTCAATGTGTTCGGATGAGAAAGGTTGAGTGTGGATATAGTAATGTGTAGTTGCAAAGGGACCAAAATTTTAATAAATTTTCAGAATGTTACCTGGTTTGTCCGGGCTGTCACTTTATACGTGTTTCATAATTGAGGATGAAAATTTTATGTATGATAACCTTCTGAGTTGGGTTTACAATGCTAGTGATTTATCTTGATATGAGTTATGTCTTTGGGAGAAATAATTCTTTTATTCGACAGTAGTCAGACTGTTACTGCATAGTCCCGTTTTGACCTATCTTTTGTAACAGAAATCATTTAAAACTTGGTTATTGCTTGTGCATAGTTCCAACTCTACTGTTCAGAATGTTCGTTCACGTTTTCAAAATGTTACGCCTTGTAAAATCTTAACGAGCTGTTATTCAATTGTGATTTTTGCAAGATGCCTAAAATTTTGTTGAAATGTTGTAAAGTTATTGTTCAAATTGTTCGAGTTGTAAATATTGTATTAAATAATTTCCTTGAGGTATGCATTCGATACTTTTCCTCTGTTTAACTAAGTCCTCATATTTACTAAAAGATTATGTTTGCTCACACGTTACCTAAGTTGTTATTTAATTATGGTTGGTAAGTTGCTGCAAAATATTTAATTGGTGAACTTATGAGATATGTAAGTACATATAAAAGTTTAATCGAATGTGAATTATGTGGTGCGACCACGTGATATCCTGATATGACATTAGTAACATGAAAAGTAGGCATACGGTATGAGTATGACCCTCATTACATGATAGCATAACCTTGTTTATTTCGTCAAGTTTAATATAAAACCGTTCCAATTATATGTCCTATATTATGATCTCAAAATGAATATGTGCTGCTCGTATGTGATGTTAAAAGCATGTTTATCTGTGCCAAGTGGCAGAATGAAATCTAACTGGTAAATTTATTAGCATAATATAGCAACCTAATGGTTATACGTAATCGTGATTATTTGAACAATGTGAATCTAGTTGATGTTCTTTCGTATATTGATGGTCTACCTCTGTCTAGTCCTCTGTGATTATAGTCCTTATAACTGTTTTTCGGGTATATTGTTATACCATACAGTGAATTGCATAATGCTATACCTAGAATTTGATCACGATGTGTTAAATTATCAATTGTTGACATATGATTTATGGAAGTACCAGTCTGGTGAATTCGTTTACTTTTATCGTTAATTTTGTTTTCATAATTCATGAACTACAAGAACAATGTTTTTGTAAGGGAGAGTCAGAATGTCTCCGTGTAGTATTGTTTCGATTTATAACTTGTAAATTGTCTTGGATTCGTGTTTATAAATTGTCAGAATGTTTCAAAGTTTCAAAATACTTTCAAAGGTGGTAAACCGTGATAAAGCTTGATATTTGATAATTATGGTGATTGTTTGCAATATGACTATTCTGTAGCTAGGTGTCGATGAAATCCTGCTTGAATGTTAATTGCTGTGCATTGTATAAAACCCTTATTTTGCAAGTCGTATATAATAATAGCTCCATGATAAATGATGTAATATGAGTGGACGCGGAATGTACCTAAGTGACATATACTAACTAATTGATATCTGGGAATGTTAAACGATCTTGCGAAGTCTATGAGTTATGTATGTCTTGTGTGGCATGTCCATGTTCCATGTTTAATTACGTTAAATAATTTTGCGCTATGTCTTTTCCTAAATATGATTTTGCTTCAAAAATATGTTTATGAACATGAAACGTTTTAAATTGTCAATTATGAACTGTGAGTTTTCCTGATTATTTATGTAGTTGTAAATACTAGCTTGCGTTGAAATTTCATGGGTGTGTAAGTGTTATCTATTCCGAATCTATTTTACTGCGTAATGACACCCGTCGTTGAGGGGTGCCAAAGATAAGATTTATAAAACCTCAGCTTAAACTTAGATAGGATAAGTCCAGGGTCGAACCACAAGGAGACAAGGTTAATTATGTTTGTGAATTTAAAGTCTATTACAAGTAACCAAAAAGGGGGGGTTGATTTGAGATTTAAACTAATAACTAAAAGGACAAAATAAACAAGAGAAATAAAACAAGGTAAAAAGGAGATTAGGAACTTTGGTTCCCCATGGTTAAAACAAGTCAATGAAAGGTAAAACAACCAAATAACACAATCCCAAGGAACAAAGAATAAACCTTTAGGTCAACATTCTACCCAATTCTTACGGTCTTAGGGTTCCTAGAAAAGCACTAAACTTTCGTTCAAGGGCAATCCCAAAGTTGTTGTTAAACTAATCCTAATAATCTTTCAATCCTAAGGATTAGTTCACCAACAACAATAGGGGATTGGTAATTCAATCATTAAACTATCAAAATCAAATCTTTACCATGGTTCCCCTAATTCCTAATCACAAGAATTAGCTATGCATACTTTTAATTATGAAATTAACAATAACTAAGAACATCAAAGGAATTAACATAATTAAAGATGACAATAAAAGTGAAAACATGAATTAAGAAACAACAATAAGATGAACAATAAAATTAAATTAAAAAGGAAAGATTGATAGTAGCAAACTTACAACTTGATTGGAACTAAGAACAAAAGATGAAAACTTGGAATAAAATCCCTTTCTAACTATGGAGTTCTTCTAACTTCAATTGTTTCTCTAAAAATTACTTGCTAATAAAATTGCTTGACCTAATTATTGGAGTTTACGTCTTCTTAAATAAGTTATATTTACAAATTAGGTAAGTAAAACACGGAATAAAAGATGCGGGAACAGCTCCTGGGTCGGTCGACCTCTTTTGCGGGTCGGTCGACCGCTTCTATCGATGCTGGGCTTTTCCGCGAATTGGGCTTAGGTCGGTCGACCTCTCTGATGGGTCGGTCGACCGCTTCTTGTTCGCATCAGCTTGATTTTGGCCCACTGACAACACTCGGGTGTGCAATTCGGATCCTTGCTCCGCATTATTACTCAGAACAGCTTCCAAGAGGCAAATAAAGTTCATTTTTGCTCACTTCCGCGTATTCCTACATTTAAAACATAGAAATGCCAAAGTAAACCGTTTCGGGAGAAATAGCAACTAAAAGTCACGAAAATATAAGAAAATACGTGCCAAAAGAATAAATAAAATGCATAAAATAGGCACGTATCAAACTCCCCAAACCAAACCTTGCTTGTCCTCAAGCAAGCACTAAGACTCAAAAGAAAAGGAAAACTTCTAATGGAACGGATTTCACACTTTTTACAACCAAACACAACACCATGCCTAACCAATTTAATGCAACCTTCAAATATAATCAAGCATAATGTGAAGAGCAAAACGAATTGGCCATGTTGGAATAACATGCTAAAATTTCAACCTTGCAAGACTCATTCTAATTGGACTCTCGCGGTACGCTCGAGACACTCATGAAAGCAAAGGGTCAAATGTATATATGAAAGATAAGAAGATAAATAAAAGTAAAGACTCTCACCTATCTGCGACCCGTAAGAACATGCCTGCAATCTAACATGAATAAAATCTCTACAACCGTACATATGCATTCCCACACTAGATAACCATGACACATGCCGAGGCAATTTTGGAATTGTGAGGCTAAAGGTAAGAAGGGGTTAAAATAAGTTATGGGAAGAGGGGTTAAACCGAGCTAACAACCGTCTATCCATACTATAAGATCACTTCTTATTACTTTTTCATACATGCCAATGCTCAAAAATTTGGAGCAAAAATCACAATTTCTCCAATTTTCTCCTTTCTTTTCTTTCTTTCTTTCTTTCTTCCTCTTTTTTTTTTTTTCCGAAATGACCTGTTCAATGGTCCTGGTCGACCGACACAGAAGGCAGGTCGACCGACCAGCCTTGAAAACAGGCTGATTCTTTTTTTTTTTTCATTTTTTTTTTCATTTCTTTTCTTTCTTTTTTTTTCGATATATTTTTTTTTCATATATATTTTTTTTCTCATCTTTTTTTTTTCTTTCCATCGTTCTCACAAAATCACGAGTTATCAATGAAGCACAACCAAAGGATAACTAAAACAATCCCATCACTACATTACTAGCTCGGCTAGGGTAGGCAATTTTTGGATGTAGCAAATGGGTTAAAAAGATTCACTTTGGCTATGTGAGGATAATGGGGTAAAATGAGAAAGAGGGACCTCTACCACATATGTAAACAAACCACAAATCTGAATGCATACAGGTATTAAGTAGACAAAACTCATGTTTATGACATTGATGTGACATGCCTCAAGAGGAGAAACTACTCACAAACCTACATGAAATCGGTCATGGATGTCACCGATTTATTAAGCTCTAATCCTTAGAATATGGAGTAGCTTGCCAAGAAGAGAGTCAAGTCTAATAATTTAGCATGAAATCAACAAAAACTCGTAGATAATGCAAAAGACTAGCTTGAAAATTTTTGAAAAAATGCAAGGCAAGGCAATATGTGATATGTGAGGCATAAATTGTATTCGTCCGTTCCGACTCGACCTAAAAACTTAAGACAGAGAAGAACGCGCGACAGGGAAGAACACGCGACAAAAGAAAAACGAAAATAAGAAAAACACCTAAAGGAATGAAAAACAAAAGACACAAAGACAATTGCATACTCACAAAGGAGTATGCAAACACCCTCCCCAAACCAAAACGCACAATGCCCCCATTGTGCTCATCAGCATACAACCACAACATAGGGATGGGGGTAGGCAGAAAAGAAACAAACAAAGAAAGGAAAAGGAAAAAGACTAGAAATTACAAAAAGAGTCTAAGGAGGAAGGAGAGGAAAACTGGAAATCGAAAGGAAAAACTGGAAATCTAGAGAGAAAAACTGGAAATCTAAAGGGAAAATAAAAGAAAAACTACTTACAAGATGGAGGGACCTCCCCAAACCGAACCCCAAAGAGGGTAAGGTTAAGCACGTCCCTAGCCCTCTGAGTCGAAATCCGGCTCAGAGTCCTCTCCTCCTTCCTCCTGCTCGTCCTCCTCTTCAGACCCTATGCCTGTTCCCGAGGCAGAGCCTGAAGCTTCACCGTGGACACGACCGCCTGCGAGAGGTGTGTACCAGGTGGGGGAGTCCATGGGCCGGTTGGGAGCCTACCCTGAGTGGCATACTCCTTGTAAACCGGATATTGGCAAAGACTATCGTTCAACTGTTTTTGGTTGAACTGTCTGCAAAGGCTCACCATCATTTGTGGCAGAGATCTGTCATCAACATAAGGAGGAACATAAACATTAGGAGCAGCAGTAAAATCAGTTGGGTACCCCGTCCCAGATGCGTGATGGTGGGCACCGGGAGCAGGGACCCTATGGCCTCTAAAGGCGCCTCCTCTAAGTGGGAGGCGGTAAGACGGGAGTAGTGGTCTGGGCTCCCCTATAACATTAAAAAGGGGTAACATAGGGGGAGCCGTGGTGATGGGGATGCGATCACTGAGGTAGGTTTCTACCTTCCAAAAATCTCTCCTGTTCACCCAACGCACGGACTTGACATAAGCCATGTCCATGAACCGGGAGAGAGTGTCAATCGCATCCTCATAGCGAGGGAACTGGGGGACAAGAGAGCGGGCTAGTCGAGTGACTAGTCCACCACAAACAATAGTAGTCAAGGAAGTTCCCTCGCCCACCGACATGAAGTGAGAGGCGACCAAATAACCAGTGTTATAAAACTGCTGACCCGTACGTCTGATGTTAAGATAACCAGACAAAATGTTGTTAACATTTTGAGACTCTTTGCGGCCGAAAAGAGTTTTGGCCAAAAGACACAAATAATAACGGGGGGCGGGTAGGTGAACGGTACTGTTTTTCTTCTTCCCATCGCTGGAATTAGAAAGACAGGACCACAAATCATTATATGACCCAGTGGGGTCATCCGTAAGACCCGTAGAAGATAAGCCTAGAAACTGAGCAAATTGGTTTAAAGTTAAAGAAAATGTTTCATTGAACAAACGAAAATAAATGCAAACGTTATCGTTGCCGGGGTGATATGCTCTAATATCAAAAGTAAAGGAAGAAAAGAACTCAAGAGTGAGAAGGGAATAGGTGAACTCATCCATAGTGACAAGTCCTGAAAAACCCGTCCCATCGAGCAAGGACACCACCTCATCATGACATCCCAAGGCTTGCAAGGTTGGAACAAAGAGGAACCGGGTTGCCACTACCAAGCAATAAGCGGTGAGATGGAGGAATCAGGCTTTTTGAGCCGGAGTGCTGAAAATGATTTGCGGATAGTTTGGTAGACTATCCGTGTCTTGCACCGTCAACCCTCTCGACCTAGGAACACGGCCTCTGGAGGTGCTTGCACCGGAAGTGCGGGCGCGCTTTCCACCTTGTTCTCGGCTAGACATTGTAAATCTGAAAAGTTCATTATAATATAAGTCTTGTGTAAATACGAAAACATTTCTTTAACAAATTTAGGAACGAAAATCGAAAAAAAAACAGAAACTCATGTAACAGACATGCGTCGGCCGACTTCATAGAGAAGTCGGTCGACCATTTTCGCGAGTAAAATTAAAATTCCTGTAGCACGACAGGTCGGCCGACCGAAAACCTACGTCGGTCGACCAACTAACGAAAAAATGTCAGAAACTGCAAAAATAGAGACTTAGGAAAAACATAGTTTTGGTCGGCCGACCTCAGTTTTGGGTCGGTCGACCGACTATCAGAAGAAAAATCAGAATCTGCAAATTACGAAACTCAGGAAAATCATAGCTGGTCGGCCGACCTCCGTTTTGGGTCGGTCGACCGTGAACAGTGTCAGAATCGGATTTTCGGGACTGAAATCGTGCGGAAAAATGGCATAAAAATTGAAAGGAAGAATTAAACTAACCCTAACAGCACGAAATCACACATAAATTACAGATCTGAAATTATAAAAACTAAAGGAAGAAGAAAACTAAGAGAAAAACACTCAAGCAAGTATGAAAACGAAATTAAGAGCAAAAATAACCTCAAAAAGACAAACTAATACTACCTAAAACGGAATTACGATTCTATGGAACGAAAAAGAGAGAAAGAAAACTAAGAAAAACATACCTTGAATGGAGGAAATTGAAAGAGAGCAAGCAAATTAGTGAAGGATGAAGAAGGTGGGTGTTTTTAGGGTTTTTAAGAGAGAAAGAGGAATGCAGAAAGTGTGAGCAAAAGAGGGTAAAGTTTGTGTTTTCAAAAACACACAACAACCGTGACTTTGATTCTAAAAAAAAAACCGGAAAAAAACACTCGCGGTCGGTCGACCGATATTCTGGGTCGGTCGACCTCCGTCCTTCAAACCTGTTCTGTAAATTTTACTTAACCTGTCAGAATGCATTTAAAGCTGCCAGAAGGTCGGTCAACCTGGTAATTGGGTCGGTCGACTAATGTACTGACGAATTCTTTTATTTTCTGCAGAAACTTAGCATTTCATCAAGGATAAAACGGAAATAAAAAAAAACGTAAACTTAAGCTAGAGCACGGGTTGCCTCCCGTGTAGCGCTGGTTTAAGAGGTCCCGCACGACCTTTTTACCTATCAAGAAGCATCCTAAAAAGGGTCAAAGTAAGAAACTTCAACCTTACCGACAAATTCATTTTCTCCTCGGAATTGCTTCACATACTGGCCATTGACCTTGAACCTCTCACCAGATGAGGTTTCTAATTCGATTGACCCGAATTTTGAAACAGCTGTGATTGTGTAGGGTCCGCTCCACCTGGATTTCAGCTTACCAGGAAAAAGACGAATACGAGCATTAAAAAGCAACACCCTATCACCTACCTGAAAATCACGCCTAATGATTCTCTTGTCGTGCCAGCGCTTTGTTTTCTCTTTGTAAATCCTGACATTGTCATAGGCTAACAACCTGAATTCTTCTAACTCATTGAGCTGCAACAAACGTTTCTCACGGGAAAGATTAGGGTCTAAATTAAGATCACATATAGCCCACCAAGACTTACGTTCTAACTCTACTGGTAAATGACAAGTCTTACCATAAATCAATCGGAATGGTGACATTCCTATTGGGGTTTTGAACGCGGTTCTATAGGCCCATAAAACATCATCAAGTTTTAGACTCCAATCTTTCCTAGACTTAGAAACTACTTTGGCTAGGGTCTCCTTGAGTTCTCTATTAGAGATCTCAACTTGACCACTAGTCTGAGGGTGATAAGCTAAACCCCTACGGTGTTGGACACCGAATTTATTTAACAAGTCACCTAAGCGTTTCTCCTTAAAATGCATACCTCCATCACTTATGACAACCCTAGGGACACCAAAACGAGGAAATATGATTTTTTTAAACATCTTAATAACAGCCTTTGCATCACAATGGGGAGTAGCAATAGCTTCTACCCACTTAGACACATAATCAACAGCCACAAGAATATACCTGTTACCTTGACTACTAGGAAAAGGTCCTTGATAATCAATGCCCCAGACATCAAAAATCTCTACCTCTAAAATACCAACCTGTGGCATCTCATGTCTTTTTGAGACGTTCCCAGTTCTTTGACAAGCATCACAGTTACCTACAAAATTCCTATAGTCAGCATGCAAAGTAGGCCAATAAAAACCAGACTGTAATACCTTGGCCACGGTCCTAGATGGACCGTGGTGACCACCATATGCAGAAGAGTGACATGCTTCCAGAATGTCCTTCACCTCCCATTGGGGGACGCATCTCCGGATAAGTCCATCTCCGCATTCTTTAAAAACATAAGGGTCATCCCAAAAATACTGTTTTGCATCGAACATAAATCTCTTCTTTTGTTGCTATGACAACTCAGGAGGGATTTTACCTGTGACAGCTAAGTTAGCAAAATCAACATACCAAGGACGGGGATAAGAACATGAACTATTAATGATAAATAAGCTCTCATCAAGAAATGAATCATCAATAGGTAAAGAGTCTTCCCCATCAATCAGCTGTAGGCGAGATAGGTGGTCAGCTACCAAGTTTTCGGCGCCTTTCTTGTCCCTAATCTCAATGTCAAACTCTTGGAGAAGGAGTATCCACCTTAAAAGCCTTGGCTTTGAATCCTTCTTCTAAAAAAGACCTTTCAAAGCTGCATGGTCAGTGTAAACAATTACCTTATTACCTACTAAATAGGACCTGAATTTTTCTAAGGCAAATATGACAGCTAGCATCTCCTTCTCAGTAGTGAAATAGTTGACTTGAGTCTCATCTAGGGTGCGGCTCGCATAGTATATAGCATTATGAGCCTTGTTCTTCCTTTGACCTAGCACAGCACCTACAGCGTAGTCACTAGCATCGCACATGATCTCAAATGGGAGATCCCAATCTGGTGGCTGAATGATTGGTGCTGAGATCAAAGCTTCCTTCAACCTGTTAAAAGCTGAAAGGCACTCATCAGTAAAATCAAAGATGGCATCTTTAAGAAGCAATTGTGTAAGCGGTTTAGCAATTTTAGAGAAGTCCTTAATGAAACGCCTGTAAAAACCTGCGTGTCCTAAGAAACTCCTCACCCCCTTGACATTAACAGGAGGGGGTAATTGCTCAATCACCTGCACCTTTGCTTTATCTACATGTATACCTTTATCTGAAATTAGATGCCCTAACACTACTCCTTCAGTAACCATAAAATGACACTTTTCCCAGTTTAAGACAAGGTTTACATCAATACATCGCTGAAAGACTTTATCAAGATTAGCTAAGCATTGATCAAAAGCATTACCATAAACAGAGAAATCATCCATAAATACCTCCATAATGTTTTCTATAAAGTCAGAAAAGATACCCATCATACACCTTTGAAAGGTAGCAGGAGCATTGCATAACCCAAAAGGCATCCTGCGATAAGCAAAAACACCATGTGGACATGTAAAAGTAGTCTTACTCTAATCATCAGGATGGATGGGAATCTGGAAAAAACCTGAATAACCATCTAGAAAACAGAAGAATTTATTAGAAGCCAGTCTTTCAGTCATTTGGTCAACAAAAGGAAGGGGGAAATGGTCTTTCTTGGTGGCGGCATTTAACTGTCTATAATCAATGCACATCCGCCACCCAGTTACAACTCTAGTTGGTATTAACTCATTTTTATCATTCTTAACCACTGTGGTTCCTCCTTTCTTAGGAACCACCTGAACTGGGCTAACCCACTTAGAGTTGCCAACTGAATGGATAATACCTGCATCAAGAAATTTCATTACCTCAGCCATAACCACATCCTGCATCTTAGGATTTAACTTACACTGTCCCTGTCTATAAGGCTTGTGCCCTTCCTCTAACTCTATTCTATGCATGCAAACATCAGGGCTTATGCCCTTAATATCATCCAAAGAGTAACCTAGAGCTTTCCTATTCTTTTTGAGAACAGTCATTAAGGCAGAAAGTTGGTCAGGATTAAGTTTAGAACTAACAATCGCAGGGTACTGTTCAGTATCATCTAAGAAAACATACTTAAGATTAGGAGGAAGTGGCTTACGCTCTGGTACTTTTACCTCAACGGCCTGAACAGAATCAGTACTAATAGAATATCACATGTTTACCAGATTTGCATTAGCTAGGCTTATGAGCTTCTCATTCTCTTCTTCAGTGAACCCATACTCCTCTCCCTCTACTTCTATCACATCCAGCTCTTCAGCATTCTCAGCTGGATCACCTGCACACTTATCCAAAACTGTCAGATCATCTAAGGGATCCTTGGTCAAGGATTCCCTCCAATTAAGGATAACATTCCTGTCTATAATATCAATGGAGCAACAAGTATCATCAGTAGGAATAGTTGCCTTATGGGCAAGACTAAACTCGATAGTGTCATCTCCAATCTCTAAAGTAATGGTCCCGCGTTTGACATCTATTACGGCCCCAGCTGTGTGTAAAAATGGTCTACCTAAAATAATAGGTATTTGACTATCCTCAGCAATGTTTAAAACAACGAAATCAACAGGAATAAAGAACTTTCCCACTCTAACTGGGACATCCTCCAAGACCCCTAATGGTCTTTGGGTTGATCTATCAGCCATCTGTAGGGTAATATTGGTGACTTTAAGTCTACCTAAACCAAGTCTTTCACATACAGAATAAGGTATAACACCGACACTAGCCCCTAGATCACAAAGGGCTTTCCCTATAACATGATTACCTATGGTACAAGGGATAGAAAAGCTACCTGGGTCCTTTAACTTGGGTGCTATATTATTTTGTGAAAGAACATAACATTCTTCCACAAAAGCAACAGCACCGTCGTCCTGAAAATTTCTCTTACGACTCAAAATATCTTTCTTGAATTTAGCATAAGAAGGTACCTGGGTAATTAAATCAGTAAAAGGGATGGTTACCTCAAGATTCTTCACCATCTCCAAAAACTTACCAAATTTCCGATCCTCTTTTGAATTTTTCAGTCTTTCAGGATAAGAAACGGTGACATTAGCCATAGGATCAGCAACCTTTGGCTTTTTCAATTGTAATATTTCGGTGAGGCCTTGAATGAAGGAGGAATCCAGCGATTTCGGAGTTAAAACAGCATTCTGCTCAGGAACGTCGGTCGGTCGACCTACAGCAGTGGTCGGTCGACCAGACTCTGCAAAATCTGAAATTTTCTGTTCTCCAGAAATTGATCTCACGTCAGGAATCGAGGTCGGTCGACCTACTGTAGGGGTCGGTCGACCTCCTGATCTGTTGACGGGATCAGTTTCTTTGCTTTGAACTTCGGCAGAATTATCTTTGGCTGATCCTTCACAAATACGGCCACTCCTAAGATTTATGGCGTTCAACGTCTCCATGGGTCCCTCACAACTAGCTGGAGAGCTAGTTATTCCGTTGGCTATGTTTGTCAAGTGTTCTTCAAAAGCCTTTGTGGAGGCAATTTGAGCCTTTCCCATCTCTATAACCTGTTTTGTTAAAACATCAACAAGAGCTCTCAATCTCTCAATCTCACCCGTGCTGTCAACCGTAGTAACTAGGTTCGCACTTTCAAGCTTCAGTTGGGTTGCCTCAAGCTTTTCAAAACGGGCTTCAACTGTTGTCTCAAGAGCCATCACTCTATTCATCTCCACATTCAGCCTTCGCGAATTCCCACGCGAACTCTTAAAGGCTGCCCTATGCACCGCCATGTCTTCAATGGTTTCCCAACCCTTCATATGGTTGGTGTTATTCTGGAATCTCCCATTGGCGGCCGCATCAAGAATCATCTTATAGTCATCGTAAAGGGCGTTGTAAAATTGGTTACATAAATACCATTGTTGAAAGTTATGGTGAGGGATGGAACGGACCAATTTCTTGAACCGATCCCATGCTTCACAAAATCCTTCATCAGGCCCTTGTTGAAAGTTAGTGATTTGGCTTCTCAAGTCTTCGGCTTTTGCAAGGGGAAAGTATTTCTTGTAAAAGGCCAATGCCAAGGAAGTCCAATCCGTAACCTTCTCAGCTGCCCTATCAAGGTAGCGGTACCAATCTCGCGCGACATCTTTTAATGAGAATAGGAACATCATTGCCAGCACCTCATCTCGAGTCACCCCGTCAGGTATGGGTATGGAACAGCAATAATCCGTGAAGGTTGTAACATGCTTCAATGGATCCTCGTCGGGTAGACCAGAAAACTGACTCCGTTCCACCATAAAGATATTATTTGGGTGGAGCACAAAGGAGCCAGTGGTGGGGGTAGGCAAGGCGAATCCCTTCGGTAAATCTTGAGCCTTTGGCTGTAGGTGGTCATAAATATAATCCATATCTAAACAAGAGAGTACTCAAGCCTTCCTCTCAAAAACCTGTCTTCTAAAGCAAAACTAGAAGAAAAGGTAAGTAACGGTCTTAAGGAACCTAAGTTCCTTAAGACAAGAAAAATAAACTAAAAATTAACAAACAAAATTATACCGTCTCCCCGGCAATGGCGCCAAAATTTGACACCCGTCGTTGAGGGGTGCCAAAGATAAGATTTATAAAACCTCAGCTTAAACTTAGATAGGATAAGTCAAGGCTCGAACCACAAGGAGACAAGGTTATTTATGTTTGTGAATTTAAAGTCTATTACAAGTAACCAAAAATGGGGGGTTGATTTGAGATTTAAACTAATAACTAAAAGGACAAAATAAACAAGAGAAATAAAACAAGGTAAAAAGAAGATTAGGAACTTTGGTTCCCCATGGTTAAAACAAGTCAATGAAAGGTAAAACAACCAAATAACACAATCCCAAGGAACAAAGAATAAACCTTTAGGTCAACATTCTACCCAATCCTTACGGTCTTAGGGTTCCTAGAAAAGCACTAAACTTTCGTTCAAGGGCAATCCCAAAGTTGTTGTTAAACTAATCCTAATAATCTTTCAATCCTAAGGATTAGTTCACCAACAACAATGGGGGATTGGTAATTCAATCATTAAACTATCAAAATCAAATCTTTACCATGGTTCCCCTAATTCCTAATCACAAGAATTAGCTTTGCATACTTTTAATTATGAAATTAACAATAACTAAGAACATCAAAGGAATTAACATAATTAAAGATGACAATAAAAGTGAAAACATGAATTAAGAAACAACAATAAGATGAACAACAAGATTAAATTAAAAAGGAAAGATTGATAGTAGCGAACTTACAACTTGATTGGAACTAAGAACAAAAGATGAAAACTTGGAATAGAATCCCTTTCTAACTATGTAGTTCTTCTAACTTCAATTGTTTCTCTAAAAATTACTTGCTAATAAAATTTCTTGACCTAATTATTGGAGTTTAGGTCTTCTTAAATAAGTTATATTTACAAATTAGGTAAGTAAAACACGGAATAAAAGATGCGGGAACAGCTCCTGGGTCGGTCGACCTCTTTTGCGGGTCGGTCGACCGCTTCTATCGATGCTGGGCTTTTCCGCGAATTGGGCTTAGGTCGGTCGACTTCTCTGACGGGTCGGTCAACCGCTTCTTGTTCGCATCAGTTTGATTTTGGCCCAATGACAACACTCGGGTGTGCAATTCGGATCCTTGCTCCGCATTATTACTCAGAACAGCTTCCGAGAGGCAAATAAAGTTCAGTTTTGCTCACTTCCGCGTATTCCTACATTTAAAACATAGAAATGCCAAAGTAAACCATTTCGGGAGAAATAGCAACTAAAAGTCACGAAAATATAAGAAAATACGTGCCAAAAGAATAAATAAAATGCATAAAATAGGCACGTATCACGTAACACGATCCTACCGACCCTAATACTTTATTGTTGTTCGAGGTTATATGTTATATGATAATTGATATGAGCCTCTTTTGAGTACTGATTTGAGTTGAATATTAGTAGTTGTCCTTTTATTTTGATAGTTAAACTTTTCTATTGATGTGATAACTCTTTTGTTTGTGAGATGGGAAAACTTTTAGTAATCGATTAGTCTTAGTTATGTACAAGTTCTTGTTTTATGGCGTACACGTTCTTGTTTTATGAATAGTGGAATGATGAGTATATATACAAGTATGACAACGAACTTGGGAGGTAAGTACTGAGGAGATTGAGTTACTCGTGAGTTTAGAACAAAGACCATGGTTGGTTTTGTTTTGAGTTTAAATTGCAGTGCAGTGTTTTAGCGTGTTGTCGCATTCTGGTGGAATATTTGATAATATCAATATTGAAATCGAGATGAGATTTGGTCATTGGTACTGAGTTATGAGTTTGAAATTGATATTGAGACGAAGTATTGATTCGTAGTTTAGTCCGCCAGTTCATACACCCTTGTCATTGGTCTTAAGTTCGACGTTGATAATACAATACTTGGCTTCTTAGAGTAAGATTTTGTGAGATAGAGTAATGGTAAGACGGAGTAATGGCTGGAATTTTATAATGGGGTTACGGGGACGTAACCATGTTTTAAGGAGAATAGGATTGTAAAATCTTATGATTTATGACATGGCTAATTGGTATGTCGTGATTGTTTGAATATACTTGATATTCGTGATTAATTATGTTATTCTAATTATTTCTTCTATGCACTACATTGTGATTCGTTAAGTGTCATGCTCTCTTTTGGCGATGTGTTAAACTTTGGGGACAAAGTTTCTTAAGGGGGATGGAATGTAACATTTCACGTTTTGAAGCTTATATAAGTCCTACTTGTGTTATTTTGTGCTAGTTGGTGTTTCATTTCATTACGGGCATCGAACTTCGGGACGAAGTTCATTTTAATAAGGGAAGACTGTAATACCTCGTATTTTATGATTAAGTTTATTATTATTTTGACGTGTTAGTGGATATTTAGCGTTTTACTCGACAATTTACTTATCGGTATAAGGGTTATATTTCTTTATATGTTATTAAGTGATGGGTCGAGTATACGAGTTAGTTAAATAGATCGTGTTTTGAATAGACGCTTGGGCCTCGATATGTGAGCCAACCCAAAACAGCCATCTCGACTTTATCACCCAAACCCATATAACGTGATAAAAAAAAAACTTAACCCCTCTTGACTGCCACCATATGCAAACTCTCAAAACCCTAACCTAATCTATGTCGACACCTGACTACCCACTCACGTCAGAAGCCGCCACACTAGAGAACACGAAGGGGAGGTTACACGGTGGTTTAAGGGAGCCCAAGGGTGGTCGAACTCGCTATGATGTAAGCCTACTCACCACGTTTTTGGTTATTTCAGTTTCTCTTTCGTTTTAATTCAATAAATTCATTCGTGTAATGGTCGGTTTAAGTTCTGATTTTCAAGCAATATTAATCTAAGATGTATTTTAATTGTTTATAGACCATAGCGGCGTCGTCTTTGACCACCTAAGACCGCTATCTATGGCGTTTTAATCACCTGTTCCATCACGCGGGATTGTTTTCAGACCAGAGTTTCTTTAACTCGCAGGGTTGTGATATAATTCGAAACTTATGCTGTTTGTGTTGTTTATGGGAATTGGGATGGATGAACGAAGGGTAGTCCATAGTTTTGGGTGGTGGTTAGTGCGGTGGTTCCTCACGGCAGTTCTTTGGGTGGTTTTCGTTAGGGGTGTTATTGGTGTGAAAACAGGGTAATCGTGGGGATGCTGGGTTGTGAGGAGTCGTCTGGTGTTATGGGTGGTTGTCGGTGGCCACTGAACTCTCCCCTGGAACCACCACGGCTCAGGGGAGAGCCTGGTGGTGCCACCAGAGGGGGTCAGGGTCTGCAAATGGCGTTGGGCAGGGTGTTTTACGCGGCAGTCAGGCGAGTTTGGGGGGGCTGTAACGGGCTGTGGTGACGGAAGTTGTGGGTTTGTTGTGTTGTTGGTCTTTACCTTGATTAGTGTTGTTAATATTATTATTATTATTATTATTATTAGTATTAGTATTGTGATTATTTTATTATTATTAATGTTGTTAATATTACTAATGTTGTGATTAGTGATATTATTAGTGTATATCTATGTTTAGCAATTGTTATGATTAATATACTTGTTAATGAACATTGTTTTATCATTAATTACTCGTATTGTTATTGTTGCTAATTTAGTAATATTTGCTCATTTGAGTTCTTGCTATAATTAGTAAGTCCTTCATTAGTAAAGTTTGTAATTTCTTATGTTGCTTTGTTTATGAGACCTTATGAGTCGGGAAGTTACTATTTTAGAAGTTGCTATTTCGGGAAATTTTCTATTTTAAGAAACTTTCCAATTTTAGAAAGTTAAGAAATTCGACACATTGTTACGATTTTACGTATAGGGTTTAGTATGGGTTGTTGATCGTTAAATATTATATGTTTAGGTGACGGTTTCCGCGGGGAACATCTTTCGGAGCTATTGACTGTCTTTCTGCAAGTTGAGGTAGGGGAATAACTGTGCACTCGTTTCTGATGTGATACATGCTTATTAATTGTTGTGAATTATATACATCTTATTGAATGAATAATGTTGTAATGTTATTAATTGTCTGTATATTCCTATGATGAGGAAATTGTGATAATGGGTCTTATGATACGGTGTGGAGTTTATTTGGCGTTGGATCGGTGCGGAGTTTATTTGGCGTTGGATCGGTGCGGAGTTTATTTGACGCTGGATCGGTGCGGAGTTTATTTGGTGTTGGATCGGTGCGGAGTTAAGGGACGATTGATCCCAATATATATATTATAAGTTTGTTTATTTATTTTCCTCTACTCAACCTCGTGGTTGACCCTGGGTATTCGTGATCACCTGTGATGAACCAAATTATTGGGGAGCAGATTGACAGGTGGCTGAGACTATGGGAAGCTGTGGGAGGAGAGATCTTGGATCCGGACCAGACTAGAGTCTAGATCACCATAGTCAGTTTAGCATGAGTTGTACTTACTTTTCATAAGACAGTTTTATTACAGTTGTAAGAACATGTTATGGAGTTTAACTTTTAATTAAAGTATTGTTTATCATTCCTTTGTATCTACTGCCTCGGGAAACCGAGATGGTAACACCCTTATTTATCTGGGGAGTCCTAGTACAGGTCCTTAAATAAATGGGGGTGTTACACTCTTCTTCCTCTCCCTCTCTCTAGATTTAGAAAATGGTTTTAGGATGTCGATGGTTAGGCTTTAGGTTTAGGGTTTTGTTTATGTTTGCATATCATAGGGTTGGGTTGTGCGTTACATGTTTCTCACAATCACAACCCGAGTCCAAGCCCATCACGCATCAATCATAACCGAGTCTAATAGCCCATCACGCATCTCGAGAAACTTATATATCTATATCCCGTTCTTAACCCATAACTTAAAATTAACTAGTACATATAATAATATAATTTAAATATAAATTAAATATGAATATGAAGGTAAATAGTATTATAAGTCCACATAATACACTAAATATAATTATTATAGCAACTAGCAAATACGTATGAAATAATATATAATTATATCTCGTCTTGATAATAATATAAAGCAACTCATTATTACGAACTATGAAAATACGGGGTATTACAATCTTCCCTCCTTTAAATGAACTCCACCTCGTAAGCGTAACGAAACATCTAACGAGCATGAAACAAACACAAGTAGCACATATATAGGGTTCGAAACGTGAGATGTTACATTCTACCCTCCTTAAGAAAACATTGTCCCCAAAGTTTAACCTATAGCAAAATTATAGGATACTTAACAAACCGCATTATAATGCATAATAACAGAAGTAATCAGGATTTTCAAGTATAGTCAAACAATCACGACATACCAATTAGCCATATCATAAATCATTAAGATTTTACAATCCTATCATTCTTAAAACATGGTTACGTCCCCCTAACCCCATTATAAAATTCCACATCCAATGCTCAAGAAGATCACCGAAACAATAGACATAAATCATCCGATAAATTGATTACTTTATACTTGGCAACTATCATCCGGCTTTTAAAGCAACAAAACATACTTATCAATTTCATGCTACGCAGTCAAAATCAAGGTAACTAACACTCATATACCCTTGACAATTTTGACACAAAATTAACACATTTACGTCAATGTAGACAAACCACTAACTCATAGTTCATACTTGACAAGTTAAAACATTTCATATTAGTAATCATATTATAGAAATAAAATGCATATTTCTGCACATAAGGTTTAGATAATGACAATAGGCAAAATTTAAATAACGAAATTAAATACGGAGTAACGACATATTTCACGAGATATATAATAATAACAGTGTAACAAGATAGCTTAACATCCCTAGGTATAAATAAGTTAGAATAATTCAGGTGCATTTTGCATCTACTCACGTTACATCATTTAACATAACACTAGTAATAAATATAACTTGCAAAATCGCAGTTAATTAACTCTTGTCTATATAATGTGGAACAAGTTAATATTTAGGCAGGATCTCATCAACATGTAGCTACTGATTTTGACATGTTGCAAAACAATCACTATGATTATCAACACATCAAGTCTTAGCATGGATTATCACTTTGAGAACATTTTGAAACTCTCAAAACAATGAAGTTGTAGTTAGTGACTATGTATAAACACGAAATAAATGACAATTTTCTTTTTCAAAGCCACATATGCAAGCAAGACTACACAGTGATATTCTAACTCTCCTTCACTAAAACATTATTCCTGTCAACAGTAACTCATAAATTATAAAATTAGCGATAAAAGAAAACGAATTCAAAAGACTAGCACTCACTACATAATTCAAACGTCAACCAATTAATAATTCAACATATTGTGATCAGATTTTAAATATGGCAATATGCAATTCACTTTGTGGCATCACAATATACATGAAGAAGTTATAGAGATTATTATCGCAGGGAACTAGACAAACATATACCATTAATATATGAACATCAAAAAGGTTCACATTGTTCAAAATAATCACAATTAATTATAACAATTAGATTGTTATATAGCTTTCACTCATGACGTCATGTTAATAAGTTTATCAGTTAAATTTCATTCTACCACTCGTCAAGACTTTTCTCTGATGAACATGATTTTAACATCACATATGAACACCACATAATCATTTTGAGGTCATATTAATAGAACGTAAAAACGTCTATATAATTGAAACTACTTTCTATAGAACTCACCGAAATGAATAAGATTATATTATCATATAGTAAAGTTCATATTCATATCATACGTCTACTGTTCATGCTACCAATGTCATATCAGGGTATTACATGGTTACATTCCAGAATTCATATTTGATTAAACTTTTATATTTAAAACTTTATCATTTCAACAATCATACATCACGGTGCAACTTTCAAAAATTATAATTAAATAAATATCCCGTCATTTTGTGAGCTATTATAGTTTTAGAAAATATAAGGAATTAACTAATCATAGGAAAAAGAATCAAATGCATATCTTAAGGGAATTATTTATAACAATTTTTTTACAACTTAGTTGGTCTGAACATAAACTTTACAGCAATTAGACAGAAAATTGGACAACTTGCGAAAATCACAATTTAATAACGACTCATTAAGATTTTACATGGCTTATCATTTTGGAAACATAAATAAATAATCTAAACATTGGAGTTGGAATTATGCATAAACAATAACCACGTTTTAAATAACTCCTATTAACATGAAACCAAAGGCATTGGAAAGCTAACTCAGGAGGTTATCATACATAAAATTTTCAAATACATATATGGAACATATTTTAAATGGCAACCCGTACAAACAAGGTAACATTCTGAAAATTTATTACAAATTTTGGTTCCTTAAAAAAATTGCTTCAGATTATCACATTTAACCACGGTCATTCCTTCTCTAAAACATGTGGACATATCATTTGAAGCATTGAAATCACATTGCACCATATTAACATGTAATTTTCATCTAGAAAACAGTAAAGATTGTGAAACCGAAAATAAAATCAACTAAATAACTCAATAATCACGTATGTATAGACAATGCATTAGTTTCTACCATCGTAACAATCACAAGTTATTTAAATACGAAAATATATCCTAGAAATCAATAAGGTGCCACTTACTGAATACTAACCTTATAACTAAATTAAATGTATATAATTAGACGTAAAATCAGCATGTAATTTTTTTTTGGTGAAATGTGAGTATAGATTATATCATAAGACAAAATTACAAAGAGGTAAGGGGTTCAAGCCCCCTTACAAGCATTACATCAAAGGAAACCGGTTTTAAAACCACTCAATACACTTCTGATCACTAGTCTCATCTATTCTCTTTTGTAATCTGCTTTTAATCTTTGTAGCAATGTTGTCAGCCACAGTCTCTGGTCTATGCATATACTCATGTATCCTTGCTCCATTTCTTTGCATCCATATGTGATATTGGAAGGCATTGTAGACTGCCATCCTAGCTTTCCATAGAGCTGTTTTCCTGGACCCAGTGCCTAAGTCAGTCACTGAAGGGAATTGCCTCCCAAACCAGTGCAGAAGATGTTGCTTCACCATATTCGTATACTGAAATTCCTCAAAAATAGGCTCAGTTTTTTCTGGTTTGTCTTGGCACAGTAAACAGAGATCATCTGCACAACATCCAAATCTGAAAAGTTTGCTCTAGGTATTCATTCTGTAACATTCCGAGTTTTGAAGTACCTTTATTAGTTTTTGACGTAATGTGGTGTCACATATTGTGTTCCTTACTTGCCTAGTGACCAGTTTGTTGACCATGGGATGGTGAACTTCGGGACGAAGTTCATTTTAAGGAGGGAAGACTGTAATACCCCTATTTTTAATTATGTTTTATTTAATATTTAATATTTATGTTAACGTGTTTATAATTATTTGAACGTTTAAGTTCGATAATTAACTTATCGAACAAGTGTTCTTATATTAGAAGTTTCTATTTTAGGAAACTTTCCAATTTTAGAAGTTACTATATTTAGTATCTTATTATTATATTTGTCTTGTGGATAGTACTGGAACGATTAGTATTTAGTATTAGATTCGATAATTAATTTATCGAATAACTTATATAGCTGTCGATATTTTTTTATGTTATGTTGTTGGGGGGAATTGAACTCAGGATCATTGGCACACGTTTACTTGGGCCTCGAGGTGCGTGATACTTGAGAACAGCCCATGCTACTCGTCTTAACCAAACACGCTCACACCTCACCACAGCCGCTTTTACAGAGCATAACACACTCACCTCACCCCATCGTAAAAACCTAATCTTAACCCAGTCATCATACAACCAACATCACATCCTTTCAGCCGTCGCTACAGAGAATAGGAAGGAGGTTCACACGGTGGGAGTAGGGTGGTCTAGGGTGGTTCAGATACACCGCGAAACAGGTATGATCATCACGTTTGCTTCCTTATCGTGTACGGTTGCGCGTAGTTCGTGGTGTAATTCGTTTATGTTAATTTAAGTTTATTTTCAGTTCCTTTATGAGCAGTAGTCGGGGTGGTAGGACGGTGGTTGTGTCGGTGGTTGAAAAGGGGGAGTTCGTGTTGGTGGTTCTCACTCTTTTTTTTAATGGGTGTTGAGTTCATGGGTGTCTTGGGGGTGGTGCCATCGTTGACTCGGGGGAGGTCGACACGGTGGTACCACTGTTGGCGTCTTAGTCCAGTGTCGGGGTGGCAGCATCGGTGGTTCTGGTTTGCGTAAGGTTTTCGAGTGCGGTTGCAGGGATTGTTGGACCGTGGTGGTTTGGTGGTGAACCTGGCCTGGTTATGGCTCTAGTTCAATTCACCGACTGGAGTCGAGGGGTTGTTGGGTATGGTGGTTGTCGGCGGGGAGTAGGGGTGCAGCGTGTTGTTTGGAGGGCTGGTTACGCGGAAGTATGTTGTCGGGGTTTTGTTTGAATAATAGTAGTAGTAGTTACTACGTACGTACTACATTATTATACTATATTATTACATTATTATATTATATTATTATATTATTATTATTTTTATTATTATATTTGTTGTAGTAGTAATTTAGTAGGTTTTTAGGTTGTGTTAGTTGGAGGTTTTTACGAGTCGGGAAGTGTCCTTTTTAAGAAAGTTGTTATTTCGGGAAAGTTTCCATTTTGGGAAACTTTCCACTTTTAGAAGGTTGTTATTTATAGTAAGTATACTTTGTGATATGGGGGGTTTTGGGAAGTTTATTAATCGTTACGTAATATATGTTTAGGTGACGGTTTCCGTGTGGCACATTTCTAGCTGCTGCGTGGTTGTCATTTCTGTTCCCCAAGTTGAGGTAGGGGAATTACTGCGCATATAATGATGATTACTTGGTTGTTTGATGTTTAGCATGATTATTTTATATTATCATATGATTTGGAATATTGTATTATTTGATTATATATTTCATCGATACGATATGAGGTGATGAGAAATGGGTGTTGTGATCGGTGCGGAGTTAAAGGGCCTTGTGATCGGTGCGGAGTTAAAGGGCCTTGTGATCGGTGCGGAGTTAATGGGCCTTGTGAGCGGTGCGGAGTTAATGGGACATGTGATCGGTGCGGAGTTAACGGGTCTTGTGATTCGGAGTAGGAAGGATTGGATTTCTATTTATAATAGTGTTTGATTGTTTATTTTTCCTCTACTCAACCTCATGGTTGATCATGTGTATTCGTGATCACCTGTGATGAACCAAATTATTGGGGAGCAGATTGACAGGTGCTTGAGACTGTGGGAGCTACGGGAAGGGAGAGCTTGGAACCGGACTAGACTAGAGTCTAGATCACCATAGTCATTTTATCATGAGTTGTACTTTCATTTCATAAGTCAGTTTTGATACAGTTGTAAGAAGATGTTGTTGAGTTTAACTTTTAATAAAGTACTGTTATCTTTCCTTTGTATCTACTGCCTCGGGAAACCGAGATGGTAACACCCTTATTTATCTGGGGAGTCCTAGTACAGGCCTTTAAATAAATGGGGGTGTTACAAAGTGGTATCAGAGAGAACGATCTGCAGGCCTAAACCAAATGAATAATAATAAACGTAGGACGAGTCTAATAAAATGAACCCCGAGATATGAAACTGATAGGAGCCCCAAAAAGGAACGGGATGAGTTAGGGCCCCCCTCACACCAAACCATGGGCCCTTTCACTCCTGTCTCGGGAACCCAATGAGAGTAATTGAAGAGTGGGGTAGACTATATAGTGACCTAGTTATATTGTACTAACATTCTGTAATACCTCGAATTTTGTTTATCATATTTCGTAGTCTTTTTGAGACGGGATTTGAACGTTATATTCGATAAGTAAATTATCGAATAGATGTCGCTATATTTTATATTTTAGTAAAGGGGCGAGTAGGTGAATTAGGAGTATATCGTGTTTTAAACAAAGTACGGAGTTGGGAGAGTTGGGCCTCGAAATGCGTGCCATAGATTAGCCCAACTCGTCACCACACAAACACCCAACATACTCAAATCCTCTAAAGTCTGCCGACATATAAACTCTAGCTCAAAACCTAACCCTAACCTAACAACACTCCTCTCCCTCACGTACACCTACTGCTGCCACCGCCAAGGATCAGGAGAGAGTGTTTCACGGTGGTTTAGGGCGGCGTAAGGCTGGTCGATGGTGCACAGAAACAGGTACAACCACCAGGTTCCTCACGTTTTTCCTATTTTGCAGTCGTTTCGAAGTGGCTTGTTAATCGTGTATATGTGGTTATAGTTGTCGTCCTTAGCACGTTTTTAACCTTTAATGCACAGTAATCAAATATGGACCATAAGGGAGTCGTCGTTGACCACCATTCGACCGTTAAATGTGGTGTTTAACCGGAGTGTCAGGCTGCTTTTTCAATCGAATACAGGCCTCTGTTTTCTGCGTTCTTTTTATGTTCTTTACTGTGGTCGCGTATGTGGTGTACATGAGTCTGAGTCTGGTCTTGGGTCTTGGGTAATGGTAATGGTGTGTGGTAGGTTGTAGTAGTGGTGGCGAGGTGGTGTATAGTAGCCGGAGGAGGTTGTTGTGGCAGCATGTTAAGGAAACCAGAACAGAGACTCGGGTTGTGTCTGTCTTTTGGAGAGGCTGTTTCAGGGTGGTTGGGAGGCATCGATGGGTGGTGCTTGGCACCGGGGGTTTTGTGGGAGAGGTGAGAGGTTGAGGGCAGTGATTGGTGGTGGACACGGTGGTGTTAGAGGGCGGTTTTGAACAGGTTTTCCGAGGGGCAGAAACATACGGGTTGTGGTAAGTTGTTGCTGGTGTGGTGTTTTCCACTGTTTTCGAGGGGTGGTATGGGTGAGTCAGGTGTCAGGGTCGGGTCAGTGCGAACGCCGTAGTGCAGTGGTGGCAGCCACCACGGTTATGGTGGTGGTTCAGGTGTCGATAAGGCGTCGATGGGGTTGCGAATGGGGGCTGTTAAGAGGGCTGGTTGTGTTCGTTTTCGGGTTTTCGTGTTTGGGTTGTTCGTGGGTCATACGTGATTTGCCATTGTTTTATGATTTTTTATTATTATTATTATTATTATTATTATTATTATTATTATTATTATTATTATTATTATTATTGCTCTTACTCTTATTAGTGTTTTTGTGATTATCATCATTATTATCGGTCAATTATTATTAGGGTGATTTTATAATTATAGGATAATAACGTTGTTCATATTATTATTAAGTTATTATTATTGTTGTTATTACTAATCGTGTTATTAGCAGTTGTTATGGCTAATATTATTGTTAATGAACATTATGATTATTATTAATTTCTCATATTATTATTGTTGTTGGTTTAGTAATAATTGGCCATTTGAATTCCTGCTATATTTAGTAAGTCTATATTAGTGAGCTTATAATTGTCTGATGAAGGTTGATACGAATAATGAGATAATGTTAATTGGTACGTGAATGAGTATGCTGATATGTATAATTACATTGTGTGATAAGTGTATCAATTATACGCATGATGAATGAGTTTAGTAGTGATGTTAGTGTATGGATGGAAGTTAATAGTAAGTACTAATTATAGGAACCGAGTTCGAGGTGGAACATTTCTAGCAGCTGTTCGGTTGACATTCGGCGGTTGAGGTAGGGGAAATATATTATGATTGATGTTATGACATGAAATGTGTAAGTGATGCTTATTACGAGTTTGATATAATTGATTATTACTGCACTGTGGATTGTATTGTTATTATTGATCACTGTGGAGATCGGGAGGGGTGAAGTGGGTCTTGTGATACGGGTCTTGTGATATGGGACTTGTGATATGGCCATGGGAGGTGTGGTGTGATGGAGGTGTGATGTGGTGGAGTTGTGGTGATGATGGAATGAGGTGGAGATGGAGGAGAATACAGTTTTATTGCTATATATGTTTTATCTATTTTTACCTACTCAACCTCGCGGTTGACCCTGTGTATTCGTGTGACACCTACGATGATCCGGAATGGGGAGTAGATTCTACAGGAAACAGTCAGATGAGGCAGGAGCTGGGACGGGAATGTGAGATGCGGACTTGAGACCGACTTAGATCTACATCACCTATATAGTAGTCGTCAGTGGTGCTTTTATTTCTCTATGTAATTTCACTAGTACAAAAATCCCCATATTGCGTCAAGTGATTTACGTCGGTTCTACCAAAACTGACGCAAAAAGTGTTTAATTTTGGCGGGAGTGCGTTTTTGCCCCAATTGTTAAGCTATTTGCGTCGGTTCTATAGAAAAACCGACGTTTTTGTTGCGTCAGTTATATGTGTAACTGATGCTTTTTATCAAATACATCCGTTGTTTCCCCAAACTGCCGTATTTGATGTTAAATTTTTACGTCAGTTATAGCTAAAACTGAAGCAAATGGTATTTAATTAAAAAAAGAAAACATTCATATACGATGAATCTCGTCTCAAAACTCAATCTCGCTCTCAAACACCCTCGCTCTCAAAAACATACTGCTCCTACATACCCTAGCTCTGCTACTTCATGATCGTCCCACCACTTGACCACCATCACCGACCTCCTTCCGCCGTCGCACATCCATCACCGTGTTGCAGTCCTTTTGTCGTTGCTCAGAACAACCATTATTAGTTATTTGGAATCAGGTAATTTAATTATCCTTGCACTGTTTTTTCAATTTCATAATAGTTTTATTAATAGTTTAGAACTTAATCGTTAGTTTCTTGGTCATATTAGTTTTATATACTTGTAAAATTTAATTCTTCATCCGGATTTAGGGTTAGTTGATACAAAATTTGGGGATTTTATATGGAGTTAGTTATTTTGTATAATACCCAGTATATGATAAGTCTTGTGTTGTAGTTGTGTTGAAGCAAGCAATGCTTGTATTGTAGGATGTCCTTTTCTCTGTATTTAGGGCGAGTCCGTGGATATTTTAAGTGCTTTCCCTGTGTGTAATTGTAATATAAGATAGTCTAATTTTGAGATTCTTAGGTTTGAACCTTCAGCAAAAAACAATGCTGTTAGCTTCTTGCTATTTTGTAGTTTTTTTTCTTGAGCACCAACACTAATTCCATACTACTAGAAATAGTGAGTAAAGAAGGGAGTTGTAAGATTGTTATAATGACTGTTTCGGTTGTTTTAGAGCCACTGCTTATGATTTGGGACATTTACGTACCAATAGTTTTCATTGCTATTATTCAGAAATACTTTTCAGTTTTCCTTCCAATTTTATTGGCCTAAGCAAGCAGTTAACAAGAAAAGCATTGTTGTTCCTAAGGTTTTATTGTGCAGTTGCGGAGTGTGGATGATGATCTGTCTTTGCCTGTGATTACCGTTGGTGATATTGGAATGAAATTTGGAATAGAGCTTACAATCTGTATGTCATGCTATAAGGAAAATATACTATAATGCAGTGATGTAAATAGTCTGGTCACACAGGCCGACAAGATAAAATTGACACTGTTGGACAGTGCTCAAAGTTTCTATGATGTAAATAGTGTGGTCACACAATCCTGTCTCAAATTGTTAGCAACACTTCTGCGTAGCACCAAAATAACTCTATCTGTCCAACGAACAATTGCATGTATTGATCCAGTTTCCTCTTTTTATCGATCTTGAAAAAATCCCTCCTTTGTTGCCGTTTCACTTTTGAAGGCTATTGTTCGACGAAAGTTGGTTGTAGCTGAAATATATGACATAGTAACTCGAGTCTGGGAACTTATGGTGACTAGTCCAGAAGAAGCCATTCGCAGATAATGTAGTCAAATATTTCTGCAATTCTTGCTTAACTATCATCTGTCTAACGCAGGGATCAACATCTTGATTTTCTTGTTTCTGGTCTAAGGCAAGTATTTTCCCCATAATTTCAGTATATCTGCAGTTATAACAGTTCTCTTTTGTACTTATCGCTAAGTAAATTTTTCTTTACAGATATGAACATGCTTCTGGAAGAGAGGTTGTACTAGATATGCTAAAGAAAATTATAAAGAGGTTTCCAGATAGCATTATAAATGAGCAGTCTCAGTCATTGTTTATCCATTTGGTGCTTGCTTTGGAATAGTAATAAAGTTTCTTGTCAGCAGAATCAGCCCACATGTGCTTGATAGCATTCTAAATCACTGTCTTGCTTTGTATCTGGGGGAGAAACAGAAATTGTGGAGCACAACTGCCCAGGCAATGTTATTTTTGGCCATCCTGAGTAGTTAAATACTTCTGTGAGTTTGACTTTTAATGCTTTAGGATGCTTGTCAGTATCTGTGCTAGACCAGGGTATTTCATTGTGACCATTTCATTTGAGTGATAATCACTCTTAATCATTCACCAAAGCAAGCTCATCACTGGTATAATCATTGTGACCATTATTCCTCATGAGTCCCCTTCACGGGACCATTTCATTGTGACCATTATTTCTCATGAGTCCCCTTCATCTGACCATTTCATTTGAGTAATAATCACACTTAGTCATTACAAAATTCAGAGGTTATTAACAAAAAACTGTGAGATTGAAGGCATGGGTAATCAAATGTATATTATTGATCATATCTGAGATTTGGCATCTGATACGAGCAAAACCGAATGGTTTATTTTCGGAATTTGATATGAATAGATTACAGTATCGAGTTAGGAATACCACCAGATCAGTATAAGTCAGATTGTGTATCAGATTGTGCAAGCTGTAACTAATGATTCAAGCTTCACAGATTTCACTTCTTGCTACTGTGCATATTATGTATCAGTTTTACAGTCACGCTTGTAAACCCGATTAACTCATTTTCCATTCTGAAAATGAGTATGGATTAACAGTTTGCAGTTATTGCTAGTTGCCGCTCCTACTGGCTGCTATTACTGCTGGTGGTTGCTGCTATTACGGTTTAAGTTTATATGTATTCATCTTGTGTATATAGTTAGTAGTTTCTTCAAAAGACGCGAGTCTATCAGCATTGAGCTTGCTTTTCATATATGGAAAAATGATTCTGTTCTGTTGCTCTTTAACCCAGTAGTGACTTTGCTGTTTGTTTATTTGGCTGACATTTAATTACAGACTAATCTTAGATATTTTGCTTTCTGCAGGGGTGTGTTTTATGTCCAATGAACTGGTAATTTTCGTTCTTAATTTTAGGCTTCATTATTTATTAGATAATCTTTGTACTGTCTACTCTTGCGTGAAGATATCAGATCATATATATTCAATCAATCACCAGAAGGAACTCTGTCAAAAGTACGAAACTATATATCAAACACATTCGGGTACGTAACTAAAGCTTGAACTATTACGTTGAGTTGCAGTACCGTTGTTCTGTTATTGCTTGTTTGTTGTCCCATGTTGTTAAGATGCTGCTTGGATATGGAAAAGCCAAGCCACCATTCTAAAGGATAGTGACTGTTAAACCCACTGGAATTGGAAAAGGCTGATAATCTTTAGAGTAATTGTCACACTCTCTGGCATGCAAATGTTATTTGTTCATCTTTTACATTACTTGTTGATTTGATTATCATAATCCCATCACATAGAAAATGACAGTGAGCTACTGAATGCTGGGCAACAAGCAAAAAAATAGTAAGAACTCATAATCCAACAACATAATACGTACAATGTAGTGGTATTAAAACTTCACTGAATATCCAACATATTTTGCACCAAGTCAACTACTAAAAAGCATAAAGTTTTGGCAGAAATAAAACCAGAACATAAGCTAACATAGGTACAAAATATGATGACACCATAACAAGCTAGAACAATAATACATGCACAAACATAGTCTGACAGTACTAAATTTGAGTAATATGAAAGTCATTATAAAAAGTAGCATCAACAACAAATAATACCAAAATAAATGTACGTTATCGTATATTCGTATAAAATTGTAAGACTCTTATTTAGTGAGTAAATATGGAATTAATCGGAGTTCCTTTCTATCTAACTTTTTATTGCCATCCATGTTTTCAGGATATATGGACATTAATCTCTGAGTTCCTAATTCATAACTCACCCTTGGATCTGTGATATCTCGAGCTGTAGTAACAGGTCAGTGACCATAGCTATTTGCTTGGTTCCCTTCTCAGTTTTCACATATAATCTCACTGAGCGTGAGAATCTAAATGTTTTGTTGCAGTGTAAGATGATTCTTGGCAGTTTCAGATTAATTACTTCAAAGTTGAGTTCTGAATATTTCCAACAGTATGTTGTTTCTTTGCTGCTGCCTATCTATAAGCTTTCTAAGGGATAGCTGGAAAAGTAGTTTCAGGTATCTTTCCTTTGTTAAATTTCTGATATGTTAAATAAAAGCTTGGCATTTTTGGGAGTAATCCATATCATAATGCCCAGAGAAAGATGCTTGATGTCTGCTAAACATCAAGCCCACAAAAAGCGGACAATGATGGCCACCAAAATGGCGAGGTGGAGGCGGTAAAACCTTGACCAGGACCAGGAGAGTTTTTGAACATCCTAGAAGAGTCTCTCCTTTCAAGGATCATTCTTTAGTTATTTGGGAAACTGCTATATATAGCGAGAGAGAACTTTATTTGACAGGCCTCATAGAGTATCATCCATTAGGTTTATACTTGTAGTAGCACACATTGTTTGTTCACATAATAATGTAACCACAGGATGATGTAGATCATGTTATTGCTATAGTAGTTTCTGGTTGTAACTGTATTCTAGGTCCTCATGATCATGTATTATGGGTTGGTGCTACCGAAATTTCGGTAGCGAATTTTAATATTTTTTTTAAAAACATAAGAGCAAAAGAGTCAGTTCTTAAGAAATAACTGACGCAAAACATAAGATTAAAAGAGTCAGTTATAAACAAAACCGACGCAAAAAGTTAGAGCAAAAACGTCGGTTTTAAACAAAAATGACGCAAAAAGTTAAAGGAAAAGCGTCGGTTCTAAACAAAAGTGACGCAAAAAGTTGAGCAAAAGCGTCGGTTCTAAACAAAACTGACGCAAAAAGTTGAGCAAAAGCGTCGGTTCTAAACAAAACTGACGCAAAAAGTTGAGCAAAAGCGTCGGTTCTAAACGAAACTGACGCAAAATGTTGAGCAAAAGCGTCGGTTCTATACAACTGACGCAAAAAGGATACTATTTGCGTCAGTTCTTTCACTATTTGCGTCAGTTCTCTTACAACAACTGACGCAAAAAGGGTACTATTTGCGTCGGTTTTATATTAACAACTGACGCAAATGTTAACTTTTTGCGTCAGTTTTACAACTGACGTATCAATAAACGACACCTCAATATACGTCAAGCCAGAACTGACGCAATAGGGCATATAGAACTGACGCAATAGGGGATTTTTGTACTAGTGTTTCTGTAACAGCAAAGGTTTAAATTTTACCAGTTTTTATATAAAGTACTTTGGTTTGATTTACTTTGTTATTCACTACCTCGGGTATTCTGAGATGGTAACATCTCAATTTATACTGAGGATGTCTTGCCAAAGGCTCCTTATTAAATCGGGGTGTTACAAAGTGGTATCAGAGCAAACGATCCTCAGGCCTAAACCAAATGAATAATAATGAATGTAGGAAGAGTCTAATAAAATGAACCCCGAGATGAGACTGATAGGAGCCCCAAAAAGGAACGGGATGAGTTAGGGGCCCCCTCAAACCAGACCTAGGCCCTTTCTGTTCTGTCTCGGAAACCCAATGAGAGTAATTGAAGAGTGGGGTAGATTATATAGTGACCTAGTTATCTTGTGCTAACAATTTTGCAGGGGCGGAATGAGGTAAGTAATGATGTGTACATGGTTAATGATGCACAGTATTCTATGAGTTTGCTATTGGAAAGTGATTGAGAAATGTATTACTTTAAGTATTGAGGACATGAAAATGGAAATACGAGTTTGAAATATAAGCTTGGCTAGTAGGATGATATGCATAAGAAGAATGCGACTGATATTGAAACGCTGATTGATATAAATGATTTAATCGAAATTTTCAGGAATGGGTGTATATTTATTGTATACTGAATTAGAGTGATATGATCATGTGTTTTTGGTGTCTCGAATTGTCTATAGGATATCTGGTTATTAAATGACTAACGTAACTTTTGCAATATATTGCTTGGTATTTGGATATGACCTATCAGGTTTAAATGTTATAGTAATTCATGTCTAGTGATATTCGTAATGTGCTGCCCCAAGCCATGAGTATCGTATAGTTGTGTGTTACATTAGTATATACATGTATAAATATCCAGACATTTAGATGATCTACTTTTCTGTTACGCAACCTTTACCGTGTTTTAGATGACTATTACAGAATGAAATAATGAATAAATGTTATTATGATGCAACGTGATTTCTATATTTCGATGATATGTCAACATGTTTTGGAGGAATAATGATTGTGTTTAATATGATAATATGAAGTAATTTTAATGGAACCAAAATTTTAAATAAAGACCCGAATGTTACCCTGTTTGTACGGGTTGTCATCTAAAATGTAGTCTTTATAGGAGTATGACAATATTATGTGTGCTAACCTTTTGATTCAGCTTTTCAATGCATTTGGTTTCATGTTAATGTGAAGTATATTTTGAGAGAAATAAATGTTTTAGCCGACAGTGGTCAGACTGTCACTGCACGGTTCAGAGTTACCCATGTTTCTGAACGAGGAACCATTTAGAATGTATCTACTGTTTGTGTATAATTCCAACACTAAATGATTAATATGTTCATTCACGTTCCCAAATAATAAATCACGTAAAATCTTAACAAGATGTTAATTAATATTGATCTTTGCAAGTTGTCCAGTTTCCTGTTTTATTGCCGTAAAGTTCTGTTTAGACCAGTTCGTTATAAATAATTTCCTTAAGTTTTGCACTTTATTCTTTTCCTATGATTAGAGAATCCATGATATTTCTCAAAAACTATAATGGTTAACAAATGGTTGAACGATTATTTAATTATAATTTTTGTTGTTAAAAGTTGCAACATGATGTTTAATTGTTGGAATCGTAAGCTCTGTAAGTTTTATATAAAAGTTTAAGCAAATATGAATTTCTGTGATGAACCACGTCACACCCTGTTATGGCCTTAGTAACATGAACAATAGTCTTATGATAAGAATATGGACCTTATTACATGGTAATGTAACCTTGCTTATTTCGTTGGGTTTTACATAAAATAGTTTCAATTGTACGGACGTTCCTACTTTCTATGGTATGACCTCAAAATAATTATGTGATGTTCCTATGTGATGTTAAAATCATGTTCATCAGAGAGGAGTCTTGACAAGTGGTAGAACGGAATTTAACTAGTAAGATTATTAACACGATGTCATGAGCAAAAGTTATATAACAATTTAATTGTTATAATTAATGGTGGTTATTTTGAACAACGTGAACCTTGTTGCTATTCTTTCGTATATTAAAGGTACATCTTTGTCTAGTTTCCTGATGTAATAGCCTATGACTCCGTCATGTATACTGTTGCGCTTTAAAATGAATTGCATATTACTAAAGTTCGAAATCTGATCACGATGTATTGAGTTATTAGTTAGTTTGGTATGTGATTGAGTGTTGTGCATTCGTTTACCTTATCGTTAAATTTCATGATCCGTGAGCTACAATTTGTGAGAACAACGTTTTAGTAAAGGAGAGTCAGAATGTCTCCGTGCAGTTTCGAGTCCGATCTGTAGTTGAAAAATAGCCCTTGCTTGTATTTATAATTGTCACAATCTACCATTTCAGCGTTTCAAACGTTTTTCCAAAGGTTTCAAAAGTTTTAAATTTGTATGTCAAGATGATGAATAACCATGATGACGCTTGATCTTTTAATAATTGTAGTAATTGTTTGCAATAGGACAAATTCTGTATTTACGTGTTGATGAAAGCATGCCCGGATGCTTATTTGTTGCGCGTATATGAACTGTTAAATTACAAGACATGTATTTTATTAGTCTCATGATAGATGATGTAAGTTGAGTTATGCCTAAGTGGTCTGGTTAACTTATTAATGCCTAGATATGCTAAACGGCCTCGTTAGTCCATGATTGTGCATATTTTGTGAAACATGTCAATGCCCCATGTTTAATTACGTTCAATAAAATTTTGCGCTATGTCTTTTCCTAAATGTGGTTTTGCTTCAAAATATGGTTACGAACATGAAACCCTTTAAATTGTCAACTAGGAACTGTGAGTTTTCTTGATTATTTATGTAGTTGTAAATAATAGCTTACGTTGAAATTTCATGGGTGTGCAAGTGTTACCTATTCCAAATCTGTTTTACTGCGTAACACGATCCTACCGACCCTAATACTTTATTATTGTCCGAGGTTATATGTTATATGATAGTTGATGAGCCTCTTTTGAGTACTGATTTGAGTTGAATATTAGTTGTTGTCCTTTTATTCTGATAGTTGAAATTCTCTATTGA
The DNA here is from genome assembly GCA_029255685.2 of Silene conica. Taxonomy (NCBI): domain Eukaryota; kingdom Viridiplantae; phylum Streptophyta; class Magnoliopsida; order Caryophyllales; family Caryophyllaceae; genus Silene; species Silene conica. The sequence goes on along the minus strand of CM055318.2, from coordinate 46,948,544 downwards.
TGTGATAATTCTTTTGGTTGTGAGATGGAAAAAAAAAAAAAAACTTTTAGTAATTGATTAGTCTGAGTTATGTACAAGTTCTTGTTTTATGGCGTACACATTCGTGTTTTATGGATAGTGGAATGATGAGTATATATACAAGTATGCCAATGAACTTTGAAGGTAAGTACTGAAGAGATGGAGTTAATAAGGTCGGCTTGATATAGCAGTTTCTTAAATGGAATATTCGATAATATTGATATCGAGATTGGAATGAGAATTGGTTGCTGGTTTGAGTCATGAGTTATTAGGCCGTTGTGCCACATTGTGTCTACGGTCCAACATGACCTTGGTTGTTGAGTTCTGTTCTGAGTTGAAGTAAATATTGAGATGGATATATGGCTTTGCGGTCTTATGAGATAGAGTAATGAGTAAGACGGTGTAAGGGGCTAGAAACTTTATACTGAGGTTACGGGGACGTAACCATGTTTTAAGGAGGATGAGATTGTAAAATCTTTTGATTTATGATATGTCTAGTTGTTTACATGGCTAGGTGGTATGTCACGATTTTTATTATAAACTTGATAATCTCGTTTACTTCACTTATGCTTTTATTGTGTTTTGTGTCGTATTTGTTTTAAATTTGGTAATACATGAAACTTTGGGGACAAAGTTTTTTTTTACAAGGGTAGAATGTAACATTTCGTGTTTCGAAGTACCTTTATTAGTCTTGTGGTTATGTGTGTGGTGTTACATGTCCGTACGTGCTTAATGAACAGTTTGTTGATCACGGGATGGTGAACTTCGGGACGAAGTTCATTTTAAGGAGGGAAGACTGTAATACCTCGAATTTTGTTTATCATATTTCGTAGTCTTTTTCAGACGGGATTTGAACGTTATATTCGATAAGTAAATTATCGAATAGATGTCGCTATATTTTATATTTTAGTAAAGGGGCGAGTAGGTGAATTAGGAGTATATCGTGTTTTAAACAAAGTACGGAGTTGGGAGAGTTGGGCCTCGAAATGTGTGGCATAGATTAGCCCAACTCGTCACCACACAAACACCCAACATACTCAATTCCTCTAAAGTCTGCCGACATATAAACTCTAGCTCAAAACCTAACCCTAACCTAACAACACTCCTCTCCCTCACGTAAACCTACTGCCGCCACCGCCAAGGATCAGGAGACAGTGTTTCACGGTGGTTTAGGGCGGCGTAAGGCTGGTCGATGGTGCACAAAAACAGGTACAACCACCAGGTTCCTCACGTTTTTCCTATTTTGTAGTCGTTTCGAAGTGGCTTGTTAATCGTGTATATGTGGTTATAGTTGTCGTCCTTAGCACGTTTTTAACCTTTAATGCACAGTAATCAAATATGGACCACAAGGGAGTTGTCGTTGACCACCATTCGACCGTTAAATGTGGTGTTTAACCGGAGTGTCAGGCTGCTTTTTCAATCGAATACAGGCCTCTGTTTTCTGCGTTCTTTTTATGTTCTTTACTGTGGTCGCGTATGTGGTGTACATGAGTCTGAGTCTGGTCTTGGGTCTTGGGTAATGGTAATGGTGTGTGGTAGGTTGTAGTAGTGGTGGCGAGGTGGTGTATGGTAGCCGGAGGAGGTTGTTGTGGCAGCATGTTAAGGAAACCAGAACAGAGACTCGGGTTGTGTCTGTCTTTTGGAGAGGCTGTTTCAGGGTGGTTGGGAGGCATCGATGGGTGGTGCTTGGCACCGGGGGTTTTGTGGGAGAAGTGAGAGGTTGAGGGCAGTGATTGGTGGTGGACACGGTGGTGTTAGAGGGCGGTTTTGAACAGGTTTTCCGAGGGGCAGAAACATACGGGTTGTGGTAAGTTGTTGCTGGTGTGGTGTTTGCCACTGTTTTCGAGGGGTGGTATGGGTGAGTCAGGTGTCAGGGTCGGGTCAGTGTGAACGCCGTAGTGCAGTGGTGGCAGCCACCACGGTTGTGGTGGTGGTTCAGGTGTCGATAAGGCGTCGATGGGGTTGCGAATGGGGGCTGTTAAGAGGGCTGGTTGTGTTCGTTTTCGGGTTTTCGTGTTTGGGCTGTTCGTGGGTCATACGTGATTTGCCATTGTTTTATGATTTATTATTATTATTATTATTATTATTATTATTATTATTATTATTATTATTATTATTATTATTATTATTATTATTATTATTATTATTATTATTATTATTATTATTATTATTATTATTATTATTATTATTGCTCTTACTCTTATTAGAGTTTTTGTGATTATCATCATTATTATCGGTCAATTATTATTAGGGTGATTTTATAATTATAGGATAATAACGTTGTTCATATTATTATTAAGTTATTATTATTGTTGTTATTACTAATCGTGTTATTAGCAGTTGTTATGGCTAATATTATTGTTAATGAACATTATGATTATTATTAATTACTCATATTATTATTGTTGTTGGTTTAGTAATAATTGGCCATTTGAATTCCTGCTATATTTAGTAAGTCTATATTAGTGAGCTTATAATTGTCTGATGAAGGTTGACACGAATAATGAGATAATGTTAATTGGTACGTGAATGAGTATGCTGATATGTATAATTACATTGTGTGATAAGTGTATCAATTATACGCATGATGAATGAGTTTAGTAGTGATGTTAGTGTATGGATGGAAGTTAATAGTAAGTACTAATTATAGGAACCGAGTTCGAGGTGGAACATTTCTAGCAGCTGTTCGGTTGACATTCGGCGGTTGAGGTAGGGGAAATATATTATGATTCATGTTATGACATGAAATGTGTAAGTGATGCTTATTACGAGTTTGATATAATTGATTATTACTGCACTGTGGATTGTATTGTTATTATTGATCACTGTGGAGATAGGGAGGGGTGAAGTGGGTCTTGTGATACGGGTCTTGTGATATGGGACTTGTGATATGGCCATGGGAGGTGTGGTGTGATGGAGGTGTGATGTGGTGGAGTTGTGGTGATGATGGAATGAGGTGGAGATGGAGGAGAATACAGTTTTATTGCTATATATGTTTTATCTATTTTTACCTACTCAACCTCGCGGTTGACCCTGTGTATTCGTGTGACACCTACGATGATCCGGAATGGGGAGTAGATTCTACAGGAAACAGTCAGATGAGACAGGAGCTGGGACGGGAATGTGAGATGCGGACTTGAGACCGACTTAGATCTACATCACCTATATAGTAGTCGTCAGTGGTGCTTTTATTTCTCTATGTAATTTCTGTAACAACAAAGGTTTAAATTTTACCAGTTTTTATATAAAGTACTTTGGTTTGATTTACTTTGTTATTCACTACCTCCGGTATTCCGAGATGGTAACATCTCAATTTATACTGAGGATGTCTTGCCAAAGGCTCCTTATTAAATCGGGGTGTTACACATTCTTACAGAAGAAGAATATTGAGATTGATATTGAATTGTGATATGATACGTGAACTATGGTTAATGATTTTATTGGAAGATTACAATTGATATTGAAATGTGAACCGAGCTGGATGATAGAATTGAGATTTCAAAAGTATGGATGTGTATTTGTGAGCAATAGTTAAGAGAGATATGATCATATGATTTTGGTGTTTGAAATGCCCATGTGATTATCTGGTTATTAAATGATTATTGTAACTATGGAACATATTGTTGGTCTTTGGATACGAATGATCAGACTTATATATATATTAGAAATCCATGTCTAGTGATATGCGGAATGTGCTGCCGAAACCATGAATGACATATAGTTATGTGCTACATTGTATATACATGTATAAATATTGAGTTATTTAGTTGATTCTGCTTTCAGTTTCGAAACCTCTACCGTGTTCTAGATGACAATTACAGTTTGAATGATGATACATGTTAATATGGTGGTGTCTGTGCTTCAAATGATATGTAACGTGTTTCGGAAGAAGAATGGTTGAGTTTCGAGGTAGCAATGTGAAGTTGTAAAAGAACCAATTTTTTTTTATAAGTTTCCTGTATGTTACCTTGTTTTTACGGACTGCCATCTTAAATGTGTTCCGTATATGTATATGAAAATTTTATTTATGATAACCTTCTGAATTAGCTTTCCAGTGTCTTTTGTTTTATGTTAATGGGAGTTATATTTTGAGAGATAAATATTTTTGTTGACAGTGGTCAGATTGTTACTGCAAAGTTCCGTTTTGACCCATGTTTTTGTAAAGGAAACCATTTACAACGTGTTTATTGATTGTGCATAATTCCAACTCCACTGTCTAGAATATTCTTTCACGTTTCCAAAATGATAAGCCACGTAAAATCTTAACGAGTCGTTATTTAATGATGATTTTTGCAAGTTGTCCAATTTTCTATCGTATTGTTGTAAAGTTTTTGTCCAAACCAACTGAGTTGTAAGAATTGTTTTAAATAATTCCCTTGAGATATGCTTTTGATTCTTTTCCTATGATTACTAAATTCATTAAATTTCTGAAAACTATAATAGCTCGCAAGATAGCTAAGTGGTTATTTACTTATGATTTTTGTAAGTTGCTGCATAATGTTTAATTGGTGAAATTGTGAGTTATGTAAGTTTCATATAAAAGTTTAATCAAATATAATTATGTGATGTTAAAATCATGTTTATCAGAGAAGAGTTTCGCCAAGTGGTAGAATGAAATTTGTCTGGTAAGCTTATTAGCATGATATAACAACCTAATTGTTATACGTAATTCTGATTATTTTGAACAATGTGAATCTTGTTGATGTCCTTTCGTATATTAATGGTTTATCTCTATCTAGTTCCCTGTGACAATAGTCCCTATAATATTAGTGTGCCACAAGTGATTTGTTTAATGCTATGTTTAAAATCTGATCACAATACTTTGAATTATTAATTGATTGACATGTGAATTATGGAAGTACTAGCCTTGTGAATTCGTTTACTTTTATCGTTGTCATTTTCATAACTCATGAGCTACAAATTACAAGAAAAATGTTAGTAAAGAAGAATCAGAATGTCTCTGTGCAGTCTTAATTCCGGTCTGTAGTTTGTCAAATAGTCCTTTGATTGTGTTTAAAATTGTCACAAACTACCACTCCAATGTTTCAAACGTTTCAGAATATTTTCAAAGTGATAAACCGTGATTAAGCTTGATGTTTGATAATTATGGTGATTGTTTGCAATATGACAAATGTTGTAGTTATGTGTTGATGAAATTATGCACGGATATCTAATTGTTGCGCATTATATAAACCTCTTTATTTTTGCAAGTCATATGTATTAAAAGTTTCATGATGAATGATGTATGGTTGGTGTATACTTATGAAATATGTCAATGTTCCATGTTTAATTGCGTTAATTAATTTTGCCCTATGTTTTTTCTAAAATATGATTTTGCTTCTATAATATGATTACGAACGTGAAATGTTTTCTTTGTCAATTATGAACTACGAGTTTGCTGATTGTCTAAATTGGTGTAAATATGTAACTAAGTGTTAAAATTTCAAGGGTATATAAGTGTTAGCTACTCTGATTCTGTTTTGCTGCGTAACACGTGTCTACCGATCCTAATACTCTTATTATTGATCGAGGTTATATGTTTACATGATAATTGCTATGGATTTCTTACGAGTGCTTATTTAAGTTGAATATTAGTAATTATTATTCTATTTTGATAGTTAATGTTTTCTATTGATAAAATAATTATTTTGCTTGGGAGACGGGTTGAGTTGTGAAATGGGTAAACTTTTGGTAATTGATTAGTTGAGTTATGTATAATGATTCTGTATTAGGTTGGTTTGGTATAGCGTACAATTTCTTATTTTATGAACTATGGAATTGTAAGTATACATACAAGCATGTCAATAAATTTGGTTAAGGTACGTACATTGACATATTAATTAGCTGATGGGATAGAGTTTGAAGGGATTGAGTTGCTCGTGAATGTAGAACAAAGACCATGATTGATTTTGTATTGAGATTGAGATTGCAGTTCAGTGTTATATCAAGTTGTCGTATTCTTTGACCTTGACACGTGGGTGAGTAGCTTAGCGTTTTTTTTTTCTCTAAGTATTGAGCGGATCCTTTAGTAGAATATTTGGAAATATTGATATTGAAATTGAGATGAGAATTGTTTACTGGCATTGAGTTATGAGTTATTAGACCGTTCTGCCATATTGTGTTTACGGTCCAGTGTGACATGGGTTATTGAGTTACATTCGGAGTTTGAAATCGATATTGAAATGGAAATATTGTTTTGCGGTTTCTTCCGCCAGTTTCGCTCACCCCTTGTCTTTGGTCTTAGGTTCGACGATGAGAATATGATACGTGGTTACTTGGAGTAAGACTTTATGAGATAGAGTAATGAGTGAGTCGGAGTAATGAGCTGGAATTTCTTATATTGAGGTTACGGGGACGTAACCATATTTTAAGGAGGATAGGATTGTAAAATCTTAATGATTTTATGATATGGATAATTGGTAATGTGGTGATTGCTTGAATATACGTAGTAATTCTGATTACTTCTCTTATGCATTTATTGTGCTTCGTGAGGTATCCTTTAGCTTAGTTATACGTTAAACTTTGGGGACAAAGTTTTCTTAACGAGGGTAGAATGTAACATTCCGAGTTTTGAAGTACATTTATTAGTTTTTGACGTAATGTGGTGTCACATATTGTGTTCCTTACTTGCCTAGTGAGCAGTTTGTTTTTTTTTTGGTGAAATGTGAGTAAATATTTTATATATCAAAAATTACAAAGAGGTCCCGGGTTCAAGCCCCCGGTCAGGCATTACATTCTTTGATAACAATATTGAAACCATTCATTAGCCTGATCAGATTCAAGCTCCAGCTCTTTCTTCAGTCTGTTCCTCACTTCAGAGACTATCCTCACAGCTACTTTTTCAGGCCTGTGTATGCACTCTTGGGCTCGAGCATTATTCCTTTGAAACCAGATATTATAGTGAAAGGAATTAAGCATGGCAACACGAACTTTCCACTTAAATGAACTCTTGGGGGCACCACTGAGAGAGGCCAAAGTAGGAAACTGAGCACCAAACCAGTGGCATAACAATAACTGAATTCTGATAGTGTACTGACATTCCTCAAATAGATGTGTAATAGTTTCAGTTTGAGCTTGGCATATGAGGCAGAGGTCATCTGGGCAACAACCAATGCTATATAATTTTTGCTTTGTGTTCATACCTGCCTGCAGTCTGAGCCAGGTGATCATAGCATGTTTAGGTATGTTGAACTTATTCCAAACTATGGCAGACCATGGTTGTTTTGGATGATTCTGACATAGCCAAGAGTAGCAGCTCTTTATAGTGAAAACCTAGGGATTATGATCCCAGATGTTTAAGGTGAAGCCTTCCTTGATTCTATTCTTTACTTTGCAGATAGTTTTTCAACCCCAAGGCGTATCAGGTGCAGGCATATAGTCCTCCCAATTCTGATTTTTCAGGTAGACATCACTGATCCATTTAATCCACAGTCTGTCTGCCTTGCTATAGACCCAGCTCACCAACTTCCCCACTGCTGCAACGTTCCATAACTCTGCATTCTTAATGCCCAAGCCTCCTTCATCCTTGGGCAAGGTTACCATTTCCCAGGCTACAAGAGGAACCCTGTGAAACTCTGTGGTGCTAGCCCAGAGAAAGTTCCTGCAAATGGCACTGATTCTGTTTATCACACTTTTGGGGATCACAAACATCTGAGCCCAGTAGTTATGCAAAGAGTTTAACACAGAGTTGATTAAAGTGACTCTCCCAGCATAGGAGAGTTTCTTAGCACCAATCCCTCTAATCCTGGCTGCTATCTTTTCAGTAAGAGAGTTGCAATCTGCCTTAGTCAGTTTTCCAGGCTGAATAGGGATCCCTAGATACTTGAAAGGGAAAGTACCTTCCCTGAAGCCAGTAGCCTGAGTAATCCCAAGTTTAAGCTCCTCATCCACCCCATTAAAAAAGATCTCAGATTTAGAAGGGTTCAGCTTGAGTCCAGAAGCATGAGAGAAAGATGAGAAAGCTCTCATTAGCAGCAAAATAGAGGCAGGTGTCCCTTTACAGAACATAAGAAGATCATCTGCGAACATGAGGTGTGTAAGCTTTAAGCTCTTGCACAAGGGGTGGTATTGGAAAGGCCACCTCATTGTGGCAAACTTAATGAGCCTAGACAAATAGTCCATACACAAGGTAAACAATAGAGGGGAGATAGGATCCCCTTGCCTAAGTCCCCTCTTCCCATGGAAGTAGCCAAAGTTACTACCATTAAGGGACAAAGTGAAAGATGGGGACCTTACACATTGCATAACAAGGCCTATAAAATGAGGAGGAAACTTTAGACCAATCAGCAACTGTTCAACAAAGTTCCACTCAACAGTATCATAAGCTTTCTGAAGGTCAATTTTGAAGAGACATCGAGGAGTTACTGTTTTCCTGCCATACAAATGGATTATATCTTGACAAATTAGGACATTTTCCATGATGGACCTCCCCTTGATAAAGGCACCTTGGTTTTCATGAACAATATCAGGCAAGACATTAGCAAGTCTATAGCAGAGAAGCTTTGAAATAACTTTGTAAATCACATTGCAACAAGCAATAGGTCTAAAGTGAGTAACAGATGTGGGTCTGTCAGTTTTAGGAATTAGGGTGATATTTGTAGCATTTGTCTGATGTAGCAGCTGCCCATGAGTGAAGAAGTCCAGAACAGCATTGCAGACCTCATCTCCTATTATATCCCAAGCATCCTTGAAAAAACCACTAGTGTATCCATCAGGCCCTGGTGCTTTGTCCTGAGGGATGGAAAACACTACCTCCTTAATCTCTTCTTTGGTCACACCAGAGGTAAGAATAGTAGCATGCTCTTCAGTACAGAAGGTACCACACTGAAGGACTGCTGACTTCACACTATCTGTTGGGGCATTACCTCCCAGGAGGTCCTGGTAGTAGTCAAGAAAGGCTGCTTGGATGCTGTCTCTGTCAGTACACAGGTATCCATTCTTGTCCTCAATCTGCACTATTTTATTCCTCAGGCATCTTGACTTGATAGCCTTATGAAAGTAAGAGGTGTTGCTATCTCCTTCCTCTATCCAAGTTGCCTTTGCCTTTTGCTGCAGGAAGCTTGTTCTAGCCTTAGTCCAGAATTGCACTTCCTTAAGGATAGCCACTTCCTGAGAAATGAGGCCTGCATTAGTGGAATCCTCTTGCAATTTTAATTGGATAGTCTCCAACTGTAACTGTGCCTTGCAAGTCTGTACTTCCACATCTGTAAAGCATTGGTCATTCAGACCTTTTAGCATAGGTTTCAGAGCTTTTAGCTTTTTAACCAAACGAAACATCAAAGTGCCTTCTATTGTTTGATTCCAGACAGTCTGGACTGTTGCATAGAACTCAGGAGCTGAACTCCACATATTGAAGTACTTAAAACTTGCCTGTCTCTTCCCATCTAACTTCACTTTCCTGACAATGCAAGGGTTGTGATCCAAAAGGCCTTCAGGATGAAAGTGGGCATGCATTTCAGGGAACTCAGTATTCCATTGTAGATTAATTAAGAACCTATCCAATCTACTATACTTCCTTTGAGCTTCATCTCTTTTGTTATTCCAAGTATAGTATGCCCCTGTGGCCTCCATGTCAGCTAGTCCACAATGATTCAAGCAGTCTATCAAATCCTCCATGTCAGTCAATTTAGTGGTACCCCCTAGCCTCTCATCAGGAGATATCACTGTATTAAAGTCCCCAGCAACTGCCCAAGGCATTACACATCTATCAGCTATCAGATTCAGCTGCTGCCACAGCCTAACCCTATCTGCACCTTCATTGAAGGCATACACAATAGTAAACAGGAAATCCTTCTGGGTGGCTTTACAAGTCACCTTAGAATGGATAAATTGAGGATCAGCCTGAATAACAAAAACATCAAAAATTGTTGGTTTCCAGAGTAACCAAACCCTTCCCCCTTTATGTAGCCTGCAATTCGTGATTACACACCACCCATCAAGCATAGAATGAGAGATATTTCCAACATTTGCACCTTTTATTTTTGTTTCAAGCAAGCCAAAAAGGCATGCTTCATTATTCTGTAGAAAACTTCGAACAGTAATTTGCTTGTTTACATGGTTGAGGCCTCGCACATTCCAAAAGCCTATATTATTCATGTAAACTGGTATGGGAATGGTTACCAGTATCATTCACTTGGGGCACTTGTTTCAGAGAATTCTCATCTTGTTCAGGCTGGACTTTGTCATCAGAGCCTCCTACTGACTGTGAAGTAGTAGGAGAGGCCACTGTAACAACTATTGGTGATATCTGAGGCAAAGCAGGAAACTCTTTATCTGATAATTGAATAGGAGGTTTCACAATAGGTTTCCAGACTTTCTTAGGCAGCTGTTTAGGTCTCACCCCTGGCAGTCTTCTACAATTAATCCCTTCATGCCCTAGTCCTTTGCACTTATCACAGAGCAAGGGTTTCCATTCATATTCAATTTTAACCTCCACAATTAGGCCATTTTCATCTTTAAATTTGACACAATTTGGAAACTTCTGTCCCACTGTTAATTCAACCATAGTGCGTGCATAACCAAGCCTAGTTTTGGAGGCAGTGGCCTCATCTGACTTAAGGTAAGTCCCCACCATTCCTGCCACTGTGGGCAGACATTTGCCCCAAAACTTAAGAGGTAACCCATGCATCCTAATCCAAGATGGTACAATTTTGATATCCTCTTTTAGTAGGTCAATGTTTTCTTGCCAAGCTTTAACAATCAACGGTTTATTGTCAAACATATGATAGCCAGAGGATAACACTGCATCTTTTCCAGCCATATCATTGAATCTAACCATGAAAATACCATTAGGAAGAAAGGATACCTTATCAATACCATGCTTCCCCCATACCCTCTGCACATAGCCATTCAATACCATTAGTGAGCAGTTTGTTGACCATGGGATGGTGAACTTCGGGACGAAGTTCATTTTAAGGAGGGAAGACTGTAATACCCCTATTTTTTTATTATGTTTTATTTAATATTTAATATTTATATTGACGTGTTTTTAATTATTTGAACGTTTAAGTTCGATAATTAAGTTATCGAACAAGTGTTCCTATATTTTATTAGTAAAGTGTCGAGTACGGATATTATTCATCGAATCACGTTATAATATTAATACTAGACCTCGAGATGCGTGCTAATGTCACATATGGGCCTTGGGTTGAATCAACCCATTATAATAGCTCGTATATTATTACTATTATTACTAGTTTATTATTATTGTTTTATTAGTATTATTTTTATTAGTTGTATTAAACGATATCGCTATTGTTATTCTTGTGTCCTTCGATATTGTTTTAGTATTTAGTAGTGGTTGCGTGGCATTCCTATTTTGGGCAAGCTGCTATTTTGGGAAGTTTCTATTTTAGGAAACTTTCCAATTTTAGAAGTTACTATATTTAGTATCTTATTATTATATTTTATGTGTCGATAGTACTGGAACGATTAGTATTTAGTATTAGATTCGATAGTTAATTTATCGAATAACTTATATAGCTGTCGATATTTTTTTTATGTTATGTTGTTGGGGGGAATTGAACTCAGGATCATTGGCACACATTTACTTGGGCCTCGAGGTGCGTGATACTTGAGAACAGCCCATGCTACTCGTCTTAACCTAACACGCTCACACCTCACCACAGCCGCCTTTACAGAGCATAACACACTCACCTCACCCCATCGTAGAAACCTAATCTTAACCCAGTCATCATACAACCAACATCACATCCTTTCAGCCGTCGCTACAGAGAATAGGAAGGAGGTTCACACGGTGGGAGTAGGGTGGTCTAGGGTGGTTCAGATACACCGCGAAACAGGTATGATCATCACGTTTGCTTCCTTATCGTGTACGGTTGCGCGTAGTTCGTGGTGTAATTCGTTTATGTTAATTTAAGTTTATTTTCAGTTCCTTTATGAGCAGTAGTCGGGGTGGTAGGACGGTGGTTGTGTCGGTGGTTGAAAAGGGGGAGTTCGTGTTGGTGGTTCTCACTCTTTTTTTTAATGGGTGTTGAGTTCATGGGTGTCTTGGGGGTGGTGCCATCGTTGACTCGGGGGAGGTCGACACGGTGGTACCACTGTTGGCGTCTTAGTCCAGTGTCGGGGTGGCAGCATCGGTGGTTCTGGTTTGCGTAAGGTTTTCGAGTGCGGTTGCAGGGATTGTTGGACCGTGGTGGTTTGGTGGTGAACCTGGCCTGGTTATGGCTCTATTTCAATTTACCGACTGGAGTCGAGGGGTTGTTGGGTATGGTGGTTGTCGGCGGGGAGTAGGGGTGCAGCGTGTTGTTTGGAGGGCTGGTTATGCGGAAGTATGTTGCCGGGGTTTTGTTTGAATAATAGTAGTAGTAGTTACTACGTACGTACTACATTATTATACTATATTATTACATTATTATATATATTATTATATTATTATTATTATTTCATATTATTATTATTATTATATTTGTTGTAGTAGTAATTTAGTAGGTTTTTAGGTTGTGTTAGTTGGAGGTTTTTACGAGTCGGGAAGTGTCCTTTTTAAAAAAGTTGTTATTTTGGGAAAGTTTCCATTTTGGGAAACTTTCCACTTTTAGAAGGTTGTTATTTATAGTAAGTATACTTTCTGATATGGGGGGTTTTGGGAAGTTTATTAATCGTTACGTAATATATGTTTAGATGACGGTTTCCGCGTGGGACATTTCTAGCTGCTGCGTGGTTGTCATTTCTGTTCCGCAAGTGGAGGTAGGGGAATTACTGCGCATATAATGATGATTACTTGGTTGTTTGATGTTGAGCATGATTATTTTACATTATCATATGATTTGGAATATTGTATTATTTGATTATATATTTCTGCGATACGATATGAGGTGATGGGAAATGGGTGTTGTGATCGGTGCGGAGTTAAAGGGCCTTGTGATCGGTGCGGAGTTAAAGGGCCTTGTGATCGGTGCGGAGTTAATGGGCCTTGTGAGCGGTGCGGAGTTAATGGGCCATGTGATCGGTGCGGAGTTAACGGGTCTTGTGATTCGGAGTAGGAAGGATTGAATTTCTATTTATAATAATGTTTGATTGTTTATTTTTCCTCTACTCAACCTCATGGTTGATCTTGTGTATTCGTGATCACCTGTGATGAACCAAATTATTGGGGAGCAGATTAACAGGTGCTTGAGACTGTTGGAGCTATGGGAAGGGAGAGCTTGGAACCGGACCAGACTAGAGTCTAGATCACCATAGTCATTTTATCATGAGTTGTACTTTCATTTCATAAGTCAGTTTTGATAAAGTTGTAAGAACATGTTGTTGAGTTTAACTTTTAATAAAGTACAGTTATCTTTCCTTTGTATTTACTGCCTCGGGAAACCGAGATGGTAACACCCTTATTTATCTGGGGAGTCCTAGTACAGGCCCTTAAATAAATGGGGGTGTTTCACATTCCTTCCTGTAATTTGAGCCATGTAATGAAAGAGTGTTTAGGGACATTCCAATTGTTCCATACTGCTGCTGCCCAAGGTTTATTAGATCCATTGGGACACAGCCATTTGTATCCAGTTTTAACTGTATAACCATTGGGGTTAGTAGTCCATTTATTGCCACTGAAACCTGCTTTTAATGCTTCTTTGGTTTTGCAGATCCTTTTCCAGACCCATGGAGCATCTAATGGAGGTGTATAGTCATGCCATGTTCTGTCTTTAAGGTATACATCATTTATCCACTTTATCCACTTTATCCACAGTCTATCAGCATTTGAGTATACCCAACTAACAAGCTTTCCAACAGTTGCCTTGTTCCAAAGTTCTGCATTTTTTATACCTAGGCCTCCCATCTCCTTAGAGGTAGTCACTGTATCCCAGGCAACTAATGGGACCCTATGAAATTTTGAGGAGCCATCCCATAGGAAATTTCTACAGATGGTTGCAATCCTGTTGATTACTCCCTTAGGAATGATAAAGAGTTCAGCCCAATAATTGTGCAGTGTGTTTAGGACTGAGTTAATGAGAGTCAGTCTGCCTGCATATGAAAGCTTCTTTTCACCCAGACCTCTGATCCTAGCAGCTATTTTTTCAGTGAGAGAGGCACAGTCCTGCTTTGATAGCTTACCAGGTTGAATGGGCAGCCCCAAGTACTTGAAAGGAAAAGTCCCTTCCCTAAAACGAGTAACCTATCTTTTACCTTCTTTAATGCCTGCTTCTACTCCACTAAAGTATATTTCAGACTTTGCATTGTTCATACTGAGACCTGTAGCCTTACAGAAGGAAGCAAAGGCCCTCATGAGCAGCCATATAGAAGCTGGTTTACCCTTACAAAACATCAACAATTCATCAGCAAACATCAAGTGGGTGAGCTTTAAATTTTTGCATAGTGGGTGATACTCGAAAGGCCATCTTTCTGTAGCATATTTGATGATTCTTGATAGGTAGTCCATGCATAAGGTAAAGATCTGAGGTGAGATGGGGTCTCCTTGCCTAACGCCTCTCCTCCCTTTGAAGTACCCAAAATTTGTACCATTCAAAGATAAAGTAAAGCTAGTGGTCCTAATACATTGCATAACCAGATGAATAAAGTGTTGAGGGAACTTCAGATTATGAAAAGCTTGGTCTATAAACTCCCACTCCACAGTATCATAGGCCTTTTGGAGGTCAATTTTGAACAGGCATCTAGGTGTGGCAGCTTTTCTGGCATTGATACGTGCAATTTATATAGACTTTTTAGGTCCATTTGGCACGTATTTCTATGCATTTTCATGCACTTTACATGCCATTTTGCCCCCTTTTGCTTCCTTTGGTGTATTTTCTGTTATTTTGCAGGAATTATGCAAAAGATGAAGAAACCATGCTTTTTCTGTCCATTTTGAGCTCTTTTAGAGGATGAAGCGAGTCAAGAAGTCCCATATCCCCGATTTTGCAGTGCCAGGCCTAAAGGAACGGTAACCGAGGCAAGAACGAGGGACAAAAATAAGAAAGAAGCGGAAAAGAAGCACTGATCTGTCATTTACTCGATCGAGTAAGCACCAGAACTCGATCGAGTGAATGCAGGAGGAGAAAGACTCGATCGAGTAGTTTGATACTCGATCGAGGAGTCTGCACGAAGGACCCAACCTTCGAGGGTTCCAGGGTTACTCGATCGAGTAGTTGCCAGCTCGAAGTGTGGGGAATAAAGCATGTATTCGCCCTAAACTTGCAGGATTATAATGAAAAATACAGTTGTGATTATTGTCATAAGATAAATAAAAACATGAAAAGGTGTACAACCTTTAGTCCTTGCACGAAAGGCCTAAGAACAGGAATTAACGCAAATTCCCTCCTATAACTTGCACCCAAGACTTAGATTGAGACGTTACCGCGTGTGCTAGAAATCCTCTCCAACTGCCTTGCAATATCGGGAGAGCCTTTTGAGTTTTAGATGTGAGATCTGGGTTATAGGAGAAGAATGCTCTCAAACCCTAATTTTTCTTGAGATTTATTTTACAGTGCAACAAGAGTAACCTAACATAAGGAGAAGTCTTCTCCTTATGTAGTATACTCGGCCGAAATTTTCGAGTAGGGTAAGAGTGGGCTTTCCACTTTTACCTTATTCTGATTCGTGATTCGACCCATTTAGCTATAAGTTATTCGCGGGATTTTAATTATAAATCGCACACTTGTTATCAGATATTAACGCAGTCGATGTATTAATAATGGTCTGATAAAATACGATATTGTATAATTACCCAAATTAATATAACTGTTTATATTAATACGCGAATACAATATTTAATTAAATATAACCGTTTATATTTAATTTACGAATTAATCATGTAATCCGCATTAGCTAAAATTATTTAATCCGTATTAAATAATAATCTCAACATCTTATTGACTAATTTATTAGTCAATACCTCTGACTAACTGTTTAGTCATATCCGGCATGAATGTGACTGTATTTTCATACCTTCACATCTCTCAAACGTGTCCTATAGGTGTGACGTATAGGGACCAGTTGATCACCGCCATCCGTATGACAATAACGTCAAACTTATCTAGCAAGCCAACCGTTATTGATAAACGTGGATCAACTGGTAATAATACTGAAGTATGCCCTTGTGATCCTTAAAGAGATTTAATAAGTCAATGTACTTAATTGTCAAGGACACCAGCCCCAACCATCTCCCACTTGTCCGTACAAGGGTATGTGCAATGACGTTATCACACTACATGTGGAGGGCACAAGCTCCAACAAACTCCCACTTATCCGTACAAGTGTAGGTGCGATAAGCGATTCTCATATCCTTTTAAAATTTCTCCCACTCAATGTAAGACAATTTGCATATCCGCATTCGCAAAGGTCGTACCTCACAAGCGATCTGTATCAAGAGTGGTTTCCCCGACTAGAGAGTAACTTAACTGATAAAACGAATCTGTATTCGAGCATGGCCTAGCATTTCAGTTACTACTCCTCGAGTGGCCCTGAGAAATGATAAAATCCTGATAAGGGTTTGGATATTTCCCTCAACTCGAATCCTGCCGATATCGCGCAGTAAGAAATAACCCAGAAAAAATCCTCTTGGCCCCTGTTACAATGACCGTGGGAAAGAAACCAAAGTTACCCAAAATCTGCCTTAATCTGAAGAGACAGTTGAAAGTCAAAAGACTCGACTCTAAGGAACACTATGGAGGTCCTATCCACGACCTAGCACCCAATGTTATAAAACATTTAGGACTCCATAACGTTGTCACGGGGTGTCCTACGAGATATCCGTATAACTCGCCTTTGTGATTGGTCAGTCAGTCGTGTGACTTATGGCTCGTTGAACCCACCATCAACCAACATCACAAAATGATTACCTGAGTTATCAGCTCAAGTGGGTAATCAAGGACCAAAACGATGTAATGTTATTCAGTTCACTTTGTGGTGTTCAAAATTGGCGTACAATTCCACATGAAAAACAAAACATTATATATCATAACAATGAGGTTGAATAGAGTACACGAGAAAATGAATTATTACAAGAATTCATAAAAGAGTACTACAACTTAGGAACACATCCAATTCCCATGGAATGAATGTGCCCTTCATGCTTATCACGTGGTAATGCTTTAGTGAGAGGATCAGCTATGTTGTCATCCGTAGCGATCTTATCAATGAAAATCTCCTTTTGCTCCACGTAATCTCTGATTAGATGAGCTTTCCGTTGTACATGCCTAGCCTTGTTGCTAGACTTATGCTCCTTAGCTTGGAAGATGGCACCTTTATTATCACAATAAACGGTGATTGGGTCATTCGAACTAGGCATTACTGATAGTCCTTGTAAGAAATGACGCATCCATATTGCTTCCTTAACTGCTTCTTAGGCGGCATAGTACTCGGACTCAGTCGTAGAATCTGCTGTAACACTCTGTTTAGAACTTTTCCAGCTGACAGCAGCGCCATTAAGAGTAAAAACGAATCCAGACTGAGATTTCGAGTCATCTCGATCCGTTTGGAAGCTAGCATCTGCGTAACCCGTGGCGCAGAGCGTTGAGTCGCCTCCATAAGTCAATCCCCAGTCTTTAGTCCTCCGTAGGAACTTAAGAATTTTTTTCACGGCCATCCAGTGTTGTTCACCTGGATGAGCTTGGAATCGACGGTCATACTCAATACATATGCAACGTCTGGACGTGTGCATATCATGACATACATGATCGATCCTATTGCCGAAGCATAAGGAATCCGACTCATGCGCTCTTTCTCTTCCAATGTCTTAGCTTCTTGAGACTTGCTCAAGTGAAGCCCAGTAGTCATAGGAAGGAACCCTTTCTTGGAGTTCGTCATGCTGAATCTCTCTAGAATCTTATCTATGTAAGACTCCTGACTGAGAGACAACATCCGTCGTGATCTATCCCTGTAGATACGGATGCCCAAAATTATTTGTGCCTCTCCCAGATCTTTCATCTGGAAATGGTTTTTCAACCATGCTTTAACCGAAGAAAGGAGAGGTATGTCATTCCCAATCAAGAGTATGTCATCGACATACAGTACTAGGAAGACAATCTTGCTCCCACTCGACTTGATATAGAGACATGGTTCCTCGACTGATCGAACGAAACCATTCTCTTTTATCACTTGGTCGAAGCGATGATTGCAACTCCGCGATGCTTGCTTAAGTCCATAGATGGAACGCTTAAGCTTGCAAACCTTCTTAGGATGTTCTGGATCAATAAAACCCTCGGGTTGTACCATGTACAACTCTTCCTCCAAATAACCGTTTAAGAAGGCAGTTTTAACGTCCATTTGCCATATTTCATAGTCATGAAATGCGGCTATCGCTAAGATAATCCGAATGGAACGTAGCATGACTACGGGTGCAAAGATCTCATCGTAGTGCAAGCCTGGCACTTGGGTGAAACCTTTAGCAACTAGTCTTGCCTTATGGATATCTTGTTTACCTTCCACGGCATGCTTTATTTTGTAAAGCCATTTGCATTGAAGGGGGCGTACCTTTGTAGGTAGGTCCACAAGATCCCACACGTTGTTCTCATACATGGAGTCCATCTCGGATTGCATGGCTTCTAGCCACAGCTTTGAGTCAGAACTGGTCATGGCACCTTTAAAGGTTGTGGGTTCATTACCCTCTAGGAGTAAGACGTCATACATATCATGTTCCTCGACCATACCAATGTATCTGTCCGGAGGAATAGAGACTCTTCCCGACCTCCTAGGTTCCTCTGGAATATCTACCGCAGCCTCGGTTGAAGGAACTGTTTCCTCCAATGGTTGCTCGGTAGTTGGTTCTTGAACCTCCGATAAATTGAAGGTTCTATTACTCGACTCGTTCTCGAGAAATTCTTTCTCTAAGAACGTCGCACTAGCCGCAACAAAAACACGTTGTTCGGTTGGCGAGTAGAAGTAATGACCAAAAGTTCCCTTTGGATAGCCTATAAAGTATGTCTTGACCGATCGCGGGCCGAGCTTATCCTCGTGTCTCCACTTGACATAAGCCTCGCACCCCCAAACCCGAATAAAGGACAAGTTAGGGACCGTTCCCTTCCATAATTCGTATGGAGTCTTGTCAACAGCTTTAGACGGACTTCGGTTAAGTATTAGAGCGGCCGACAAAAGAGCATAGCCCCACAATGAATCAGGCACAACGGTGTGACTCATCATGGATCGAACCATATCTAGTAGAGTTCGATTTCTCCGTTCGGACACACCATTTAATTGTGGTGTTCCAGGTGGAGTCAACTGTAGCACGATGCCACAGTCTTTAAGGTGTTGATCAAACTCGTGTGAAAGATACTCACCACCACGATCAGAACGTAGTGCTTTAATCTTTCTACCCAGGTTGTTATGTACCCGATTCTGGTATTCTTTGAACTTGTCAAAGGATTCACTTTTATGCTTCATCAAGTAGACATAGCCATATCTACTCAAATCATCCGTGAACGTGATGAAATACCTATAGCCCTCTCGTGCGTTGATCGACATAGGCCCACATACATCCGTATGTATGAGTCCTAATAGGTCGGCAGCGCGCATTCCAACACCTTTGAAGGAAATACGAGTCATCTTACCGATGAGACATGATTCACACGTGCCATATGATTCGAAATCAAAGGCCGAGATAGCTCCATTCTGTATGAGCTGTTTTACGCGTTTCTCATTTATGTGTCCCATACGACAATGCCATAGGTAAGTTTGATCTTTGTCACCTACCTTTAATCTCTTATTATTCA
The DNA here is from genome assembly GCA_029255685.2 of Silene conica. Lineage (NCBI taxonomy): Eukaryota > Viridiplantae > Streptophyta > Magnoliopsida > Caryophyllales > Caryophyllaceae > Silene > Silene conica. Next base: position 46,928,871 of record CM055318.2, on the reverse strand, counting down.
CATGTAATATATCAGTGGTTTGATTTAAAACATAAATTCCATTCATGGAAACTGTCTTGCCATAAATCATATTGTGTAATGAGAAAATGCAACTGTTATTTTCTATTACAAATGAAAAACCAAGTTTGTCAAGCGCAGAAACTGAAATAATGTTTTTGGACAAACAAGGAACATAATAACAGTTATATAAAGATAACTCGAATCCACTTGGAAGCTGGATCACGTATGTTCCCCTCGAGACTGCAGCAACACGTGCTCCATTCCCGACACGCAGGTCAACCTCACCCTTGATGAGGGGTTCTTGGTTTCGGAGGCCCTGCACATGATTACATAGATGAGAACCACAACCAGTATCTAGTACCCAAGTTCCGTAACTTGCATGGTTAATGTCAATCATGTGAATAAAAGAAGAAGAAGACATACCAACAGGAGTAACACGGCCTGCCTTAATGTCCTCACGATACACGGGGCATGAGCGCCGCCAATGCCCAGTCTTGTGGCAATGGTGACATTCCATGCTTGTATCCCTGCTCTTTGTTTTGCCCTGTGAGTTGCTCGACTCACCTAGCCCACTCTTAGTAAATCCTGACTTCTTAAACTTGGGCTTGCCTAATGTTAGGTCGCCCTGAGCTTTAGCTTTACCCTTACCCTTACCCTTACTGGAGATCATGAGAACATCTTGCTTCACGCTCCTACTTAATTTCAGATCCTTCTCGGTCTGTACGAGAAGGGAGTGGAGCTCATGAGGAGTCTTCTTCATGTCGTTCATGTAATAGTTGGCCCTGAAGAGGGCGAACCCATCATGAAGCGAATGAAGCATTCGATCAACGATTATGTTCTCACTGATCTTGCAGTTTAGGGCCTCCAGTTTCTCGATATTCTCAATCATGTTGAGAATATGTGGGCTAACCGCTTGGCCCTTCTGGAGTTTTGCCTCAAAGAAGCGACAGGTATGCTCATAAGAAACGATTCTCGGAGCCTTTGAGAATTCGTTAGTGAGCGTGGTGAAAATCTTGTTTGCACCATGGGTTATGAAGCTTCTTTGAAAATTGGATTCCATTGCATAGATGAGTACGTTCTTTATCGCACCCGCTTCCATGACGAAGTCGCTATGAGCGCGAACTTCGTTAGCTCTAGCTCCAGTTCCTGGGTGTGCCGGAATTGGCTCAGTTAAGTACTTAAGCTTTCCGTCAGCAATGGTAGCATTCCGTAGTGCTGCCTCCCAGTCAGAGAAGTTTGACCCATATTTCCTCAGTCTAGTAGACTGATTCATGGAGTTCATGAAGGCTTTTAGCCAGGATTCACGTGCTAGCTTGGCACTTGGCATTGGGTCTTCACCAGCCATTAGTTATACAGCAGTTTAATTTGAACGTGTTCTACACTGAAAAGAAGATAAAACAGAACCATATAAGCAACTCATAGTTGTGATTTAAGTCTATATTAAATTAAATTTAAACTCGTAGACTCATGCATTTATATAATTGATCTCCCTCAAGAATTATATAAACGATCCCAAGACTCAATTTCCGTATATTGATAAGCCCACAGTTTGGCTAATTCCACCGTTGGAACTCTTGGTCGATAGATTTCCGTAAATCCTATCTATTAGTCCATCTCAGTCGCTAGATAGTATCGAGTGACCATGATGTTGAGATAAAATAAATCATCTGTTCCTACTTACCCGACGTAGAAGGGGTCATATTATGCCTACCGACGAAGAAGGGATTCATGGGAGTCTGATTTATAAAGACTATTCTCAATTTTTGGTTATACGAGGAAGACCCCATCAACTTTTATTTATCCATTTTAAGTGAACTAATATCTAGCATATGCGCGAATGAATGAAATAAAGTGATGGCTTTGCAATTGACATGTGACATCTGTATTGTCACAGAAAACTAACGCGTAACCTCTACATGAGTCAGTTTTCAGGCATGTTATAGGTAGTTTTGTTTTAGGCGGAATATGATGCAAGCTATTATCGATGAAAGCATAAAATAAATGCAATAAACGTAAATAAATAGTCCTAGTGTGGCCTATCCTACCAAAATAAACATAAAACAACTTGGAATCCACCGTTGGACCCTAGAAGCTTGTCTTGATGTTCCATCTTGGTATTTGCAGCGGGAGTGAGCATCCGGTTCCGTCTTTGGTCTTCACAAAATTACTAATTTAAATTACAAATATAACCTATTTACATTCTAATTTAAATACAAAAGTAATTACATGGCAAAAACCCAAAACGGAGATTCAAGATCTCAAAATTACAAGCAAGACTGTGTTCCATCGTTACGGTAACACAATCTACTAAGGCCACACTAAGTTACAACCGTTTGCAAAAATTAAATACGTTATTGAAAGCATTCAAGGCATTCACAAGACGATAAATAAAATGCATCAACTAAAAATAAAATTCATTCATGACATAATACTGTTATTATGATTAACAAATTTTTACCAAACCACCTTTTAGGATTAAAGTTATGTGATTATACCGTTTTAATCACCCAATTTTAATAAATTTATAATCCTATTATCTTAAACCGTTTTAAAATAATATGTATCATACGAGGGTGAACCGTTTCACAAAATTAATAATATAATATTTCCGTATATAATATATTACTTAAGGCCATGTGAAAATAAAACAAGTTATTTTCGAAAAATAAAAAAAACGAGTCTGTTACAGGGGGGGTTGGTCGACCGACCTCAACACGGGGTCGACCGACCTTCTCACCCCAAAAAAAAAAAAAATTCGTAACAGCGCAAGGGGTCGACCGACCCATAAACCCTGTCGACCGACCGCAAACAGCAAAAACGAGTTTCTGGAAAAACGCAAAACGCTGCACTTTTAAAATCAAAACAAGTTTTTACCTTTTAAACTTTGATTAAAACGAGTAGATCAAAATTAACATCAACAAGGGTTCACGTATTGTTAAGAATATCGATTAAATAACAATATGTAAACAGGAATCGAAAAACAAGATCGATTACTCACAAAAGAAAAACTGTCGAAACTGAAACAAACGCAGGAGGCGGTCGACCGACCGCAACAGGGGGTCGATCGACCGACTTAGCGGCAGAACACGTTTTTTTTTCAGTTTTTAAAACTTTATGAAAAACACAAAAGTAAAATTTCATGGCCTGGCTCTGATACCACTTGTGGGTAATAAATCATGTATTCGCCCTAAACTTGCAGGATTATAATGAAAAATACAGTTGTGATTATTGTCATAAGATAAATAAAAACATGAAAAGGAGTACAACCTTTAGTCCTTGCGCGAAAGGCCTAAGAACAGGAATTAACGCAAATTCCCTCCTATAACTTGCAACCAAGACTTAGATTGAGACGTTGCCGCGTGTGCTAGAAATCTTCTCCAACTGCCTTGCAATATCGGGAGAGCCTTTTGAGTTTTAGATGTGAGATATGGGTTATAGGAGAAGAATGCTCTCAAACCCTAATTTTTCTTGAGATTTATTTTACAGTGCAACAAGAGTAACCTAACATAAGGAGAAGTCTTCTCCTTATGTAGTATACTCAGCCGAAATTTTCGAGTAGGGTAAGAGTGGGCTTTCCACTCTTACCTTATTCTGATTCGTGATTCGACCCATTTAGCTATAAGTTATTCGCGGGATTTTAATTATAAATCGCACACTTGTTATCAGATATTAACGCAGTCGATGTATTAATAATGGTCTGATAAAATACGATATTGTATAATTACCCAAATTAATATAACTGTTTATATTAATACGCGAATACAATATTTAATTAAATATAACCGTTTATATTTAATTTACGAATTAATCATGTAATCCGCATTAGCTAAAATTATTTAATCCGTATTAAATAATAATCTCAACATCTTATTGACTAATTTATTAGTCAATACCTCTGACTAACTGTTTAGTCATATCCGGCATGAATGTGACTGTATTTTCATACCTTCACATCTCTCAAACGTGTCCTATAGGTGTGACGTATAGGGACCAGTTGATCACCGCCATCCGTATGACAATAACGTCAAACTTATCTAGCAAGCCAACCGTTATTGATAAACGTGGATCAACTGGTAATAATACTGAAGTATGCCCTTGTGATCCTTAAAGAGATTTAATAAGTCATTGTACTTAATTGTCAAGGACACCAGCCCAAGACGAAGTTGCTCGATCGACCCCTTTTTGAAGAACAGTTACTCGATCGAGTGGTTCAGTCACTCGATCGAGTAACTCACTTAAGTGTCCTGGATTTGCATTTTACGTTTTAGGTTTAATTTTCCTTAGAGTTAACCTAATCCTTATTTAAGGATTAGGTTAGCAGCCTTTTAGGGTATGGAGATTCATTCACATTCAGTCATTCAGTAATTTACATTTTGTTTTCTCTTAAGTAGTCATTTTAGTTCCAAACACTTTCACTTAGGGTTTTCTTCATTCAAGTATTTTTTGGATCTTGTTCTTCCTTCCTTTGCCATTACTGTAATTCACTTTCTACTCTTTCTTTTATTGTTCTTATTTTCTTTGTTCTATGTTTTATCTCAATTCTTCTTTATTCGTTATGTTGAATGCTCTTGTTATCTTTGTTTTTATTATTTTAGTTTCCCCAAGTATGCTCTTGTTATCTTTGTTTTTATTATTTTACTTTCCCCAAGTATGCGTAGCTAATTTCCCTAATATGTTAGGATGAAGGAACTCACGGTAGTTATGTCGTAGGAATTGCATGTTAGTCGTCCTTACGACGAAGTTCACCCATAAACAATATAATTGTGAAACTTGTCAAATGAGTGCACGCAGGAGACCAGTTTACTTAGTAAAACCTTACCTGGATTGAAATATTGGTAGGTAGGCTTGTTTAGGGCGATTTACGAAACTTATCTAGAGATCGAAAGATTGATAGGAGAGTTCAGGGGTGATTTCAGACCGAAAGGATATTAATCGTTCCCACTTCATTGTTATTTTCGACCGACCTAAATCTTTATGTGACTTTAATTACCGCGACGACCTGAATCCTGACATATTCCTCCTTTTACTGTTTGAAACTCGTTTTTGTCATCTCTATTTTAAGTTCTTTTATATCCGTCTTAGCTTTAATCAAAACAAAACCCCCCATTTTGTGACCTATAAACTGACCTTTACTTAAGAACGTGTCTCCCTGAGGATTCGACCCTACTTCCACTAGCTTCCAGTTAGTAGACTTAGGTATTTATCTTTGGTACATGAACGACACGAATCAAATTTTGGCGCCGTTGCCGGGGAGGCAATAGGTTTAAAGTCTTTGTTAGTTTATATATTGTTGTTTTTCGTCTTAAGGAATTTCTTTTAATTTCTTAAGACCGTTCTTATTCTTTTTCTTAGTGTTGTGTATGCCCAGGTCTTCCAGGTACGAATTAGATGCTGCTAATCCTGAACCTGAAAGGACTTTCAGACGCCGCATAAGAGAAAGAAGAAGGGCGAGTCAGGAAGAAGTCTTGAGTATTCCTGAACCAGTTACTGTTGTACCAGTCAACCAAACCGTAAGAATGCCGAACATCGCGAGCCATTCCGAACCAAAAGCTGATTCCATTCCAAAGGGTTTCACTCTCCTTACTGATGAGGTCGGGAACACGTTCGATATTCGACCATCCTATATTAATCTGGTCGAGAGTAACGCGGCGCAGCGGGAGAGGACCCGAGGAAGCACATGGAGATTTTCACAGACTACTGCTCCACCATTCCAACTTCTGCGACAGTCACGCAGGATAAGATAAAGGAAGTTCTTTTTCCTTTCTCCTTATCCGACGGAGATAGAGAATGGTACCGGGACTTGGATAAGGAAGCTGCAGAGATCACCGATTGGAAGTCCCATGCTTTGGCCTTCTACAAGAAGTGCTATCCACCATAGAAGACTAATGCTCTCCGTTCCCAGATTACAAACTTCAAACAGTTTGGGACGGAGAACTTACATGAGGCTTGGACCAGATTCAAGAAGCTTGTGAGAGCATGTCCTCACCATGGTTCATCAGCAACCAGTTTTACAACGAGTTGTTTGATGACCACCGAGCCATCCTTGATGCTGCATCAAAACGGAGGTTCCAAAAGGAGACTGAGGATGACAAAGGGTGGGGTATTATTGAGGAGATGGCTAATCATTGTGCAGAGTATGAAAATACGAGGTCCGGGACGAGAACAGTAGCCGGAATAAATGTAACATCCCGTATTTTCGTAAAATCTAATTTAATCGTTTTAAATTATTTTAAGTAATAAAATAATATTTTAATAATTTATTGTGAAAGATTTTAATTTAATTAGTAAGATCCGTCTTATGAACCTTGAGTCCTTAAGACGAATACAAACTTGGTAAACTTAAACTCACATCTTAATATCCGTTCAAGCATCCTAACCCGTTTAATTGACTCGGAAAGGACACTTACTTAAATCCCTAAAACCCCTTTTGTCGACATAATTCATCTCCTTCACAATATTTCCACTGTAAACCTTATTCCTTCAAAAACCTCCATTGTTAACATCTTCTTTTGATCTTTTCTCCATCATCCGTTAATCAAATCGAGGTAACAATAGCATTTTCGGAATCCTCATTCAATTTCCAAGCCATCTATCACTTTCATTTTTGTGTTTCGTCGATTTCGAAAATGGGGCTGTTTTACATAAATTCCGTTTTTAGGCCCTTAAACCCGTTTTTCGTGTTTGTAGGTGAAGGATTGGACAACCCGGACATCGATAGCTTCGTGGTAGAGGAGGATCTTTAGCTGGAGTGCATTTAAGGTGACGATAATGAGAAACTCGGCCTTAATGTGATTATTAGCAAGTTTTGATGTATTCTTATGTTAGTTTCTGATTTTGTTAATGTTTATTGATCAAAGGACTTAGTATCATGTTTAGGATTGTGCTTATGTGATGTATTCATGCTTGGTGATGTTGTTATATGTTCTTAAGTTAAATTTCAGTTTTCACAAAGATAAGACGGATACTTGATATAATCGTTTGAGGATTGTTATGGGACTTGTTTGCTGTTAGAATAGTAGTATTGGATGATTTATAATGTTGGGTAAACATCAATTGTAGCAATGCTGGAGTTTTGGTGTCGATTTACGAAGTTTGGTAATGGCTGGAAAATCCCGATTTTCGTATCAGGCTCTCTGAGCCGGTCGACCGACCGGCCGCCGGTCGACCGGCTGGGAGCGCGTCTTGTGTGTTTTTGCGATTTCTGAGAAATTTAGCTTGAGGCTGCCAGCCGGCCGACCGGCTGCCTGCCGACCGGCTGGTAGTCTCTTGTGTTGTGTTTTGTGTTTGTTTGCGATGAACATAAGGAAGAGGGGAGCCCAGCCGGCAGACCGGCCGCCTGCCAGCCGGCTGGGAGTACATATGGGGGATGGTTTACGAATTTGGAAGGCTAGGGATATGGGTTCCCAGCCGGCCGACCGGCTGCCTGCCGACCGACTGGGAGTCCTTTGTGTTGTGTTGAGTTTGTCAAAGAGAGAAAGGCTGAGAGGATCACCAGCCGGCCGACCGGCTGCCTGCCGACCGGCTGGGGATCCCTGTAAGTTGTTTTTGTTTATAATCGTTCGTAACTTTCAAACGCTTAATCGGTTTTGATTGAAACTTGTTCCTTGCATCTTTGATATGTATTTGAGGTCCCCGGAGGACGGGCGACATTATATTGGGTTCGGGAATGGAGTGAGTGTTGGGAAATGTGTCCTCAACAATAGTGCGATCACGTAATTAAATCTCATAACGAGAATGCGCAAGGGATGATACGAATTATTAGTCAACTGACCAACATTAATCGGTAATGATTGGCTAGCTAGAGTTTGACATTACTGTCGTATGACGGTGATGGTCAGTTGATCCCTTTAGGTCACACCTTTAGGAGAATTCCCTTAATTGACAGAATGATCAAATGTATATTGATACGATTTGATCATATTCCTTAAACTCGTATATCGAGAAATTAGAGGTTAAATCTTAATGTAAGATTTATGTTTAAAATTGAAACGTATCAATTGTTAAACATTAAACGATATTTTATAATATCGTAATTAGAATGAATTGGGTTATAATTATTACAAAGGTTGTAAATCGTATTGACGATAATTATAAATAATCATTTTACAATTGTAATTTCGAATTACTTGTCAATTGATAAAAATAATATTTATATGATAAATATTTAAATAAAGATAATTATATTGTATTGCCTTGTGACATATTAGATGTCACATTTTATACAAGTTATACAATTGACAAAATTGTAAAATTAAGTCCATTTTATGGACTTAATAGCCGGTTATGGTGAAGGTGGGTGTGAGGTGTTTTAATTGTTAAATACACCCTTAATCATTATGTTTAATGTGTTGCCTAGAGAACACACACTACTAAGCCAACCTATATGCCTTGAGAAGAGAACTTGTCTCCCATTGAGGCTCCCTAAGCCGGCTCCCCTTTCCCCCATGAGCATGCTTATGAAAATATGATTATCTTAATTAAAGCATGCTTGATATATATGTGAGATATATGTCATACTCATTCTACTTCCTTTCTTCTTCTTCCTTTTGGCCGAAATATTCATACAAGAAGAGAGAAATTTTACAACCTCAAAACATATATTATAAGATAATAAAATCATACTAAGTGTAGTATTCCAACAACATTCTAATAAGAGTGATTAGAATTTTTAAGGAAGAAACCGATTCTTTATCTAGCACTAATAAGGGTTCGGTTTATTGAGGAATTTTCTTGGTGCATCCAAAGGAGGTATTCTAATTTGGGTACTTGGAGGATCATCCTTGCTAAGCTTGGACCGAGTGTAAGAACACGGATTTCTCCTTATTTCCGCATATAGTAGCATGCATAAGATCTAATAAACGAGTTTATTTATAAGTTAATTAAAGAGTTAATTAAAGGTTTTGTTAGTATGACTAAAATTCGTTTATGAGCAACTAGTTAAACCTAACAATTGGTATCAGAGCAATAGGTTGTTTGCATGCTTTCCGTTTACGTTTTTACGGAGTTATAGTGATAACAAAATAAAATTGGATTTTTCGTTTGATATATGATATGCACGAAATTTAATTAGCATGATACCTACTGTTTTCTAAAATGTTTTAGAATATTTGGAATATATTTTGCATGAATATTGTTTATTGGTACTTAAATCTCGGATTTTATTGATTTTTAATGGTTAAAAATGTTTATTTTGGGAAAAATAGTTAATATAAGCTTCTGGCTGAGATTTTTCAGTATGATATCACATGTATTTTCTATAATATGAATATGAATTTTCGTAAATTATGGACCTTTAAATCGTGTGATATGAATTTTAATGGTTAAAATGCAATAAGATGAATAAAAATGGGTTAAAATAGTTATATTATGAATTTGACTATAAAAATTTATGAGGATGTCACATGCAATATTTAAAATTTATGTTGAATTTTCCAGAAATTTATCTCATATATTGCAATATTATAGATTTTTAATGTAAAAATCGGGTAATTAGTGACATAATTTCGACTTTAATAGTTTAAGTTGGAAATTGGCCATAAACATTTAACACGATGTCATATATATTATTTCCAGCATGTATAAAATTTTCGAGAATTTTATCTTATTTTATGCTTCAGAAATAATTTTAAGAGTTAAAATCGTAAGATATATGACGTAAATCGTTAAAATTTGCAAATGTTGTTAAAATGGCCGAAAAATGTAACCCATATTAGTCATATATGATATGTTCATCATGAAAATTATCTTGGGAGCCAAAAGTTTCAGATTTGATTTGATTTTATTTTATTTTAATTTGTTAAAAGTAGCATTTAAAATTAAATAAAAAGAGTCATGCATTTAAAATTTCGGCTATGGGGCAATGTGCCATTTAATTTTCTGTCCATCTTGTGTTCTTAAAATGTTTTGGAAGGTATAAAATTATTATTAGTATTTTATTTGCATTTATGGAGTTAATTATTGAATTTTCCGACTTAAATTGCTCGTTTTACGTCTTATTTACGAAATAATGTTAAAACCGTATAAAATTCTAATATTTTAACATTCTGAAAATTTTAAGAACATTCTGGATTTTTCAAAATTTGAATTTTGAATTTTCGAAATTTTAAGACTCTTTTCGATTTTATATTATTTTTTCCCGTAAAACCGAGTAGTACCGATCAATATTGAAATATATTAAGTTAAGTCATGTTCAAAGTTTGAGTAAGACTAAATTTTGAATCCTATAAGAGTTGGGATGATTAACTTAAAGATGAAAACCGTTTCATTTAATGCATAGTGTTGTTAACCGTTAAAACACGCGATTCCATAAACCAAGGTTTACGATAACTATTTAAATAAGCGTTTTAAATAGGACGATTTGGCTTAGGGTTTGCATGTTAATTCATATTTATATAAGCATTGCATATTTTATATTATGAATGTCATGATTTATTTTTACGTAATTTTGGGAATTATGTAATTTACTTAGTATGGCCTTAGTTTTTAAATCGGTATTTCCCGTAATGTAAGGGGTTACCGATTCGGTTGTAATTTTGTGATCTCGTATCACCCAATTGTAATTTATTTCTATTTTATAATGTATAAAGTAGACTAGAAAAGTTGTAATTTTTGTATAATCCGGAGTTCCTTGAAGACGGTGCCATTCGGAAAGGAGTTCCGACAAAGACGGTGTTTACCTCGAAGTGCGTGCCGCGTGAAGTTCAAGGGACCAAAGGATTTGGTTTCCGAATTTGTACTTTTATTATTTCTTTTCTAGGAAAGGCCATACTAGGGTTTATTTATGCTTTTATTTTTGCTTTTATATGTTTGCATGCATAGCCAAATCGTCATACATCGTATCATGCATGTTTCGACCTAGTCGACCTAGTCTTTTATTTTATCGATAATTCACCGACTTAGTTCACTTAAACGGAGATAGATAATAATTTGACTAGATCTCTTACATATAAATATTGAGACTTAGCCTTACCAAAAAGTACGGACCCATGAATCCCTTCTTCACAAAAACGTAGGCTCGGCTACACCGGGGTACTAAAATTGTCACGTTGGGTAAGTGGGGTAATAAGATTACACCTTGAAATTTGGTTGATCTCAACGAAAGTTTTCGTAACCGTAGTTGCAATAAGTTCGGGCTAAAGATAATTTTAAGAAAATTGTCGACCGAGAGTTCTAAGAGTAGAACCGATTAAAGGGTTAATCCACCAAATTATACCGATACGGGTTGAATCGGCTACACCGTGCCCGGATTAGTATGGGTTTGGGTCTCGGGTTTGTTTACTTAATTGGGTAAGAGATCATTAAGTAAATATATAACTAAACTTGTTAAAAGTTATAGTTTAAATTATGAATTTAAAATGATGTTGTTTATCCTTTTATTATTGTAGTTTAATTTTCAACATCGACTATGGCAACCAACGTTCCACCTCTCACTAACGTATCATGGCTTCGATCCTTTATGGATCGTTGCAAACTCGATAAGCATGGTTCCAATTTTAAAGATTGGGATGCGCAATTACTTTTGGCCGCTCAAGGTGACGATAAGAGTCGTTACCTATCCGAAGCCGCTCCTCCCGCTCCGACCGCTCGTTCATCGGTCCAAACTCGTTAGGCCTATGAAGCCTACATGAAAGAGTCCTCCGCTCTTAAAAATGTGCTCATTTTCTCCATGGAGCCGGATCTCCAAAGGAGTATGATTAAGTTGACCACATCATATGAGATATACACCAAGCTTGCGACCATGTTTTCGCAAACTCCTAGGGTGATTCAATATGAGGCGGCTTCCGCCTTCTTTGACATTACATTCAAGGAAGGGCAAAAGATAAGCCCTCATGTGCTCAAACTCGTTGAGCTCGCGGAGACTCTAAAAGGTCAAGATGTTGATGTTCCCGACTCTCTAATTATTGACCGAGTTCTTCACTCGCTCAATAAGGTTAAGGCGTATGCACAATTCCGGGTGAATTTCAATATGCGAAACCAAGAGACCACGTTGGACGAGTTGCATAAGATGCTAGTCCAAGCCGAAAGGGACATGGGACTTCATGAAAGTTCCACCAAGGATGTTTTGAACATCGAAAAGAAAGGGAAAACGAGCTTCAAGAGGAATGCCTCTAAAGGCAAGGGCAAGAAAACGTTCAAGCCCCAGGCGACCAAAGAAAAGACCTTTTCGAAAGGCGATTCCACCTCGTCTTCTAAAGAGCAAGACAAGTGCCATTATTGCCCGAGGATCGGTCATTGGAAGAGAAATTGCCCCAAATACTTAAGCGATCTCAAAAATGGGAAGGCAACCGCCGTAGGTAATAATTCTCGTTATGATTCATGTCATTTATCAACTTATGTATAGTAATACAAATGTGTTATTGATATTTACCCTTTTTAAAATGTTTTAAAGGGGCGCCTCCTAATAATGATAAGGGCAAGGAGAAGGAAGCATGAGGTTCCTTACTTGGATGGCTCCGGTAGCATCCAATTGATCGAAGACTTGAAGAGCTAGGCTCTAATTTTCATATCGTCTTCTTTCATATTTTGCATTTATTTATGGAACAATTTATTTTCTTGTAAGACAAGGATTAAAATCCTAAAACAATGGTTGTAATTTTGGATATTGGTGACTTGGTTTTCAACCCGAGTCACTACTTTTGTTCTTAATCAATGTTTTGATTTCTCAAATAAATTGCATACCTTGTTTAAACATGAATAATAGTGATTTTATCACGAAACAAACTATTGATACGATCAATATAATATAATCAAAGAGTTGATCAAAACGGAGAACTACACCCCATGAGATAAATTCAATCAAAATGAGACTATATCAGTTCATTATAAGATTTTCATTTTAAGTGAAAATGAGAATGTATTCATCACACCTATCAAACTTCAAACATTCAGATACATTGGTTAATCGAAATAGCTATCCTTAAACGAATAAAGGTTATTGTTAGAAGGATAGAGTGGGAGAAAATATTTCGCTCGCAAACCAATGATGAAAACAAAGGAAGGATCTTAGAGAAGATTCTTACTTGGGAGTCTTAAGAAGAGCCCTAAATGATTTGAAGAAACTACGAGAGGACACTGAAGAAACTACGGGAGGACACTCGAAGAAAGGTTCTTTATGTTCATTGTTTCATAAAGAGGAAACTTGAAACCCCGTATGAAATCGGTAGGAAAACGGTTCCTTAATAAATGATTTTTCTAAGTTTATAAGATAAAAGAGAAGAAATCATCTCAATCCTCTCAAGTTAGTTATAAAGAAATTATCATGTCATTTACGTCTCGAGGAAACGAAGACATGATAAGAAGGTAATGATTGATTGAATGGAAACAGATCACTATAGGGATAGTGATAGTGATAATGATTCGAGTAATAGTTTAACATGCGTGCAATGAAAGGTTCATTTAAGATATCGAGAGATATTGATTTTAGTGGGAGCGATTTTCATTAAAAGAATTAAGCCTACCATTTAGAGAGAAAGGGTGATTCTTTAAGGTGTAAAGAATAAGAGGTTTTCAATTCTAGATGATCAAATACCTTATAATCATAAGATGATGGAGCTTTACGGGAAGGTTTATTATATGGATAATAAAAGGTCGCCCACTAGAAGTCAGAATGGTTGGATACATTATTCATAATGATGAATAGCCAAGATGAGTGAAAATTATTAGAATGATGAAATCATAAATAGACTACAATAAAGTTTTCAGTACATAAGTGACTGTATATCGATACGTCACAAGTTATAAGATAACAGTGGGAGCTTTCCTCCGGAAAGGAAACTCAAAATCTAGAAAGAGTTCTAGAAATGTACTCAAATAGAATCATATTATACGGGATAATATGAGAATAAAGGAGACCAAAAGTTGTAAGTTTTGCTATCATGAATAAAGGTTATTCGCAAAACACTAATACAAATAGATGATTGTGCATCAAAATGCAATGTATAGTGTTGACTATTGTTGCATAACAACATCATTTGAGTTATGATTAACTCAAAAATGAAAGATACTTTGTCAGACTCCAAATGGGTTGTATGAGACAATATTGAACCCCATAAGTGAACTGGATTGACTTAGTATGGCCCCTAGCCGCTTACATGAGGTGACATCTCGAAGCGACTAGAGTGTGAGGCGATTGATGGCAAGTTCAAGTGCCATAGATGTTGGAGGAAGTGTCCTCGACAATAGTGTGTTGACGTAATTAAAACTCATTTGAATGAAACACAACTGGGAGTGTTACTCTTTTGAAGTCGACTGATCAACATTTATCGATAATGATTGGCTGTCTAGAGTTTGACATTATCGTCATATGATGGTGGTGATCAGTTGATCCCTTAAGGTCATATCTTTAGGGAATTCCGTCTCAATGGAATAATTAATTAATATTGTATTGGATACAAATTAATTAATAACTGGAAATTTTGGAAATAATTTTATATGACGAATATTTTATAATGGGATTATAATAATAATTAAAGTCAAAGTAATAAAATTGTTTTATTACTCGGTTTTTATTTATTCGTTTAAGAAACGATTAAATTGAGAATGAACACGGTTGATCATAAAATTACAAAGAGTTGTAATTAAATTATGACATTACATTTTTGTACAATAATAATTTCGAAATATTGGAATAATTATTTAAATGTAATAAATTTGTAAATTGTGAATTTTAATTGTTAAAATTGCACAATTAACAAATTGAGTCATGTGTTATGGAACATATGTGACATGTTACAAATTAACACAATTGACAAAGATAAAATGGGTCCATAAAAGACCCATTTCAGCCGTGTAAGTGTAGTATGTGTGTGAGCTTGTGTGTGTAAGTGTATAAGGGTAGAGTGTTGTGCAATATGTGTAAGGAATATTGCTCACTTTATGTAAGAGCACAAGAGGCATGCATAGGCCATCTTGGCTTATGTTGGCCGGCCATCATGAGTGCCAAAGGGCTCATGTTTGCTCTATATAATACACACTTACATACCTCATTACTTACTTGATGTTAGATAGTGTGGTTAGTCTATTTCTACTAACACATTCATACTACAAACCTAATTCTCTCTAAGTTTCTAAGTAAAAATAGTCTTTGCTAAGAAACAATTATTTCCTATACTAATAATATTAAGAGTAATATTATTGTTATTATTTCTAGTATACTTATACTAATTTTCTAGTAACAAAATTAGTATTAGGTTGAGATCGGGTCCTTGATACGCATCTTTTGGAGACGATTTTTCTTAGATCGTTATAAGAGTATTTCGGTATTGAAGACTCAAATAATAGGTGATTATTGAGTATAAACCTTCTAAAACCAATGTAAGGATAATCTCATCTTATGATATCATCTTGCATGCATAAGATCCATTTAAGTTTTATGACTAAACTTAAAGAAACAAATCTCATATTAAATTTGAGTATAAAATGTGGAACTTAGTTTCCAACAATTGGTATCAGAGCATTACGGTTGTTGCATGCATGATCGGATTCATGTTTTATGTTAAAATCGGTTTAACATACATATTTCGAAAATTTCGAAATAATTGTGTTTATTATGATAAATCACAAAATAATTTTGCATGTTAAAGTTTCTGTTTCTAAAATGGTTTTAGGACATAAAAATAATTTTATGGATTTTTATTGTTCATTTTTATATTTATTTGTATATTTTGTAGTTTAAATCGGTTTTAAACAACAATTAATGGGAAAAATAGCTAAAAATAGTTTCTGGCCGAGATTTTTTTGATATGTTCTCACATGCATATTTAATATATTGTATATGATTTTTCATAAGAAATGGAGTTAATATGCATGGATTATGAATTTTATGAGATAAATAGTCATAATATGAGCAAAAATGGGTATATATGGTTATATTTCGAATTTAATCTTAAAAATTTTATGAGAAGTCACATGCAATATATAAAGTTCCTGTATGAATTTTCGAAATTATTGGAATTATTTTGCATGATTAATGATTTTTATAGTAAAAATCGGATTAATAGTGACTTAAATTCGACTTTAATAGTTATAGTTGGAATTTTGCCATAAAAACTTTACACAATGTCACATGCAATATTTACAGTATGTATGTAAGTTTTGGGAATTTATTCTCAAGTGATGCATGATTTATGATTTTAATGGTTAAAATCGGAGAAATAATGACTTATTGTGTTAAAAATAGTTAATCTTAATATTATGGCATGAAATTTTACCCATAGATGTCTTATATGATAGGAACATCAGATCTAAAAGTTAGATGTCAAAAAGTTTCTGTTTTTATGATTATTAATTTTTAATGAGTTAATTGGTTAATAATCATAATTTATGAGTCGGAAAATAAAATTTCGAGCATGGTCTGTAATTTTTGGTCACTTTCAGATTCTAATATGTATTTTAGGATGACTAAAAATTTATAGCAAATTATTGCAAGTTTTTATAATTTAAATCGGATTTTTTAACCTTAAAAACGTTTTTTATACGATTTATTTAAGAAATAAACCATATATATTTGCATGAGACCATTTTAATAATTTCTGAATTTTTAGAAAATTTCCAGAAAGTTTAAAATTTTGAATTTTAAATTTCGAATTTTATTGACTCATTTGGCCACATTTTGTTTATTTTTCCCGAAAATACAAGTAATTTATGAACAATAATGCAAAATCAAGTTAGATCATGATCAAATATTAGTAGAGACTAAACATTGATTCCTAAAGTAAGTTGGGATGATTAACTTGGACATAAATGAGATTTATGTAATTTTGATGATTTTAATAGTTAAAATCGCGCATATCCGTAAAAACCGTAAACAAATATGAGATATTTGCTCCCATAAGGCGATTTGGCATTAAAAATTGAGCATGTGCATACATATTTTATTTAATGCAATTTATTTAATATGAATGTCATATTTTGAATGTTATTTATATAATTTGGAATTATGTATTTTTTTTTCTTAGTATGGCCTTAGTTTTAATCAATATTACCCGTAATGAAAGGGAATATTGATTCGGTTGTAATTTATGTGATCTCGTATCACGGGTTTGTAATTTAATTTAATTTTCAGTTTTACAATAGAATAGTTGTATTATTTTATTGTAATTCCGAAGATCCAAAAGACGATGCCATACGGAAAGGAGTTCCGACAAGACGGTGTTTTCTTGGATGGCGTGCCAATGAAGTTCAAGGGACCAAGGAGTTGGTTTCCGAATTTGTAATAGTTAATTAGTTTTTACTATTACTAGGAAGGCCATACTAGGATTTTATTGCTTTATTGCTTTTACTTTTGCATTTTAATATGTTTGCATGCATAGCCAAATCGCCATAAACATGCATATTAGTTTAGATCGTTAAAAACGACCGTGTCAATTATAATTATCGAGTTCACCAATTTAATTCGCTTAAAGGAGATGGATAATAAATTGACAAGACCTCTATATTAAACAAAAACAATTGAGAATTAGCCTTACCAAATAGTAGAACCCATGAGCTTCTATTTCGTGGGGTGGTGCTAGTCCAGTGGGCAGTACGAACCCCATTACGTAGGATAAGTGGGGCGATGGGATGGATTCAGTCCAGTGGGCGGATCGCATCCCGATGCATTTGAAATTTGGTTTGTACTCAACGGAAGTGTAGAGGACCAGTGGTCAATGTGTTCCGGGCTAAGATGAATAAATAATGATTTGTCATCAACCAAGAGTTCTAGGGTAGAACCGGTTTATTTTAACCCACCAAACCATATCATTGGGTCGGAGTTCCAGTGGTTCACGATTTCGATAGTATGGGTTTGGGTCTTGGAATCATTTATAAAATTGGATAGAGGTCATTTTATAGATGCATCAACTTAGTAAATATGTTTACAAGTTAAAATGAAAATTAAAACGATTAGCATTTAATTTCTTCATATGTTTAAAAATTTTGTAGTCCTCGTATCAATATCAATCATGACTACTTCCACTACTACAAACTCTTCATGGTTACGTTCCTTCATGGATCGTTGTAAGCTAGAAAAGAATGGGGCAAACTTTGCCGATTGGGATGCCCAACTATTGTTGGCGGCAGAGGGAGACGGTAAGACCGAATTCCTCATTGAAGAATCACCTCCCGAACCTGCAGAAAATGCCACCGCCGCGGCAAGACGACCTTATGATACTTATCAGAAGGAGTCTGCGGCAATCAAAAATGTTTTGATCTTCTCGATGGAGCCAGAACTTCAAAGGAGTGCCATAAAGATTGGCACGGCCTATGAGATCTACTCCAGGCTTGTGACCATGTTCTCAAAGGCTTCGAGAATTGTCCAATACGAGGCGGCATCGGCTTTCTTTGATCTCAACCTTAGGGAGGGGCAAAAGGCTAGCCCACATGTGCTCAAGTTAATTGAGCATGTAGAAACCCTAAGGATGAATCAAGTGGACATTCCAAAGGAACTTGTGATTGACAGGATCCTCCACTCCTTGTCTAAGGTGAAAACTTATGTACAATTCCGGGTGAATTTCAACATGAGAAACCAAGACATCTCTCTCGATGAATTGCACAATATGATCGTGCAAGCTGAAAGGGATATGGGCCTAAATGTTAGTGCCCCTAAGGATGTGCTCAACATTAATGTTAAGAGCAAAGGAAAGTTCAAAAGGAAGGGTAAGGCAAAGGGGAAGCAACCTTCCAAAGGTTCAAAGAAAGTGTCTTCTGAGGCAAGCACCTCCAATTCCAAGAAGAGCCCTCATCAAGGGGCCAAATGCTTTTACTGCAATGGCAAAGGACATTGGAAGAGGAACTGTTCCAAGTATCTCAGCGATCTCAAAGCTGGGAAGATTCTTCCAGTTGGTACGATAACTATCCCGATTTTATGTTAATCTCAACTAATGTATTATGATACAAGTTGTGATATGAATGCTCTTCTTACTTGAATTAGGGCATGAAAGCAAAGATAAGGGAAAAGAAAAACAAGCTTAATGGATCAAAGGGAACTAAGAGTAGCTCCGCTCGGGATGATCAAGGAGCTTTGTTTTTCTCTTATTTAGCTAGCATTTCAAGTGTTATGTGAACAATTTAGAACCTATGTTTATTTCCTTGTTGGACGAGGAAAAGGGGATCCTTGAACAAATTGTTGTACTTTGGATAATATAGTGACTTGGTTTTCAACCCAAGTCACTATCGGTTTTATTATTATGTTCATGTTTAGTTTAACATACACTTGCAAATCTTAAACATAAAATAGAATTGATTATGACATTTCAATGTATGACCATTGAATCCAAATTGGTATAGGATACCCAATTCAAATCAAATCAAAATCAAATTAAGTTAAGAACTTAATTAAAGAGGAAAAGTTATCATAAGGGTACACAAACCAACTTCAAAGTTATCAACCATTCTAAACTATCAAAGCTTAAATAGAATATTTTCTGTAATAAATCATAAGGGTACATAAACCAACATCAAAGTCATTGCTTGTGGCCTTAGTAGCTATCTTTGGTGATAAAATGGGATTATTATTACAAAGATAGAGTGGGAGAAATTTGAAAAGCCACAAATAGCATATGATTTTGATAAACACAATGAAAATGATCTATTAGTGAATAGTAGGATTTATTGTGTTTATCAAAATCATATGCTATTTGTGGCTTTTCAAATTTCTCCCACTCTATCTTTGTAATAATAATCCCATTTTATCACCAAAGATAGCTACTAAGGCCACAAGCAATGACTTTGATGTTGGTTTATGTACTTTGACTTTAATTATTATTATAATCCCATTATAAAAATATTCGTCATATAAAATTATTTCCAAAATTTCCAGTTATTAATTAATTTGTATCCAATACAATATTAATTAATTATTCCATTGAGACGGAATTCCCTAAAGATATGACCTTAAGGGATCAACTAATCACCACCATCATATGACGATAATGTCAAACTCTAGACAGCCAATCATTATCGATAAATGTTGATCAGTTGACTTTAAAAGAGTAACACTCCCAGTTGTGTTTCATTCAAATGAGTTTTAATTATGTTGTTGGAAACTAAGTTCCACATTTTATACTCAAATTTAATATGAGATTTGTTTCTTTAAGTTTAGTCATAAAACTTAAATGGATCTTATGCATGCAAGATGATATCATAAGATGAGATTATCCTTACATTGGTTTTAGAAGGTTTATACTCAATAATCACCTATTATTTGAGTCTTCAATACCGAAATACCCTTATAACGATCTAAGAAAAATCGTCTCCAAAAGATGCGTATCAAGGACCCGATCTCAACCTAATACTAATTTTGTTACTAGAAAATTAGTATAAGTATACTAGAAATAATAACAATAATATTACTCTTAATATTATTAGTATAGGAAATAATTGTTTCTTAGCAAAGACTATTTTTACTTAGAAACTTAGAGAGAATTAGGTTTGTAGTATGAATGTGTTAGTAGAAATAGACTAACCACACTATCTAACATCAAGTAAGTAATGAGGTATGTAAGTGTGTATTATATAGAGCAAACATGAGCCCTTTGGCACTCATGATGGCCGGCCAACATAAGCCAAGATGGCCTATGCATGCCTCTTGTGCTCTTACATAAAGTGAGCAATATTCCTTACACATATTGCACAACACTCTACCCTTATACACTTACACACACAAGCTCACACACATACTACACTTACACGGCTGAAATGGGTCTTTTATGGACCCATTTTATCTTTGTCAATTGTGTTAATTTGTAACATGTCACATATGTTCCATAACACATGACTCAATTTGTTAATTGTGCAATTTTAACAATTAAAATTCACAATTTACAAATTTATTACATTTAAATAATTATTCCAATATTTCGAAATTATTATTGTACAAAAATGTAATGTCATAATTTAATTACAACTCTTTGTAATTTTATGATCAACCGTGTTCATTCTTAATTTAATCGTTTCTTAAACGAATAAATAAAAACCGAGTAATAAAACAATTTTATTACTTTGACTTTAATTATTATTATAATCCCATTATAAAATATTCGTCATATAAAATTATTTCCAAAATTTCCAGTTATTAATTAATTTGTATCCAATACAATATTAATTAATTATTCCATTGAGACGGAATTCCCTAAAGATATGACCTTAAGGGATCAACTGATCACCACCATCATATGACGATAATGTCAAACTCTAGACAGCCAATCATTATCGATAAATGTTGATCAGTCGACTTCAAAAGAGTAACACTCCCAGTTGTGTTTCATTCAAATGAGTTTTAATTACGTCAACACACTATTGTCGAGGACACTTCCTCCAACAATCTCCCACTTGTCCGAGACAAGTGTGTGTTACCAATTCTCTTGCCCTATTACTATCTCCCACTCAATGCATGGCGTCCTCTCAGGTCGTGCCGGCAATTGATTAAAATCTAGAGTGGTTTATCTCGATCTGGAGTTATAACTACTGACCGGAATTATCTACCATAGATACCTTCCGAGCGTGGCCACGCATTTCTAGTTATTATTCTCCTCGAGTGGCCTAGAGATATTTTCAACCCTGACAAGGGGTGGACAATTCCTAATCGACTTATTCCTTCCGGCTGGCCATAGTCCATCACAACCCAAAATATGTCCTTATAAACCCCAGTTACGAAGGTGTTAGGACATAAATCAAAGTTAATCTGAAAACTATGCCACCTCAGAGAACAGTCATTAGTCCAAGAACTGACTCATGTGAAACACGATAGATGCTCCCGCCACGACCAGGCAGTCTTTTAATAAGAGTACGCCAGAGCTCTATCAGCGGTCATTAGCCCGGCAAATGTATCTTAACATGTCTATGCCTAGGTGATCGATTAGTCATCCCGTATGACTCTATGGCAATTGAACTCGCCATCAATCGCATCACACATCCGGTTGCATTGAGATGTCACCTCACTTAAGCAACTGGGGGCGAGGTCATGATAATTCAATTCACTTTAATGGGGTTCAATATGGTCTTACCATCCCATTTGAATTTTACTTGACCTTTCGTGAGTTATAAATAACTCAAACAATTAGTGGATTACACCATCCAAGTGGTCAACATTTGAACACCATTTAATTTACAATCAGCTTTAGGGTCTCTCGTTTACATCCCTTAAAATTGTAATTATCTTCATTTTGAGTAAACCAGGTTTACTACGGTTCGTGCGATCGTTCACTTTGCGGATCATATCCATACATTGATCTTTCCTCTGAAAGAGACAAGTCATTCTCATGACTAGCGAATAAGATTATGTGCATTGTGTAACTCCCAGCCACAGTAATGCCTTTACATAATTTATGAACTTACACATTTTGTAGAATCTTGTGATGACCATGTAGTTAAAATACAAGTCATTGAGATGCATAGTCAATGAATGTAAGCCAAAGATTATCTCAAATCTTTGCTTGGTTTCTTGGAACTTGAGTCGTTGCAAACCTTTTACCATACGACTAAGTTATCTTCCAAGATCTTGAATTTGTCTTTTATCTTCATTGGAGAATACTTTGATAATTGATCAAGGTTTAATCATTGATTTAAAACCTGCTCTACGGGTTGTCCTGTAAGCGGTGCGCATCCACTTTACACGATCATACTAATGGCGGAAACATTAGTGATTTAAACGTGCAAACAATAGTACTTAAGGTTCGATAAATTTCCATGATCCCATCATGGTTATACTATCTTCATCTCCATGAACAACCTTAATACTAACATCAAGATGTCTCTTATAATCTCAACTAAACATCCTATGTTCAATTAGATTTAATTCATATCAATATGTCATCTAGAACCAAAAACTCGTGTACCTTTCATGAGTATCAATGCTTCATTCCAAACGAGCAATGAGTTGTTTTAGATAACGTTTACTCCCACTAAACTCTTGTTCTTGCTTGATTCTGAAGATCCTGAAGTCATACCCATGACTCAATAGCTTCAAATCCTGGAGCGAGAACTCCCACTGAACTTTTCATTTAACCGTAAATCATAAAGCTCCCACTCAATTCAATGTTCCTTAACATTCAATGAATTGAAATGGTTGGGACTTCAACCATATGTGCTAACAGTCACATCCTTTTCAAATACCCTTTTGAAAAATGGTTATTGAGTTTACTGAATTCATTCTCAATGAATTGCCTTACTACTTTCAACAAAGTTACCCTTAACTTTGTATACTTTCAACAAAGTTACCCTTAACTTTGTAGACTGCAGACATCCACATGTCTGCTTCTGCTTCTCTCAACAAATCTCATTTATCAGCACGTAAGTCTTATAAATTTCATGGTTCTTTGCATTGGCATATTTAGATCACCATCTAAATCCAAGAACCCTTTCTTGAGCCTTTGCAAAAATCTTTTGAATAATTTTCTTCGAGTGTCCTCCCGTAGTTTCTATAAGAGTCTTTTCTTATGGTATACAATTTCTGTGTGTAGGAACTTTCAGTTCCCCACATTTATCTTATCTTGTACTGTACGAGGACTATATCATGGATCTTATCCATGTATAGAATTTTTCCTTACAAACTTCAAGAATTTATCTTTGAAGTATCCTCCAGGGCCGGGGCCGTTGGTATATAAGGCGTAGATATTTACCAAACCGTAGATCTTATCCACAACCTTTGGGTTTATCCACAACTTTTGGGATGATAAGCCGTAGAATCTTATCTACAGCCTAATCTACCTTTTACAACCATAAGGTGTAGATTTTCTTAAATCGTAGATCCCATCCACAACTTAATCTTTCTTCTTATCTTTCACATAACCAAAACACAATAAATCCTACTATTCACTAATAGATCAATACTTTGTGCTTGTCAAAATCATATGCTATTTGTGGCTTTTCAAATTTCTCCCACTCTATCTTTGTAATAATAATCCCATTTTATCACCAAAGATAGCCACTAAGGCCACAAGCAATGACTTTGATGTTGGTTTGTGTATCCTTATGGTTTATTACAGAAATTATTCGATTTAAAGCTTAGATAGTTTTGGATGGTTGATAACTTTTTCTTTTAATTGAGTTCTAAACTTAATTTGATTTTGATTTGATTTGAATTGGGTATCCTATACCAATTCGGTTTCAATGGTCATACATTGAAATGTCATAATCAATTCTATTTTATGTTTAAGATTTGCAAGTGTATGTTAAACTAAACATGAACATAATAATAAAACCGATAGTGACTTGGGTTGAAAACCAAGTCACTATATTATCCAAAGTACAACAATTTGTTCAAGGATCCCCTTTTCCTCGTCCAACAAGGAAATAAACATAGGTTCTAAATTGTTCACACAACACTTGAAATGCTAGCTAAATAAGAGGAAAAACAAAGCTCCTTGATCATCCCGAGCGGAGCTACTCTTAGTTCCCTTTGATCCATTAAGCTTGTTTTTCTTTTCCCTTATCTTTGCTTTCATGCCCTAATTCAAGTAAGAAGAGCATTCATATCACAACTTGTATCATAATACATTAGTTGAGATTAACATAAAATCGGGATGGTTATCGTACCAACTGGAAGAATCTTCCCAGCTTTGAGATCGCTGAGATACTTGGAACAGTTCCTCTTCCAATGTCCTTTGCCATTGCAGTAAAAGCATTTGGCCCCTCGATGAGGGCTCTTCTTGGAATTGGAGGTGCTTGCCTCAGAAGACACTTTCTTTGAACCTTTGGAAGGTTGCTTCCCCTTTGCCTTACCCTTCCTTTTGAACTTTCCTTTGCTCTTAACATTAATGTTGAGCACATCCTTAGGGGCACTAACATTTAGGCCCATATCCCTTTCAGCTTGCACGATCATATTGTGCAATTCATCGAGAGAGATGTCTTGGTTTCTCATGTTGAAATTCACCCGGAATTGTACATAAGTTTTCACCTTAGACAAGGAGTGGAGGATCCTGTCAATCACAAGTTCCTTTGGAATGTCCACTTGATTCATCCTTAGGGTTTCTACATGCTCAATTAACTTGAGCACATGTGGGCTAGCCTTTTGCCCCTCCCTAAGGTTGAGATCAAAGAAAGCCGATGCCGCCTCGTATTGGACAATTCTCGAAGCCTTTGAGAACATTGTCACAAGCCTGGAGTAGATCTCATAGGCCGTGCCAATCTTTATGGCACTCCTTTGAAGTTCTGGCTCCATCGAGAAGATCAAAACATTTTTGATTGCCGCAGACTCCTTCTGATAAGTATCATAAGGTCGTCTTGCCGCGGCGGTGGCATTTTCTGCAGGTTCGGGAGGTGATTCTTCAATGAGGAATTCGGTCTTACCGTCTCCCTCTGCTGCCAACAATAGTTGGGCATCCCAATCGGCAAAGTTTGCCCCATTCTTTTCTAGCTTACAACGATCCATGAAGGAACGTAACCATGAAGAGTTTGTAGTAGTGGAAGTAGTCATGATTGATATTGATACGAGGACTACAAAATTTTTAAACATATGAAGAAATTAAATGCTAATCGTTTTAATTTTCATTTTAATTTGTAAACATATTTACTAAGTTGATGCATCTATAAAATGACCTCTATCCAATTTTATAAATGATTCCAAGACCCAAACCCATACTATCGAAATCGTGAACCACTGGAACTCCGACCCAACAATATGGTTTGGTGGGTTAAAATAAACCGGTTCTACCCTAGAACTCTTGGTTGATGACAAATCATTATTTATTCATCTTAGCCCGGAACACATTGACCACTGGTCCTCTACACTTCCGTTGAGTACAAACCAAATTTCAAATGCATCGGGATGCGATCCGCCCACTGGACTGAATCCATCCCATCGCCCCACTTATCCTACGTAATGGGGTTCGTACTGCCCACTGGACTAGCACCACCCCACGAAATAGAAGCTCATGGGTTCTACTATTTGGTAAGGCTAATTCTCAATTGTTTTTGTTTAATATAGAGGTCTTGTCAATTTATTATCCATCTCCTTTAAGCGAATTAAATTGGTGAACTCGATAATTATAATTGACACGGTCGTTTTTAACGATCTAAACTAATATGCATGTTTATGGCGATTTGGTTATGCATGCAAACATATTAAAATGCAAAAATAAAAGCAATAAAGCAATAAAATCCTAGTATGGCCTTTCTAGTAATAGTAAAACTAATTAACTATTACAAATTCGGAAACCAACTCCTTGGTCCCTTGAACTTCATTGGCACGCCATCCAAGAAAACACCGTCTTGTCGGAACTCCTTTCCGTATGGCACCGTCTTTTGGATCTCCGGAATTACAATAAAATAATACAACTATTTTATTGCAAAACTGAAAATTTAAATTACAAACCCGTGATACGAGATCACATAAATTACAACCGAATCAATATTCCCTTTCATTACGGGAAATATTGATTAAAACTAAGGCCATACTAAGAAAAATTACATAACTCCAAATTATATAAATAACATTCAAAATATGACATTCATATTAAATAAATTGCAATAATAAAATATGTATGCACATGCTCAATTTTTAATGCCAAATCGCCTTATGGGAGCAAATATCTCATATTTGTTTACGGTTTTTACGGATATGCGCGATTTTAACTATTAAAATCATCCAAAATTACATAAATCTCATTTATGTCCAAGTTAATCATCCTAACTTACTTTTAGGAATCAATGTTTAGTCTCTACTAATATTTGATCATGATCTAACTTGATTTTGCATTATTGTTCATAAATTACTTGTATTTTCGGGAAAAAATAAACAAAATATGGCCAAATGAGTCAATAAAATTCGAAATTTAAAATTCAAAAATTTTAAACTTTCTGGAAATTTTCTAAAATTTCAGAAATTATTAAACTGGTCTTTTGCAATTATTTATGGCTTATTTCTTAAATAAATCGTATAAAAGCCGTTTTATGGTTTAAAATCCGATTTAAATTATAAAAACTTGCAATAAATTGCTATAAATTTTTAGTCATCCTAAAGTACATATTAGAATCTGAAAAAGACCAAAAATTACAGACCATACTCGAAATTTTATTTTTTCCGACTCATAAATTACGATTATTAACTAATTAACTCATTAAAATTAATAATCATAAAAACAGAAACTTTTTGACATCTAACTTTTAGATCTGATGTTCCTATCATATAAGACATCTATGGGTAAAATTTCATGCCATAATATTAAGATTAACTATTTTTAACACAATAAGTCACTATTTGTCCGATTTTAACCATTAAAATCATAAATCATGCATCACTTGAGAATAAATTCCCAAAACTTACATACATACTGTAAATATTGCATGTGACATTGTGTAAAGTTTTTATGGCAAGATTCCAACTATAACTATTAAAGTCGAATTTAAGTCACTATTAATCCGATTTTTACTATAAAAATCATTAATCATGCAAAATAATTCCAATAATTTCGAAAATTCATACAGGAACTTTATATATTGCATGTGACTTCTCATAAAATTTTTAAGATTAAATTCGAAATATAACCATATATACCCATTTTTGCTCATATTATGACTATTTATCTCATAAAATTCATAATCCATGCATATTAACTCCATTTCTTATGAAAGATCATATACAATATATTAAATATGCATGTGAGAACATATCAAAAAATCTCGGCCAGAAACTATTTTTAGCTATTTTTCCCATTAATTGTTGTTTAAAACCGATTTAAACTACAAAATATACAAATAAATATAAAAATGAACAATAAAAATCCATAAAATTATTTTTATGTCCTAAAACCATTTTAGAAACAGAAACTTTAACATGCAAAATTATTTTGTGATTTATCATAATAAACACAATAATTTCGAAATTTTCGAAATGTGTATGTTAAACCGATTTTAACATAAAACATGAATCCGATCATGCATGCAACAACCGTAATGCTCTGATACCAATTGTTGGAAACTAAGTTCCACATTTTATACTCAAATTTAATATGAGATTTGTTTCTTTAAGTTTAGTCATAAAACTTAAATGGATCTTATGCATGCAAGATGATATCATAAGATGAGATTATCCTTACATTGGTTTTAGAAGGTTTATACTCAATAATCACCTATTATTTGAGTCTTCAATACCGAAATACCCTTATAACGATCTAAGAAAAATCGTCTCCAAAAGATGCGTATCAAGGACCCGATCTCAACCTAATACTAATTTTGTTACTAGAAAATTAGTATAAGTATACTAGAAATAATAACAATAATATTACTCTTAATATTATTAGTATAGGAAATAATTGTTTCTTAGCAAAGACTATTTTTACTTAGAAACTTAGAGAGAATTAGGTTTGTAGTATGAATGTGTTAGTAGAAATAGACTAACCACACTATCTAACATCAAGTAAGTAATGAGGTATGTAAGTGTGTATTATATAGAGCAAACATGAGCCCTTTGGCACTCATGATGGCCGGCCAACATAAGCCAAGATGGCCTATGCATGCCTCTTGTGCTCTTACATAAAGTGAGCAATATTCCTTACACATATTGCACAACACTCTACCCTTATACACTTACACACACAAGCTCACACACATACTACACTTACACGGCTGAAATGGGTCTTTTATGGACCCATTTTATCTTTGTCAATTGTGTTAATTTGTAACATGTCACATATGTTCCATAACACATGACTCAATTTGTTAATTGTGCAATTTTAACAATTAAAATTCACAATTTACAAATTTATTACATTTAAATAATTATTCCAATATTTCGAAATTATTATTGTACAAAAATGTAATGTCATAATTTAATTACAACTCTTTGTAATTTTATGATCAACCGTGTTCATTCTTAATTTAATCGTTTCTTAAACGAATAAATAAAAACCGAGTAATAAAACAATTTTATTACTTTGACTTTAATTATTATTATAATCCCATTATAAAATATTCGTCATATAAAATTATTTCCAAAATTTCCAGTTATTAATTAATTTGTATCCAATACAATATTAATTAATTATTCCATTGAGACGGAATTCCCTAAAGATATGACCTTAAGGGATCAACTGATCACCACCATCATATGACGATAATGTCAAACTCTAGACAGCCAATCATTATCGATAAATGTTGATCAGTCGACTTCAAAAGAGTAACACTCCCAGTTGTGTTTCATTCAAATGAGTTTTAATTACGTCAACACACTATTGTCGAGGACACTTCCTCAACAATAATTTAAGGGTAACTTTGTCGAAAGAATTATTTCCACATATAAAATTATTTCCATCATGAGTGCCAAAGGGCTCATGTTTGCTCTATATAATACACACTTACATACCTCATTACTTACTTGATGTTAGATAGTGTGGTTAGTCTATTTCTACTAACACATTCATACTACAAACCTAATTCTCTCTAAGTTTTCCAACAATTGGTATCTTAAACTAGGTGTTATGTGAAAGATAAGAAGGAAGATTAAGTTGTGGATGGGATCTACGATTTAAGAAAATCTGGGATCTACGATTTAAGAAAATCTACACCTTATGGTTGTAAAAGGTAGATTAGGCTGTAGATAAGATTCTACGGCTTATCATCCCAAAAGTTGTGGATAAGCCCAAAGGTTGTAGATAAGATCTACGGTTTGGTAAAAATCTACGCCTTATATCCCAAGAGCAATCTACACCTTATGGTTGTAAAAGGTAGATTAGGCTGTGGATAAGATTCTACGCCTTATCATCCCAAAAGTTGTGGATAAGCCCAAAAGTTGTGGATAAGATCTACGGTTTGGTAAAAATCTACGCCTTATATACCAACGGCCCTGGCCCTGGAGGATACTTCAAAGATAAATTCTTGAAGTTTGTAAGGAAAAATTCTATACATGGATAAGATCCATGATATAGTCCTCGTACAGTACAAGATAAGATAAATGTGGGGAACTGAAAGTTCCTACACACAGAAATTGTATACCATAAGAAAATTTTCTTAAAGAAACTACGGGAGGACACTCGAAGAAAATTATTCAAAAGATTTTGTAAAGGCTCAAGAAAGGGTTCTTGGATTTAGATGGTGATCTAAATATGCCAATGCAAAGAACCATGAAATTTATAAGATTTACGTGCTGATAAATGAGATTTGTTGAGAGAAGCATAAGCAGACATGTGGATGTGTGCAGTCTACAAAGTTAAGGGTAACTTTGTTGAAAGTAGTAAGGTAATTCATTGAGAATGAATTCAGTAAACTCAATAACCATTTTTCAAAAAGGGTGTTTTGAAAAGGATGTGACTATTAGCACATATGGTTGAAGTCCCAACCATTTCAATTCATTAAATGTTAAGGAACATTGAATTGAGTGGGAGCTTTATGATTTACGGTTAAATGTAAAGTTCAGTGGGAGTTCTCGCTCCAGGATTTGAAGCTATTGAGTCATGGGTATGACTTCGGGATCTTCAGAATCAGGCAAGAACAAGAGTTTAGTGGGAGTAAACGTTATCTAAAACAACTCATTGCTCGTTTGGAATGAAGCATTGATACTCATGAGAGGTACACGAGTTTTTGGTTCTAGATAACATATTGATATGAATTAAATCTAATTAAACATGGGATGTTTAGTTAAGATTGTAAAAGACGTCTTGTTTATAAAGTATTAAGGTTGTTCATAGAGATGAAGATAGTATAACCATGATGGGATCATGGAAATTTATCGAACCTTAAGTACTATTGTTTGCACGTTTAAATCACTAATGTTTCCGCCATTAGAATAATCGTGTAAAATGGATGCGCACCGCTTACAGGACAACCCGTAGAGCAGGTTTTAAATCAATGATTAAACCTTGATCAATTGTCAAAGTATTCTCCAATGAAGATGAAAGACAAATTCGAGATTTTGGAAGATAACTTAGTCGTATGGTAAAAGGTTTGCAACGACTCAAGTTCCAAGAAACCAAGCAAAGATTTGTGATAATCTTTGACTTACATTCATTGACTATGCATCTCAATGACTTGTATTTTAACTACATGGTCATCACAAGATTCTACAAAATGTGTACGTTCACAAATTATGTAAAGGCATTGCTGTGGCTGGGAGTTACACAATGCACATAATCTTATTTGCTAGTCATTAAAGTGACTTGTCTCTTTCAGAGGAAAGATCAATGTGTGGATATGATCCGCAAAGTGAACGATCGCACGAACCGTGGTAAACCTGGTTTACTCAAAATGGAGATAATTACAATTTTAAGGGATGAAAACGAGAGACCCTAAAGCTGATTGTAAATTAAATGGTGTTCAAAGGTTGACCACTTGGATGGTGTAATCCACTAATTGTTTGAGTTATTTATAACTCACGAAAGGTCAAGTAAAATTCAAATGGGATGGTATGACCATATTGAACCCCATTAAAGTGAATTGAATTATCATGACCTCGCCCCTGGTTGCTTAAGTGAGGTGACATCTCAATGCAACTGGATGTGTGATGCGATTGATGGCGAGTTCAATTGCCATAGAGTCATACGGGATGACTAATCGATCACCTAGGCATAGACATGTTAAGATACATTTGCCGGGCTAATGACCGCTGATAGAGCTCTGGCGTACTCTTATTAAAGGACTGCCTGGTCGTGGCGGGAGCATCTATCGTGTTTCACATGAGTCAGTTCTTGGACTAATGACTGTTCTCTGAGGTGGCATAGTTTTCAGAATAACTTTGATTTATGTCCTAACACCTTCGTAACTGGGGTTTATAAGGACATATTTTGGGTTATGATGGACTATGGCCAGCCGGAAGGAATAAGTCGATTAGAAATTGTCCACCCCTTGTCAGGGTTGAGAAATATCTCTAGGCCACTCGAGGAGAATAATAACTAGAAATGCGTGGCCACGCTCGGAAGGTATCTATGGTAGATAATTCCGGTCAGTAGTTATAACTCCAGATCGAGATAAACCACTCTAGATTTTAATCAATTGCCGGCACGACCTGAGAGGACGCCATGCATTGAGTGGGAGATAGTAATAGGGCAAGAGAATTGGTAACACACACTTGTCTCGGACAAGTGGGAGATTGTTGGAGGAAGTGTCCTCGACAATAGTGTGTTGACGTAATTAAAACTCATTTGAATGAAACACAACTGGGAGTGTTACTCTTTTGAAGTCGACTGATCAACATTTATCGATAATGATTGGCTGTCTAGAGTTTGACATTATCGTCATATGATGGTGGTGATCAGTTGATCCCTTAAGGTCATATCTTTAGGGAATTCCGTCTCAATGGAATAATTAATTAATATTTTATTGGATACAAATTAATTAATAACTGGAAATTTTGGAAATAATTTTATATGACGAATATTTTATAATGGGATTATAATAATAATTAAAGTCAAAGTAATAAAATTGTTTTATTACTCGGTTTTTATTTATTCGTTTAAGAAACGATTAAATTGAGAATGAACACGGTTGATCATAAAATTACAAAGAGTTGTAATTAAATTATGACATTACATTTTTGTACAATAATAATTTCGAAATATTGGAATAATTATTTAAATGTAATAAATTTGTAAATTGTGAATTTTAATTGTTAAAATTGCACAATTAACAAATTGAGTCATGTGTTATGGAACATATGTGACATGTTACAAATTAACACAATTGACAAAGATAAAATGGGTCCATAAAAGACCCATTTCAGCCGTGTAAGTGTAGTATGTGTGTGAGCTTGTGTGTGTAAGTGTATAAGGGTAGAGTGTTGTGCAATATGTGTAAGGAATATTGCTCACTTTATGTAAGAGCACAAGAGGCATGCATAGGCCATCTTGGCTTATGTTGGCCGGCCATCATGAGTGCCAAAGGGCTCATGTTTGCTCTATATAATACACACTTACATACCTCATTACTTACTTGATGTTAGATAGTGTGGTTAGTCTATTTCTACTAACACATTCATACTACAAACCTAATTCTCTCTAAGTTTCTAAGTAAAAATAGTCTTTGCTAAGAAACAATTATTTCCTATACTAATAATATTAAGAGTAATATTATTGTTATTATTTCTAGTATACTTATACTAATTTTCTAGTAACAAAATTAGTATTAGGTTGAGATCGGGTCCTTGATACGCATCTTTTGGAGACGATTTTTCTTAGATCGTTATAAGAGTATTTCGGTATTGAAGACTCAAATAATAGGTGATTATTGAGTATAAACCTTCTAAAACCAATGTAAGGATAATCTCATCTTATGATATCATCTTGCATGCATAAGATCCATTTAAGTTTTATGACTAAACTTAAAGAAACAAATCTCATATTAAATTTGAGTATAAAATGTGGAACTTAGTTTCCAACAATAGAGTCATATGTGATGACTAGTCGATCACATAGGCAGACTGTAAGAGACACTCTGTCGGGCAATGTGACCGCTTATAGAGTTCTGGAAATTTTATAGCCGGGTCGTGGCGAGAGCTGCTATAGTATTCTTGTGAGTCAATTCTTAGACTAAAGACTACTCTCCCAAGATGGTACAGTTTAGGCATAACTTTGATCCATTCTCTACGACTTTTCGTAACTGGAGTCAAATGGGATTGTTTTGGGTTGTGACTAACTGTGACTAGTTGAAGGAAGTAGTGCAATAGAAATTGTCCACCCCTTGTCAGGGTTGTTCAAATCTCAGGGCCACTCGAGGAGAAGTTAACTGGAAATGCGTGGCCACGCTTTGAAGGTGTCTATGGTAGATAATTCCGGTCAGACAGTTATTCTCCAAATCGAGGAAACCACTCATGATATGATCAAATGCAAGTACGACCTCAGAGAGACATATTGCATTGAGTGGGAGATTGTAATAGGACAAGAGAATTGGTGACGCACACTTGTCGAGGACAAGTGGGAGATTGTTGGGAAATGTGTCCTCAACAATAGTGCGATCACGTAATTAAATCTCATAACGAGAATGCGCAAGGGATGATACGAATTATTAGTCAACTGACCAACATTAATCGGTAATGATTGGCTAGCTAGAGTTTGACATTACTGTCGTATGACGGTGATGGTCAGTTGATCCCTTTAGGTCACACCTTTAGGAGAATTCCCTTAATTGACAGAATGATCAAATGTATATTGATACGATTTGATCATATTCCTTAAACTCGTATATCGAGAAATTAGAGGTTAAATCTTAATGTAAGATTTATGTTTAAAATTGAAACGTATCAATTGTTAAACATTAAACGATATTTTATAATATCGTAATTAGAATGAATTGGGTTATAATTATTACAAAGGTTGTAAATCGTATTGACGATAATTATAAATAATCATTTTACAATTGTAATTTCGAATTACTTGTCAATTGATAAAAATAATATTTATATGATAAATATTTAAATAAAGATAATTATATTGTATTGCCTTGTGACATATTAGATGTCACATTTTATACAAGTTATACAATTGACAAAATTGTAAAATTAAGTCCATTTTATGGACTTAATAGCCGGTTATGGTGAAGGTGGGTGTGAGGTGTTTTAATTGTTAAATACACCCTTAATCATTATGTTTAATGTGTTGCCTAGAGAACACACACTACTAAGCCAACCTATATGCCTTGAGAAGAGAACTTGTCTCCCATTGAGGCTCCCTAAGCCGGCTCCCCTTTCCCCCATGAGCATGCTTATGAAAATATGATTATCTTAATTAAAGCATGCTTGATATATATGTGAGATATATGTCATACTCATCCTACTTCCTTTCTTCTTCTTCCTTTTGGCCGAAATATTCATACAAGAAGAGAGAAATTTTACAACCTCAAAACATATATTAAAAGATAATAAAATCATACTAAGTGTAGTATTCCAACAACATTCTAATAAGAGTGATTAGAATTTTTAAGGAAGAAACCGATTCTTTATCTAGCACTAATAAGGGTTCGGTTTATTGAGGAATTGTCTTGGTGCATCCAAAGGAGGTATTCTAATTTGGGTACTTGGAGGATCATCCTTGCTAAGCTTGGACCGAGTGTAAGAACACGGATTTCTCCTTATTTCCGCATATAGTAGCATGCATAAGATCTAATAAACGAGTTTATTTATAAGTTAATTAAAGAGTAAATTAAAGGTTTTGTTAGTATGACTAAAATTAGTTTATGAGCAACTAGTTAAACCTAATAGTGAGGATAGAGACCCCCCGGTCGGGTAACCTAAAGGGAAACCGGCTCTCCCTCGTCTTAGTTCCCGGGATCAATTAAGTGTCG
Source organism: Silene conica (assembly GCA_029255685.2). Taxonomy (NCBI): domain Eukaryota; kingdom Viridiplantae; phylum Streptophyta; class Magnoliopsida; order Caryophyllales; family Caryophyllaceae; genus Silene; species Silene conica. Next base: position 46,893,693 of record CM055318.2, on the reverse strand, counting down.
ATTAGTGGTTTAAGAAGTTAGAACCTAGGTTAGTTTCTATGTTTGGATGTTAATGGTTAAGTTGGATGTCGCGTGATGGGATATGTGTAAAGCTCACCTCTGGACCCATTACGTGTTTTGTATGTCGCGTGACAGGATATGTGTTAAGCTCACCTCTGGACCCGTTACGTGTTTTGCTTGTGGCGTGTCAGGATATGTCTTAAGCTCACCTCTGGACCTGACACGTGATCGGTTGTCGTACACGGGATATGTGTTAAGCTCACCTCTGGACCCGTTGTGCGATAGCTGTGTATTGGGATATGTGTTAAGCTCACCGCTGGACCCAATACTTGTTTGTAGCATTGGGATATGTGTTAAGCTCACCTCTGGACCCTTTGCTTTTGGATGATTAGGGATATGTGTTGAGCTCACCTCTGGACCCTTTTCTTGAATTGTAAAGTATAGGGATATGTGTTAAGTTCACCTCTGGACCCTTTACTTGATTTGTTTGGTAGTGGGATATGTGTTAAGTTCACCTCTGGACGCATTGCCAGTGCTTATGTTATATCTGCTTGCCTAGGTTGGTACAGTGTCAGATATGCATGATGAAGTTGATGTTTATATTGTTTGAGATATAGTTTGTTCATCCAAGGCATTGGATGACTCTATGATCGGTTACATAAATAGTTGGATTGAAAGACCCCCCGACTGGGTAACCAGTAGGGAAACCGGCTCTCCTTCCTAACGGTTTATGAAGTTGGTTGAGAGCCGTGCACTAGAGTTTGCATGATAGTATGAGAACAGTTGATGAGTTGTTTATGCTTCACATGTTTATATATGTTGGAGTATTCTGTATTGCTTTATGTGTTACGTGTTGTTACAAAAGGTGGCTAGGAGGACTCTAGTCACTCCCCACTGATTGTGGCGTACATGTTTTCATGTATGTAGGTACATGCAGGTTGGAGCGGGGTTTACGAGAGGGCTAGCGAGTGATGATCCTGCTGTCATCATATGACTTACACTTATATCGCCTAGCTAGACTCTTAGTCTTTTGTTACAGTTGTTTTGGTGCCTATAGGGATGTTCCATCCCAGGCTGATGTACATATTTGTTTTTGATACTTAGAACTGTTACTTATCTATTTTGGTTTTATTTCAGTTTGAGTTTCCGTTTCAGTTTAAGACTTCTCGCATGTTGTTTACTTTAAAAAGTTTTAATTCCGCTGCATTTTTAGTACTTTTGTATGTTTATATTTCCGCTTTCGCGAGGGGTTTTACAATAAATACTGAGGGTGTTGAGGCCAAACTTGATAAGTTTGCTGCGAGGTTTGACCTTTGGGACAAACAACAAGAGGGGAGTCAACAGACGGTTCATCTACTTCAAAAGGGTGAACCATCAATGTGTGAAAGATGTGGAGATGCTGGGCATTCTGCTGTTGAATGTCTAGCCGAGAAAGAGCAAGTGTTTTCCTTACAACAGTTTCGTCAGGGAGGAAATTTTTATAACCAGAACCAGGTTCACCCTCACCTAAGGTGGACCAGTCAAAATGTGCTCAACCTAACCCCACCACCACAATAAAACTATATCCCCCCTCACCGCAACCAAAACAATTTTCAGAAGCCACCCCAATTCCAACCGTCACAAGCTAGTGCTTCCTCATCTGGAGGAAATTCAGAAATCGGAGAGTTAAAAACTCTAGTTCAGTCCTTGGCATCCCAAATGCAAGCTGGGAATGCGTCCATTAAGTTGTTGGAGTCGCAAATCGCTCAACTGGCGTCAAGCAATCATCCCGACCCCAAGGGCAACTACCCTCTCAAACAGAACAACAAAATGAGACCATTAACATGGTAAGGTTGAGGAGTGGGCATGAGTATGAGGGACCAAGGAAGGAAGTTGCTGATCAGAATGTCGAAGAGGCTGTTATCGGAGATGTGTTCGATCGAGTGGTTGACAGAGCCCGATCGAACGGAAGCCGGAAAAATTCACTCGATCGAGGAATTGTTAGAGCTCGATCGAGTGAGGTTGACACAGAGGTCCTCTGTAACATCCCGTATTTTCGTAAGGAATATTTTATTAAAATAAAGTAATTTCCGGAATTTAATAATAATCGTAATTTATATTTTTAAAATTTCCGTTAAGTTTCGTCTTAAAAATCATTTAATCTTGAGATGCCTTGTTTATTTAATATCGACCCGTCTTACATTTCCGTTTCACTTGAATAAAGTAAACCCGACTCAAGTTTTTAAAAGGACAACTTAAACCCTTAAAAGAATGCATTCCATCGACACAAACCCTCCATTTCATTTCCTTCCACTGTAAAACACCAAACTCCATTGTCATCTTATTTTCAAGCTTAGAATCATTATCTCAAGGCCTTCCCGAACTCGTATCGAGGTAAAAGTTACATATTCGGAATCCTCGCGAGATTTATGATCTTTCTATCACTTTCATTTTCAATTTCGTGAAACTTAATTTCGGGACTGTTTTGCCCTAATCACGAAATTAGCCTCCTAATGGGTGTTTTTGTGTTTTTAGGTGGTGCTTGTAGTAACCCGGAGGAAGAGCTCGTGATCATTGAGGAAGAACCCGGTGAATCGGCGAAGTAAAGGTGACGATAATGAGAAACTCGGCCTTTTGTCTAAATTAGCACTTTATGTGATTTTGGTTGTGTTTGATGAATTTTAGTTTAGTCTTGAGTTCTTAATGTTCTTATGATGTTTTATAAACTGATTTTGGTGAAGATTTGAGGAAGAACTGGATGAGGAAGTGGATTTAGGAGTATACATGTTAAGACCGGTTAATTTGGGATTTTCTTGTTAACTCTTGAAATTGGATGTTTGTATACATGTTCTTATGTGTAATTGGTGTTGTATACATGTGGGAAATGTTGTGTTGTAGCGTAAAAACATGTTTAAGACGGATTAGTAAAGTATTGAACGGTTTGGAAATTGCGAGATTTAAGAAATGCGTGATCAGAGGCTCTGAGCCGGTCGACCGACCGGCGGCCGACCAGCCGGCTCAGGGTCCCTCATTGCATTGTTTTAATTTTCGAGAATTTTGGAAAAAGGGCCCCCAGCCGGTGGACCGGCAGCCGGTCGGCCGGCTGGGAGTCCCTATTGTGTGTTGCGTGTTGTTTTTGCGAGAAAGGAAGAAGAGGTCCCCAGCCGGTGGACCGGCAGCCGGCCGGCCGGCTGGGAGACCTTTTATGTTGTTTTCGCTGATTGTCGGCTTGAGAGTAAAGGACTCTCAGCCGGTTGACCGGCCGCCTGTGGCCAACCGGCTAAGAGCCCCTGATTGTATTGTTTGCTTCATAACTTGTGACTTTCAAGTCGGATTGCATTGATTCTTTTTCCGTATGCTTCGTATACATGTTTGAAGTCCCCGAAGTTCGGGCGGCACTATATTGGGTTCGGGAATAGAGTGAGGATAGAGACCCCCCGGTCGGGCAACCGAAAGGGAAACCGGCTCTCCCTCGGCTTAATTCCCGGGGTCAATTAAGTGTTGGTTTGAATATACGTCACTTGCATGATTGGTTATGAATTGAGTAAGTTCAGTAATGAAGTTGTAGAACTGTGATTTGGATTAGGTCATAGTTTTGGTATGAATTGTTATTGTGGAACTGTGATTAGGATTAGGTTACAGTTTTGTTTGCCTTTGTATTTTGAGGTGTATTTTGTGGAATCTGTGATTTGGATTAGGTCACAGCTTTCGTTTCCCTTTGTATTTTGAGGTGTATTGTTGTGGAATCTGTGAATTGGATTAGGTCACAGCTTTCGTTTGCCTTGGTATTTGAGGTGTATTGTTGTGGAATCTGTGATTTGGATTAGGTCACAGCTTTCGTTTGCCTTTGTATTTTGAGGTGTATTGTTGTGGAATCTGTGATTTGGATTAGGTCACAGTTTTCGTTTGCCTTTGTATTTTGAGGTGTATTGATGCATGTGGATTGTATTTGCTGAGGCTAAGTAGACTTGTAGTTGTTGTATAATGGAGCCGTCATATGAGTTTTCCCATGTAGTGTGCATTTGTATCCTTCCATGCCTGGGATTGGGGTCATGGTTTGATATTGCTGAATGTTGTATATACTTGCATGAGTTGGGGTACGGTGTTATATACTTGTTAGATGTTTATTATCTAGGTTATGCGTTAAGATGTCGCCTCTAAACCTTTATACCTGCTGTTTTGTATCTGCTTGCCTAGAGTTGGTACAGTGTCAGATATGTATGTTGTTATTGATGAGTATAGAGTATTCAGTATAGTATTTTTCATCCAAGGCATTGGATGACTCTTTAATTGGTTTCGTAAATGGTTTGGATTGAAAGACCCCCCGGCCGGGTAACCGGAAGGGAAACCGGCTCTCCTTCCAAATAGTTTCCGAAGTTGGTTGAGAGCCTTGCAAGTATTTGGATAATGATAAAAGTTTGAGAAGTTGAGATATATGCTTCACATGATTGTTTATGTTTGAGTATAATACTTGTATATATATGTATGTTCGGTGTTGTATGACAATAGGTGGCTATGAGAGCTCTAGTCACTCCCCACTGACTATGGCGCACATGTTGTATGTGGATAGGTACTTGATGCTGGTTTGCAGGACGTTACGTTGAGGCTAGCGAGCGATGATCCTTCATCGTCATGATTTGTACCCAACCGTTAGCTAGACCTTAGTTTTTATGGTTTCAGTATTTTGTGCCTGTAGGGATATGTTATCCCGGGCTGCTTTTGTATAGTACTTATATACTTATCTATGTTTCATCTTCTGCATGTTTAGTTTGTTAAAGCACCTCGCATGTTTTATTTATCTCATCAAAAGTTTTAATTCCGCTGCATTTTTAGTACTTTGTATGTTTTACATTTCTGCTTTCGCGAGGGGTTTTACATCCTCGATCGAGCAGTACCACTTGCTCGGTCGAGCATCGCAGAGGAAAGGATCACTCGATCGAGTGATCCGATGGCAGAAAACACTCGATCGAGTGTTATTGAAAAAAGAAAAGAAAAGCGAGTGTTGGAACAGGCTGAGTACGAGAAGCAAAGTACGGGAACCCGAGCTGATATAAGAGATATCCCGTACCCGTCTAGATTGGTGGAGAAGGAGTTCGCCAAATTCGCAGAAACGCTACGAGAACTAAAATACACGTTCCCTTCTTGGAATTATTGGTTAAGGTACCTTCTTACTTAAAGTTCATACGTGAGATTCTGATGCGCAAGCGTACTGTCGATGTTAGTGAAACCGTTGCCTTGACGGAGGAATGCTACGCGTTCCTCCAAAATAAGACCCCACCTAAGCTAGCCGACCCAGGTAGCTTCTCAATACCATGTCAAATAGGAACCCACGTCATTGATAATGCGTTATGCGACCTAGGGGCGAGTGTTAGTGTGTTACCCCTATCGCTAGCAAGTAAATTGGGTTTTTCAAAGTTCAAGTGTACCAATATGACGGTCCAAATGGCTGACCGCAGTGTATCGAGACCTCTAGGCATTTTGGAGGACATTCCTGTACAAATAGGAGAGTTCTTCATAACTGTTGACTTTGTGGTCTTCGATATACCTGAGGATTCCTACACCCCAATCATTTTGGGTAGACCTTTTCTGGACACTGCGAAAGTAGTGTTACATGTAGGTACTAAGACACTGACCTTCTAGGTTGGTGGCGAAGACCTAATTTTTAGGCAGACTAGTACAACTAGGTCACCCATGTCTGTTGTCCCTTGTTATTCGATGACTGATGATATATCTGTGAGTCTTAACCTGCTGGAACTGACACCTCTGCCTCACACTGAGAGCAAGTTAGAGGAAGATTTTTTGATTGCTGATGCAGGTACGGAACCAGATTATAACCCGGACAGATGGGGTTATTTGTCATTGAAGAACAAGGGTAGGAATCCAAAGGAAAGCTCAGCCATGTCACAAAAGACGTCAAAAGACTACACTATGGTATATGATCCTGTCACCAATGCTACCAGCTGGAAATTGCGAGATGAAGTCGTTACAACCGCGGAAGGGAGCTCCGCGAGTCAAGAGCCCAATCGTGGGCAGTGAACATTTGGTTTTCTGAACTATTAAGCCGGGTTTGCACCCCCGTGCAACTTGTAACAGATTATTTACTGCGTTTTAGACTTAGACTACTACCGTTTTATGCTTAATCCGTAGACTTTTTTTTAATATCCGTAGGTAGAATAAGACTTTGTGTGAATCCGAGACAATTTTTGTGGTTTTCTGTATAGTTGTAGTGTTAGGTAATATTATGCAGGACTGAACTGGAAAAAACGAAGAAAAAGAGGCAAAAAGAGAAGAGTCGAGGAAAGAACAAGGCTTCGAGAAAGAAAAGCCTCGATCGAGCTCTGTAAAGAGCTCGATCGTGTAATCGCCAGAGAAGAAATACTCGATCGAGTTCGTAAGAGCTCGATCGAGGGGAACCCGGTCGAGAGGAGCTCAAGGTTGACAAACACTCGATCGAGTGGACTTCAGTACTCGATCGAGCAGATTCCCTTAAGTGAGTTACTCGATCGAGTCCTTCTCAGAACTCGATCGAGCAACTCTCAGCCTATATATTATAAGGGAAGTCCTCGATGCTCATTTCATTTCACTCGATTTCAGATTTTCGCACTTCCCACTCTTCGATTCTTCTCTTTTCCCTTGTTTTTCATCAATCAACCACTATAATATTACTTGTTATCACTTTAATTTGAGTAATCAAGCGAAAGCCCTATCAAATTCCATACTAATTTCGAGTAATTCGAAATTTTCGAAAACCTAGGGTTTGTTCGTTCGAGTATTTCGAATTTGGGTTGTTAATTTGTGATTTTATTGCTCAAATCATCCTTGTAATCATCCAAGTAAGTCGTTTTATGCTTAAATCCTATTTGAATTTCATTATTTTTGCCCCAAATTTCGAATTTAGGGTTCTTGAATAGGATTTATGTTTTTTGCGATTTTGGGTAGGATTGTTATGATGATTCCGATTGATTGTGTGATTGTTGTGTAGAAATGGACGAAAAGGCGACCATCGTAGCCACCACCAGTACCACGGCAGCAGCCACGACAGCCGCTCCTTCCTCCTCCACTTCTGCTGCAGCAGCCACCACCGCGTTGGTGGTTGCCACACCTTAGGTTCCAGCTCCTGTCCTACCACTGCCACGAAGCACCACGACCTACAGAACCACTTCCGTCACAACCATGGCACCAGTCGGGACTTCTTCCTCAGCTGATAAAGGGAAGGAGAAGATACCGGTTCTAGGGCAGAAGGGACAGAAGTCCGTACTCGGAATGCCACCTCGACGCGCTCCACGCCCACCAGCTCCACATTGTGATTCCCTCACTTGAGGAAATCCCCGAGGTAATATTCGCCGACACTGATCAGAGAGATCAGATGGAGGCTCTTGTTCATAATATTATCCGTACTATTCGTTTTTTGTATCGTCCGGACTTAGAGACACTAAGACTTCTTAGGCCCCTAGTTGACCTTTTGACTGGTACGGGGATGGCTGGGTTGGTAACCATGTCTGAGGCGACATACCGAGTACCTACTTTGGAGTTTTTCAGCTCCTATTCCTTTTCCCGTGACACCTTTTTGAGACTCCCGACCGAGCTCTGTATTCACTTCCGACTAGAAATGAGTCATATGCCTGGACCTTAGCTAGGTTTGGACAGGTTTTGGGGTTGTTTAGTGACGGACACCTGAGACCACCTAGGAACTTGGTTCCAGAGATGTGGGCGGCCCTTTAACACGTACCTTTCGCTAGCCGAACGTTCGCCTACGTCCACAGTCCTGAGATTCGTATTTTCCTCCATCTGCTAGGAGAGACTATTTTTGCGCGACCTGAGCCAAACAACATTCGTAACACTGAGTTGGCCATTGTCGCGGGGTACCTGAACATTGATAGCGGTACCCCTTTTGTCCTTAACTTATCCTACCTCGTGGCTACCCATCTAGGCGACATAGGTCGCAGAGTCACTAGCGCTATCGTAGGCGGCGGGCTTGTCACCGGGATTTACAGATACATCTTTGACACCTTGCCTGATGGTGAGCCTGTCGTTGGCGATAGATACATTTCTATTGGCGCCATGGTCCAGTTGACTTGGTTTGCTCACGCTGACCGCCAGACTTGGAGGATTGCTGGATCACCTGCAGTATTCCTCCCTTCTGACTCTTTACCTGCACTCACCCCTCTCACCACTGTTGGAGGCCTCGACCAGACCCACCCTCCTACCGCATCTCTTTCACCCCTTCCTCTTCAAAGAGGAAGCGTACCTCACCTAAGAGAGAGGTCAGGGCCACTCCAGGTTCTCGACCTTCACCGTCATCGCGACCATCATCATCCTCTCAGCCAACCACCTCTTACCACCACACACACCACCACCATTCCTACACCTACACCTACACCCACACCTTCACCTTTCACTGCTCCCTCATCATCATCATCATCCACCCCAGGTTTCCCTACGCATTTTATTTTACCTCCTATTTTTGAGGTACCGCCGGCCGCAGACCGGGGGTACCGTGATCCTCTGCTTTTTGAGCTTCTCAGGGCCCTGTCCATTGTTCAGACGGAACTTGCATTGGTCAGCTTTCCGGATTACGACGCGAGGATGCGCACTGGCAAATTCCGACCTCCCAGTGGTCCCCATCCCTCTGTTTACCGATACCCAGATGGCGGGTACCCCCAGACCTCTTCTAAGGCACCTGGAGAGACAGCGGTACAGAGAGAGGTAAGGCGACGCGCGGAGGAGGCCGTTCAGCATGCCAGTGCCAGAGGAGGAGGAGAGCTCCAGTGAGGAGAGTGGCAGTGGGAGTGAGGAGAGTGGTAGTGGGGATGAGGAGAGCTCGGAGGAGGCTGCGGAGTGATAGTTGCAGCTGGTTTGGGGAGGTTATGTATTTCTTGCCTTGGTTTCATCTTAGTTTGCTTTTCCGCTTTTTAGTTTTGTATATTTTTCACCCCATAGGAACATGTATTAGGTTGTATACCCCCTTTCCTTGTTTTGTAGCCAATGAGGACATTGTCCAGTTTGGTTTGGGGAGGTGTAATGCATCCTGTTGCGTCTGCATTTTTCATTTTGCATGCATCCACGTTTAATTTTTGTTGGGAAATATGTCCTCAACAATAGTGCGATCACATAATTAAATCTCATGACAAGAATGCGCAAGGGATGATACAAAATTATAAAGTCAACTGACCAACATTAATCGGTAATGATTGGCTAGCTAGAGTTTGACATTACTATCGTATGACGGTGGTGGTCAGTTGATCCCTTTAGGTCACACCTATAGACAATTCCCTTACTTGATAAACTGATCAAATGTATATTGATACGAGTTGATCAAATTCCTTAAACTCGTATATCGAGAAATCAGAGGTTGAATCTTAAATGTAGGATTTATGTTTGAAATTGAAACGTGTCAATTATCAAACATTAAACGATATTTATGAAATGTCGTAATTAGAATGAATCGGGTTGTATTTTATTACAAGTGTTGTAAATCGTATTGACGATTAATAAAATAATCATTTTATATTAGTAATTACGAATTACTCGTCAAATTGGTAAATATGATTTATTTAATTTATAAATGATATTTATTTGATAAATATGCATTTTAAATTAAAACAATTGTTTCTTATAATATTGTGACATAGTGTATGTCACACATCTACAATTGTACAAATGACAATTATAAAATGGAAGTCCATTTTATCTTTTGAGATAAATGTACCGGTTTTGTGGGTGGGTGTTTAAGGGATTGTGTGTTGCGGATCTCTAACTTGAATTGATGTAGATGATCCTTTCTTAAGAATTGATGTGCAGCGGAATTACACTCTTAAGATAAATAACGAACTTATTAGTAACTTCACTGAAATAACACAAATAACGAACGAACTATGAATGATGAACGAATGATGAACTCGATGAACAATAATGATGAACGATGAATGAATGATGAACGACGCTTGATGAACGAACAAGGCTCGAACTCCAAGACTTGAACGAACGGTTTGGTGGTCGATGGCTTGTGGACGAAGGCTTGATGATCAATGGATGGTGGATTGTAGATGGATAGATGATGTATCCTCAACCTTCTCTCGCAAAAGATGGAATTGGCTAACACCCTGCAAATCAACCTCACAAAGTCGATCCTAAAAACTAAGCTCGCAAACTTAATTAATGTCACTCAAAAGCTCACACAGAAACTTATGATTTTTATTGATAATTCAACTTAAAACTTTTGTGTTTAAAACAAACAAAACGGCTGCCTTTTATAGGCCTTAAACCGTGTAAAACCTACTATAATTAAGGTAGGAATACCTTAATTAGTCCTTACTAGGAAACCCTAATCCTACTTAGGTTCAAACAAAGAGTTTGACTAGGATTTAAGACTCCTAAAGCTAATACAATTAAGACTCATATTCCTAATATAACTACGAATCCTTTAACAACTAGGATTCCTTATCCTACTAGAACTACGAATCCTACAACAACTAGGATTCCTATTCCTACTAGAATTGTGAAACCTACTTCTACTAGGACTCCTACTTAACTTAGGATTGTGAATCCTATTACAATTAGGAAGCCTAATACAAAACCAACTAAGACTAGGAAACACACCTTCCCAATCTTTTATTCAAACATAAACTAGACAACTAAAACGAAACCCTAATTTGGCCGAAACCCTAGTTGCGGCCGTGCCCTTAGGCGAGCGTCCCTAGGTCCTTCGTGCCCTAGCTTCTCTCCCTTGGAAGCTTCATACACACCTTCCTTTATGTAGCCTTTTGGGAATATCGTCCAAGGATGTTCCAAGGTCTTCCGGGACCTTCTAGAATCTTCTTTTATTCCTTGTAAAGCTATCTTGAATAATCTTACGGATCCATGTTCGAACCCGTTTGGTGTGAATCTTGTTTTAGACTTATCATTAGGAAAGTTTGAGCATGCTCCCGCATCATACTCTCTGAGAAAAAGTTAACCTCATATTTTGTCTTGTGCTATTCTTGGTTGAACCATTCCCGGCCCGCTCCACCATATTGCTTCACGAATTAACCTTGGTTCCATTGGCTTAAAACAACTAGCTTGAACTGGAACCCCTTGCTTCTTTCTTGGCTTGATCTCGTTCTCCCTCTTGTCCCTTGCTTTATTCCAAGTTTCTTGCAATAATAGATTGTAAAGCATAGGTTTTATAGTATTGTTAGTCCTACTCCTTGTAGGATTCGAAGTAGTAGCATCCCTATTGTTGATAGTATTCCCATTTGAATTCCAATTAGGGTTACTAACCTCTTCTCTCACGCCACACTCTCCCTTGTGCACAACGTCCTCCTCGTCTTGACCCACGGCATTTGCCTCTTGACCTAGACTAGAACCGACACCAACGAGCTCTTCACCCACAATCGCAATCATGGACTCCCTGTCTACGCTTGGCACACGCTCCTCATCTCCTCCAATATTCTCGGCCTCACCATGATCAATCCCCTCATCATGCACCTCTCCTACGAACTCCTCCCTATCCTCCTCATCCACCCTTCGTTCTTGACCCTCACGCACACGGCACTCCACGAACTCTCCTAGGGTTATGAACAAGCTCTCCTTTTTATACTGGGAGTCCTTGGTATTTGTAGTTGTCATTGGATTTAGGTTATAGGTAACCTTATCCTTAACTACTCTATAGATGTTCAACCTCCCATCGTGGGTAACATCACGATCTTATTGCCAAAGCCTGCCCAACAACACATGACACGCGCTCATAGGCACTACATCGCACCACACCTCATCCTTGTACGGACCTAGACTCAAGCCCACCAACGCTTGGTCCCTCACTCTTACTCCCTTATCTCCATCCAACCAATGTAACTTGTAGGGTTTCGATCTAACCCTAGTGACTAACCCTAACTCATCAACTAACCCCTTTGCAACAACGTTAGTACATGAACCGCTATCCACTATTAGGTCACACTTTTTGCCCCCAATATTACACCGAGTATGGAACAATTTCTACCATTGTTCGGCCTCTTCGCTAGTCGCCTCAATGTGAAGGCTCCTAATGACCAAACACTCTCCTTCACTCTCACTCTCCGGCTCCACGTCAACCGCCCCCTTGTCAACCTCGAATTCCGCGCCCCTTGACTCCACTTCAGGTACTACAAAGTTTGGAATTAGGTCTTGTAGTTCTTGGATGGTTAGAGCTCTATTTTGTGGGCACTCATGGGCTATATGACCGTACCCTTGACACTTGAAACACCTCCGCGTAGGATTCCCTTTAGACTCAACCACAACGCCCTTCCCCTTATATTTGGACTCGTCCTTGACCGACTCCTTGGGTTTGGTTGGGATAGCTTGGTTACTTGAACCCTCTCCTTGGTTCACGCCTCTTGATGGATATGTCCTACGGTTTTTATTGTGTTTTTCTATCTTTAGGGCTATACGACATACATCATTAAACCCATCATAATTCTGAACCTCGACACTAGATGATAGGGTTGGTGTTAAACCCTTGATAAACCTAGCTACTCTTAGTTCTTCCTTCTCCTCTAGGTCACAAACTATGGACATCCTCTCAAACTCCTTAATATAATCATTAACGGACATCCCTCCTTGAGTTAGGGATTGCAACTTAAGGTAGTTTTCTTGATTATAGTCTTTAGGCAAGAACCGTTTCATAAGATGTTTCTTTAATTTAATCCAAGAATTAAGTTTGGACTTACCATCACGTTTCCGTTGTTTCTTGAGATTCTCGTACTATAAAGATGCATACTTGGTTAGCTTGAGAATAGCTAACTTGAATTGCTTTTTATCATCGTACTCTTTGTATTCGAAAACTCTCTCCGTTTGCCGTATCCATCTAGAAACTCTTCGGGATCTAGGTCTCTTTTGAACTCGGGTATGTCTAGTTTTAGATCACGATCATCATCTTGCTTGTTGTAGGTGGGGACTCTCGGCGCTTCTTCCTCACCATCACTCGCCTTAGATGAAGCATCATCCTCTCCGATTTTAAACCCTTTCTTGTTCAACATGGATGCGATGTTTTTGAGAACATAACTCATTTGATTCATTTTAGCTTTGATCTCCTCTTGACCGGCCTCCCATGGCTTACTCGTTGCCTCGCTATTCACGCTGGAACTCACCATACTTATTTCTTCCCAAGATAGATCTTAATAAGAATTAAAACCAAGAGCCGAAGCTCTAATACCAAGTTGATGCGGATCTCTAACTTGAATTGATGTAGATGATCCTTTCTTAAGAATTGATGTGCAGCGGAATTACACTCTTAAGATAAATAACGAACTTATTAGTAACTTCAATGAAATAACACAAATAACGAACGAACTATGAATGATGAACGAATGATGAACTCGATGAACAATAATGATGAATGATGAATGAATGATGAACGACGCTTGATGAACGAACAAGGCTCGAACTCCAAGACTTGAACGAACGGTTTGGTGGTCGATGGCTTGTGGACGAAGGCTTGATGATCAATGGATGGTGGATTGTAGATGGATAGATGATGTATCCTCAACCTTCTCTCGCAAAAGATGGAATTGGCTAACACCCTGCAAATCAACCTCGCAAAGTCGATCCTAAAAACTAAGCTCGCAAACTTAATTAATGTCACTCAAAAGCTCACACAGAAACTTATGATTTTTATTGATAATTCAACTTAAAACTTGTGTGTTTAAAACAAAGAAAACGGATGCCTTATATAGGCCTTAAACCGTGTAAAACCAACTATAATTAAGGTAGGAATACCTTAATTAGTCTTTACTAGGAAACCCTAATCCTACTTAGGTTCAAACAAAGAGTTTGACTAGGATTTAAGACTCCTAAACCTAATATAATTAAGACTCATATTGTAACAACCCGACCCACCACCGTCGTAACACAAACCCAATAAGATGGGTGCACACTTTTGGGCCAATTATTTGTCCTCACTTAAGCCCAAAAGTACAAGGCCTTGTTACTAAGTGGAGGGTGGAAGTTATTATAAACATATCACAAGCCTCACATTCTACCGATGTGGGACAACTTTCATCTCATACTCTTGGGATGTTACACATATTCCTAATATAACTACAAATCCTTTAACAACTAGGATTCCTTATCCTACTAGAACTACGAATCCTACAACAACTAGGATTCCTATTCCTACTAAAATTGTGAAACCTACTTCTACTAGGACTCCTACTTAACTTAGGATTGTGAATCCTATTACAATTAGGAAGCCTAATACAAAACCAACAAAGACTAGGAAACACACCTTCCCAATCTTTTATTCAAACATAAACTAAACAACTAAAACGAAACCCTAATTTGGCCGAAACCCTAGTTGTGGCCGTGCCCTTAGGCGAGCGTCCCTAGGTCCTTCGTGCCCTAGCTTCTCTCCCTTGGAAGCTTCATACACTCCTTCCTTTATGTAGCCTTTTGGAAATATCATCCAAGGATGTTCCATGGTCTTCCGGGACCTTCTAGAATCTTCCTTTATTCCTTGTAAAGCTATCTTGAATAATATTACGGATCCATGTTCGAACCCGTTTGGTGTGAATCTCGTTTTAGACTTATCATTAGTAAAGTTTGAGCATGCTCCTGCATCATTGTGTTATGTTTTTAATTGCATAAGACAGAATCATATAACATGCCTTAAGTATGCAACATGGAGAATATAAGTGTAGACATAAAAATATGTCTCATTTTATCAAAAATAGTCAAAGTAAAAATATTGACCGATTTTATTAAAATAGGTCAAAAGTCAAATGTTTACATTTGGGAGAATATCGTTTGACAAAGTGGGTCGGTAAATTTTAGACTGAACAAATATGACGATATTAAGTCCATCTGGTTCAAATAGAAATCGGTCCATTCGAAAGATGGGTTGTACTATCTTCTTAATACGGAATATGGGATGTAATGACAAGTCCGAAAATAACGGTGCAAAACAAAACTAGAGTTGAGCATAAACAAGCCCATATATTTTGAAGGAAATTGAGCCCATGCATACTCAACGCATGAAAGTTTGTTATCATGCATTTTTGATCCTGAGATAATGGGTTGGGAAAACAAAACTAAATGCTCGGTCAACTAACACTAGCATTTGGTTCCATATAATCTGGGAAACAAATAAATTCAAAGGGAAAGTCAACGAAATTTAAGGGTGAAGTTGTTGTACGTGTTACTACAAAACAAACAAACAAAGCTTATAAATGGTGAGTGTTTACTCTCATTTGAACGCTAGTCACCACACTTACAAAAATTAGACACAAATCAAACCTCTCTACAAAAAACCCTCTCTACAAAAAATCTCTCCCAAGAGAAACCAGAGAAGAGAAATATATTCATTCTAGTCATCTAGATTTGAATACAGGACTACTCTTCGACCCGACAACAAGCGTTCGCCGTCGTCATTGAAGATAAACAAGTCAAACTCGTCAGGGAGATTAAGTCTCCAAATCAAGATCCTCCTCGTCATTCAAGTGTGGAAATCGAATCAGTAGAAGAACTAGTAGATTGTACCCGAAATCCTTTGATTTAATAAAATTATTACTTTGTTACATTTGTTTGTGTTTTATCTTTTGTTTACAGATTTAACGCAAATTTGTTGTTACAAATTTGGCACGCCCGGTGGGACGTCTCTACTACTCATCTCTTTTTCCGCAAAATCAAGTTTCGTAACAAAGCATTTCAATGGCCTTCAGCGAAGTCGCCGACATGTCGAAGAGGATGACAGTCAGATCTGATGACGAAAGTTCTACCCGTTTTGGTGCGTCTCTTGACAGATCTCCCATTGGTGTGTCCACAAGAAGCAGGACTAGATCTATCCTCATCCGTACCGCTGCAGCGAGACTTCGTTCTGCATCTGTGCCCACAAGGCCTCGCAAAGCCAATATCACTGTCAATGCTCTCAGGGAATCATATGGTGCCGACGACTCTAGGCCATATGAATATCCTCTGTTCGGTTCATTTTATCGCGTCCAGGTCGACGACCCTCAGTTTGTCGCGTCAACATTTCGAGAGAAGGTGAGCGGCGCTTTTGAGGAGATGATTGTGCATAATAGCCCTTTGTTTGAGCCGTTAATCGTGGAGGATAGCCACAGTAGCGCTGGTTCGTCTCCGTCGTCACCACAGCGGAAAAATCGCGAGATGTCGAGTCAGCAGTCGTACTCTGTGGTGGCGCCTGTCATGGTCATCGAAGGCGACAACATGGGGGAGCAACTCAACAAGATGAAGGCCATTCTTGACGAACTCAAGAGTGAAAACGAAGAAAAAACCTAGCAAATCGACGCTTTGACAAAAAAGTTGGGAAAACAGCCTGCGTCGCCATCTCACGATGACGACACTGACGAAGCCAGCGACGATAGTGATTATCGCGACAAGGGTAAATCATTTACTGCTAAAGACGTCCAAAAGATGATCGCGGAGGCCTTTAAAAGTCAGTTTGATGGAAACTTTCACGCCGTCGGTAATCATCGATACGTCAAGCCGTATACTAAGAGAATCGACTACATGAGGATGCCTACAGGCTACCAACCACCGAAGTTTCAACAATTTGACGGGAAGGGCAATCCGAAGCAACACATCGCACATTTTATTGAAACTTGTAACACTGCAGGTACTGATGGCGATCTTCTTGTCAAACAATTTGTCCGATCTCTGAAAGGGATGGCTTTCGATTGGTACACGGATCTAAGCGCTGAGTCGATCGACAGTTGGGACCAAATGAAGAAAGAATTTCTCAATCGCTTCTACAGTACCAGGCGTGTTGTAAGCATGACGGAACTCACAAACACGAAGCAATGGAAGGATGAACCTGTCATCGACTACATCGGTAGGTGGCGTGCGTTAAGCCTCGAATGCAAAGACCGTCTATTGGAGACTTCTGCTGTCGAAATGTGCATCCAAGGAATGAATTTGGATCTGGTTTACATTCTCCAAGGCATCAAGCCAAGAACGTTCCAGGATTAAGCCACTCGAGCTCACGACATGGAGATCACCATAGCCAGTCACGGAGGGCGACTTTTCTCACATTCAGAGCCAAAGACGGAGAAGAGGGAGTTTAAGAAAAACGTAAAGACATCCAAAAGCACTTCCAAGCAAGTCATGACAGTCTCTACCTCAAAACCAGTAAAAATAACGGCACGACCGAAGGCGGACAAGAACGCGACGACGTATTCAAAGGATACACGTAAGTCGCGACCAAGTTTGAGAGAACTCGAGAAAAAGACGTATCATTTCCCGGATTCTGATCTGGCAGGGATGTTAGATGATCTTTTGGAAAAGAAGGTAATTGAGCTTCCCGAGTCTAAACGACCAAATGAAGCAGGACGTACGAGTGATCCAAAGTATTGTCGATATCATAGGGTCGTAAGTCATCCGTTGGAAAAGTGCATAACTCTCAAAGAGAAAATAATGCAGCTCGCCGAAGACGGGAAGATTCTCTTGGACCTCGAAGATGTCGCTGAATCCAATTACATCGTAGCCCAAGTAGACGATGTGGAAGTTGTTATGTGTCCTCCATTGAAAGTTAAAAGCTGTGTACAGATGATTCAATTTGGAACTCTTGAACCAGTAATCGTCGCCATGCCTGAAGTATCTAAGCAAGTTGTGTCACCAAAATCTGCAACGCATAGTTTAGAAGCGGAAGACGATGAAGGGTGGACCCTCGTTACTAGGCACCGATGAAAGAAACAAAACAGACGAGTGCCTGAAGCCCAGCCGCGAAGATCGACTCCTCGGAAAATAAGGAGACCTTCGCTCAAGAAAAATAAAGAAATCGTGGTGGACCCTTCACCAAATGGTGTGTCGTCTACAAAAGTCAAGTCAAAGTTGCGCCGAGTTGTAACATTTGAGGACTATTTTCCCAAATCCTACCTTACTAACATTTCGGTAAACACTGTCTCTTCTGCTGTTGTCGAGGAAGATCGAGATCAAGATGTTTCGGCTAAAGATACCTCAACAGATTTGATCAAGGGTGCAAAGATTGATGCAATTTTAGACGCATTGCCTGCACGAATGGGATGGCAACAAATGTTTCATTTGCCTGAAGAGATGCGTCAACAGTTGTCTTTGGCGATTCTTCAACCAGAAGCGTATGCCGATAAAATAAAGGCTGCAGGAGAACCCGCGGATCAATCAAATAAGTGTGTTGCTTGCAATGCCGCTCTCGCTTTTACTGATGAAGATTTGTTACTAGGCTCGAAGCTTCACAATCGCCCTTTGTTTGTATCCGGATACATTCGAGAAAAGAAAGTTGGCCGCATTTTGGTGAACGGAGGATCCGCCGTTAACATAATGCCGAAAGTCACTATGGAAGAGCTTGGGATTTCTGTAAACAAACTCGCCAAAAGTCGTTTGATGATCTAAGGCTTCAATCTCGGTGGACAAAAAGCAATTGGTATGATACGCGTTGAACTCTCCATGGGAGATATGTCATCCACCACTCTATTTCAAGTAATTGATGCCAAAACGTCATACATGTTACTTGGTCGACCTTGGCTTCATGAAAACGGTGTTGTAGCGTCAACTCTACATCAGTACCTGAAATACTACAGAGATGGCGAGAAGAAGATAAATGGCGATGTGAAACCCTTTTCTACGGTAGAGTCCTACTTTGCTGATGCTCGATTCTACGATGAGAAGGATGCACCAAGCGAGATGTTGCCATCCTCGATCCTTTCAACAGGGACTAAGGTTCCAAAAAAGACGGATCATGTCAAAGTTCCGGACGCAAAGGAGTCAATAACGGTCGAACATCACGAGAGTGTTTTCATAAAGACCAACCAAATGAAGTCTAACTCCGTCGAAAAGAAAGTTGTTCCAGTCACGCGGAAGGCGACACCAATCCTTAAGTACGTACCAAAATCAAAGCGTAAAAACGGAGAAACGCCTTACGCAGAATGTACACCCCAAAGTGAAGCATCCACATCAACTAGGACAATAGACGATGAAGGTCTGCGGACTTTGAAAGATAATGTCATTATCCCAGTTGCAAGAACAAATCGCTCTACGACGAGCAAACAACCTTTGTCAGGTTTTACAACGGCATCGATGAAAGAAGACCAAATAGGGACCGAAGAGTCAACAAGGGGACGATTCAATCCAAATGCTTACAAGCTTATGTCAAAGTCTGGGTACGATTTTGAAAATCCAACTCCATTAGGGCAAGTAATTGAAGCTACCCCATATGGTTTGAATCAAACACAAAAGAAGTTACACCAACAGGGGAGCATGCTCGAAGTCGGGAAAATTGGTATTGGTTTTTCGCCGCCTGAACCTGTAAGGATTTCGGCACGTCGTAAGGGGAAGCATGCTTCGTCACAATATATCGTGGCAGATCTCGCAGAAAGTGAAGGCGAGAACACGGAAATGCTTCCGCAAAGGTCTGTTTTTGACAGACTAGGTCAACCAACTCCTACAACTCGCACTTCCGTGTTCGATAGGTTGGGAGAAAAGGAAGAGCCCATTTGTGAACAAATGTCGTCAAGTAGTCAACAACAAAGACCAAGTGAATCAGTGTTCACTCGCATCGGACAAAAGGGGGCAAAGAAATCAGTCTTCAGTCGCATTGGTGGCCCTAAGGTGCAAAAGAGGCGTCGACGAAAGCTAGAGGAGTCCTCAAAGGCAGAAGTTGCAATCGACCTCACTAAAGATATCCACAGTATCGTTCCCTCCCAAATGAAGCGTCATCTTGAGGTGGACCTGACTATGGATAAGTCGTTAAAAGTAAAAGGACGTACCGTCATTTTCACAAATCCACAAGATGAGTCGAGTCAAAGGAAAGTTGTCCGGGATTTTGCCTCGTCTAACCATGTGACAGTACAAGAATATCCAAATTCAGACGACGAAACAGAGGTTGGCGAGATTCCGAAAACTTTTGAAGATGGAGTCCAAGCAACTGTTGATGACTTGAAAGAAATCAACCTAGGTACGAGTGAGGAGCCGCGACCCGTTTTTGTAAGTGCACTCCTGACGAATCAAGAGCAAATGGGGTATGTTGATCTCCTATCCGAATATAAGATGTTTTTGCTTGGAGCTATCACGAAATGCCGGGTTTAAGTCCAAAAATTGCAGTTCATCGACTTGCACTAAAGAAAGGCGTCTCTCCAAAAAAACAACAACGAAGACGATTTCGGTCGGAAATGTTGCCCGAAATTGAAGCAGAGGTGAACAAATTGATCGATGCGGGTTTTATTCGAGAGGTCACCTATCCGACGTGGATTGCTAACATCGTCCCAGTAAGAAAGAAAACGGACAACTCCGTATCTGTGTCGATTTTCGAGACTTGAATGATGCTTGTCCAAAGGACGATTTCCCTCTTCCAGTAACAGAAATCATGATCGACGCCACAACTGGGCATGAAGCATTGTCATTCATGGATTGTACAGCCGGATATAATCAAATCCAAATGGCGCCAGAAGACGAAGAAGCCACTGGTTTTCGAACACCAAAGGGCATATTCTGTTATAAGGTAATGCCCTTTGGGTTAAAGAATGCGGGAGCCACGTATCAACGTGCTATGCAGAAGATTTTTGACGACATGTTGCATGATATTGTTGAATGTTATGTCGATGATCTTGTCGTCAAATCCAAGAAGAGAGTCGATCATGTGAAAGATCTTCGCACGGTTTTCGAAAGACTACGAAAGTGCAAACTCAAGATGAATCCTTTAAAGTGCGCTTTTGGTATTAGCTCTGGAACGTTCTTGGGTTTTATTGTCCGTCATCGAGGGATCGAGATAGATCAATCCAAAATCAAGGCGATCCAAGACATGCCTGAGCCCTCCACGCTAAAAGACCTTCGAAGCCTTCAAGGCCGTTTAGCATACATTCGTCGGTTCATCTCCAATCTGGCAGGGCGTTGTCATCCATTTAGTCATCTAATGAAAAAGGGCGCTCCGTTCGAGCGGGACGAATCTTGTCGAAAAGCTTTCGATAACATCAAAAAATACTTGACAAATCCTCCAGTTTTAGGCGCGCCAATCCCAGGGAAATCGATCATTTTGTACATATCGGCCCAAGAACACTCGATGGGGGCATTGTGTGCTCAAGAGAATGAAGAAGGCAAAGAAAGAGCTCTCTACTATCTAAGTCGTACACTCGTTGGAGCCGAACTTAATTATTCACCCATCGAGAAGATGTGTCTAGCTCTCGTCTTCGCCATCCAGAAGTTGCGTCATTACTTTCAAGCTCACACCGTCCACGTCATTTCTAAAGTTGATCCAATCAAGTACATTCTATCGAAGCCAGTGCTCTCGGGACGGCTCGCCAAATGGACCGTGCTCTTAAAACAGTATGATATAGTGTACGTTCCTCAAAAAGCCATTAAGGGACAAGCTTTGGCGGATTTCTTAGCAGATCATCCAATTCCGGGCGAGTGGAGTTTTTCCGATGAACTTCCCGGAGAAGGGGTCTTCTACATCGATGAGCTTCCTTCCTGGCAAATGTATTTTGATGGAGCCGCTCGCCAAGATGGAGCAGGAGCCGGAGTCGTGTTCATTTCGCCAGAAAAACATCTCTTGACATATTCGTTTATACTGCCGACACTGTGCACAAATAACGCCGCCGAGTATCAAGCTTTGATCATAGGCGCTGAAATGGCTCTTGAAATGGGATTCCAAGATCTCGACATCTACGGCGATTCCCAATTGATAATCAATCAATTGCTCGGTGAATACGACGTAAAAGAAGATAGCCTTGTGCCGTATCACAAGTTGACAACTCAATTGCTGCGAAAACTTGATTCCGTCTCTCTGGATCATGTACCAAGAAGTGCCAAAAAGATGGCTGACGCTCTCGCAAATCTGGCAGCCACTTTGTCACTGGGGGCAAGTATTCCGCCGACAGTTCCAATTTGCAAAAGATGGGTCGTGTTGCCGGAAATCGAAGTACAAGATGATGATTTGAGAAAAGACGTGAACCTAGTTTCCGTCCATGTAATCGACAAGGAAGATTGGCGACAACCAATTATCGACTATTTGGAGCATAAAAAGTTGCCAAGTGACCTAAGACACAAGATGGAGGTGCGACGTCGTTCTTCTCGTTTCATCTATTACAAAGGGACTCTGTATCGTCGATCGTTTAATGGTCTCTGGTTACGGTGTCTAGATGAAGATGAAGGTTTGCACACCATGAAAGAAGCTCACGCCGGCATATGCGGTGCTCACCAATCAGGGTCAAAGTTGTGTGATCGAATCAAAAGAATGGGTTATTATTGGCCAACAATGGTGCAAGATTGCATGGAGTATGCAAAGAAGTGTGACGCCTGCCAATTTCACGGGAATTTTATCCATCAACCACCGGAAGTGCTCCACCCTACAATCGCATCGTGGCCATTTGAAGCTTGGGGACTCGATGTAGTTGGACCATTACCAACTAAGTCATCTGCTGGACATCTATACATCTTGGCCGGAACTGATTATTTTTCGAAATGGGCGGAGGCTGTGCCTCTTCGAGAAGTAAAAAAGGTGAATGTGGCGGATTTTGTTCGAACACAAATCATATATCGATATGGCGTGCCAAGGTTCATCATTACCGATAATGGCAAGAACTTTTTCAACAAACTCATGGATGCATTGATGGAAAAGTTCAAGTTCAACCAACACAATTCTTCAATGTACAATGCGCCAGCTAATGGTCTCGCCGAAGCTTTCAACAAGACTCTCTGCAATTTGTTGAAGAAAATGGTTTCGAAGTCAAAGCGTGATTGGCATGAGAGACTCGGAGAAGCACTATGGGCGTACCGCACGACTTATAGAACTCCAACCCAGTCAACACTTTATGCTTTGGTTTACGGGGTGGAGGCAGTCCTTCCACTCGAATTATAAATTCCTTCTATTCGTATGGACATACAAATAGGCTTGGCGGAAGGTGAAAATGACAAGTTGCGTTCGGCTGAACTTGAAGCTCTTGACGAAAAAAGGCTTGATGCGCAACAGAAATTGGAATGTTACCAGGCACGACTATCAAGGGCATTCAACAAGAAGGTTCGTCCTAGATCTTTTCAAGTTGGCGATATGGTCTTGGCGGTACGGAGACCAATCATCATGCCTCGTACGTAAGGCCGGGAATAAGTTCACTTCCAAGTGGGATGGACCTTACGTTGTTCAAGAAGTCTACACCAATGGCACTTACAAAATAGTCGATGGAGACGGAATACGTGTTGGTCCAATCAACGCTAAGTTCTTGAAGCGCTACTACGCGTGAAATGACTTTTCCTACATAAGCTCCTGAGCACGAGCCTAAACTGCACATTCCACACAAAAAAAATCCAACAAAAAAAATTCCACAAAAATAAAAATCCAACAAAAAAATTCCACAAAAATAAAATCCAACAAAAATTCCACAAAAAAAAAATTCCAAAAAAAGAAAACTCAAAAAAAAAATTTCAAAAAAAATTCCTTACACAAACTCCTTTAATGAACTACGTTGGCTTGATCCTGCGAAGTAATTTCTCTACTTTGTAGGTACGTAGGCAGCTTAAGTAAAACTCTTTTACTTAGGTGCGGCCAAACCCCCCAAACAAAATCAATCATTTTCGTTTGAACTACGTTGGCTTGATCTCGTGAAGTACATTACTTGTGCTTTATGGGTACGTAGGCAGCTGAAGTAAACAATTTGCTTTAGTCCAGCCACACCAAAAAAAAACTCCATCACTCTTGACCCTTAAGAGTATAAATGATGTGCAAAAAAAAAGAATATGCAAGATTGAGAAATAGAACAAAAAAAAAATAAACTCAACTTGTTATTATTCGTGTAAAAAAAAAAAAACACTCACTCTTAAGTGTTTCAGAAAAAAAAAAAGAGAAATCTAAACAAAAAAAAAATACAATGAATAACATCAAAAAGACCACTGCGAATTCTTGAAAGTTTCACTTACTTCGGAGAGGAGCCTCTCAGCATGTTCAATCTTCTCGACTTCTTGATGTGCAGTCAACGCGCGTGCTTCCAAGGATGACTTCTCTTCAGTCAAAGTCTTAAAAATTGAAGCTTGATCAAATTTCTTTTGTTTTGCATCCGCAATAGGGGCAACTAATTGTTGTTTCACGACACGCGCTTCCTCCATTTTCTTCTTGAATTGCTTCTCCAGCAACACAGCTTCCTGAAATTTTCCTTCAAGCTTCTCAACTTCTCTTGCTGCTTGATCTACTAAGATTACGGCACGCGAGATACGGTCGTCGACATCCTTAATCTGTTCTTCAAACTGCAAAGGATTAGGCTGACTCATTGTGTGCTCTCCTCCCACAGATTGAAGGTGTAAAACAGTTGTGAGATAGTTCTTCACGTGTGCCTCAAATACCGATGCATCAACAGCACTGGATTTTAAGAACTCCGCGAACGCCTCGCATTCCTTCTCTAATTCTGGAATCACGGTAGTGGCAGCTCCCAACAGTCGTTCTCGCAACATATTAGCCATAGAGATATAGCCTTGGCGTTGTGTTTCAAGGATCATACTCTCTATAAAGGAAAGTTTTTTGGGTGGTCCCAAGATGGCATCAAGCGTTGTTTTCTTTGTCGGACTGTCTGAATTTAATGGAACATGAACATCTGGAAAATCTTCTAAGGTACTCATGGGAAGCATGCAGCTCTAAAAAAAAGGAGAACATAAATGAGCAAAAGAAAGATAAGAAATAAGAGCGTTTTTTAAAAAAAAAAAGGAAAGAAAAGAGAAGAACCTCATCAAAGATAGGAAGATCGTCTAGGGAAGGGATCTCGTCCGCTTCAGAAACATCGTCAAGAAGGTGCTTAATACTAGGTTCCTCAGCCTTACCCTCGATTGATCGAGTACGACGAGCCGGACTCGGAGTAAGATTCGCCTTCAGCAAACTCGGCGATTTTCTACGAGTCACCTCTTTCAGGTTTTCCTTCTCCTTTGGTGGCGACGGTTTCTCCTCTGAAATTTTGTTTACCTGACTTTGCAAACGCTTCTTCTTCGGCGGTGGCGCAATAGGATCGACAGACTGCTGGAGTGAGCTCTGAGTAAACTTTACTTTCAAAGGACATTTCAAAACTTTCTCTGGAATCGCAAGCGCTTGAACTATCACACTTTCTTTCGGTGCTTTCGTGACCTCTACCAATTGTTCGGAAGCACTGCTGTCAGGAGACTTTGAAGACTTCCTTACCTTGTTCGGGAGCATCAAATCAGAAAAGTTCTTCAACCAGGTGGCATAATTTGAAGTGATCGCATCACCAATATTTGAGTCATCTCGCGGGATAATAAACTTCGAATTCGATCCCAAACATACGCAAGACTCAAATAGTTGAAATAGTTGCTCAAGGGTGGCGTTACGAATGTCTCGAATAAGTACACCCGGAACGTCTTGGTAAAAACCCAACTGTCGCGCAAACCGATGAGGGCTGTACGGTTCGACGATGATCTTGTTGTCGTGTCGGAGGGTTAGGAAGCTCGATCGTGAGGCAATGAGAAAATCTGTGGGCCGACGCATGTTATTACCATTATCTGCATATATCACATCTTCCTTATCTCCTTTGAATGTAGAAAGCCACGAAACCTGGGTGCCAGACTGAATTAGTTCTTGTGCCTCTACGGAACGAAAAGACTTGACGGCGTTCAAACCCCGAAACTCAACCATGGTTCCCTCAGCAGGCGAGTGACTATCGATCTTGTGGGAACGATAATATTTAGCAAGCCACCCATAAATATAGTGACCAGAAAAGTAGCCGTGATCCTTGCCTGGTGTTGCCGAAGTAGAAATTTCATTCAAACCGCGGTAAATGCTCGCAAGTACTGGTATCGCTAGAGAGACTGCTTGGCTGCTTGCCAATAGAGAATAAACTTTGAAGACGCTTGCTCGAATGTGGCCTAGGTCACGAACGGGAAGAACAAAAGCACAAAGCCAGCAAGAAATGAAGGCTGCAAGATAGGTTTCTCGCCTCTCAGCTGCGGGAACACCTAAAATCAGAAAGAAGTCATGTGTGGTCTCGTCCCACTCAGAAGGCTCTCCGTATGCAGAAAAATGTTGCGGTGGCACTGGAAAGTGTCCCTTCTTGTCAGACGTCTTAGATGAAGGAAAATACTTGCGTGCACCTTTGAACCAAAAACGGCACCAATCTTCGATAGATACTTTGCCATCCTTCTTTGCTGAAAGAGATATCCGATGAAATGCAGAAAATAAATACTTACAGCTAGGAGGCAAATACGGACGGTCGTTCTCATCAGAACCATGAAGTTCTTCGGCCGAAGGTACCACTTCGTCATAAAATGAGCCTGTTAAAGGTAGTCCTGTGATGGAGCGAATGTCCCAAAGGCTGATTGATATTTCTCCCGACGCTGTCAACAATGTGTTTGTCTCCGGGCACCAAAAGTCACAAAATGACTCAACCAATTGAGTGCTGCGTCGGTAGAGGAAAAGTGAAGCATAAACTGCTTCATAAATGTAGATAGATTTCAGTTGACTGCGACACTCGCGAATG
Source organism: Silene conica (assembly GCA_029255685.2). Taxonomy (NCBI): domain Eukaryota; kingdom Viridiplantae; phylum Streptophyta; class Magnoliopsida; order Caryophyllales; family Caryophyllaceae; genus Silene; species Silene conica. Next base: position 46,867,312 of record CM055318.2, on the reverse strand, counting down.
ACGTCTTCTAACCATTCTCAGTAACGCGGAATGTAATAAAACTCAGAGCCAAAGTGAAAGTTGACATCTCGTTGAACTTCATTCCTAGAGCGTCGAAAGTGCAACAATTTTGGCAAAAGCGGGATGCCGTCGCTTTCTCGATGATGTGATGGGGAAAGCACCGGTAATGAGTCTTCAGTCTTTTGCCACCAAGTCTCAAGATTTCGTGGATATATCATCGGTATCCAAGACTCAGCGAAGGGACCAGTCACAGGGGGAAAGATGGCGTGTTTCACTCCGTTAACTGCGTTATCATCGACGTTGTCGGCCGTCACTAAGCACTTTTCGCCAGTCTTTTGAAATGTGGTCGTCTCAAAATGCACCATACTGGATCCTGAGACAAATAAAAAAAAAGATTACTCCTTTTTCTAGACAAAACAAAGGAAAAAAAACAAGCGATATTAAAAAAAAAAAAAAAAAAAAAAAATAACATATAAAGAGGTGAAAGCGTGATTCACGTGAACTAACTTCTCAAAAATTCAACTTTCATCTCATTCCAATCTCCCAACTTCTACCAAAACAAACAAACCCAGTTCTCAAAATTTCAAAATCATCAAATGTGAAACAAAATTAAATCAATTCAATTGAATCCCCAATATGCAAAAGAAAAAAAAATGCTATTCAGAACCAAAAAGGAAAGGCTATTCAGAAGGCTTATAAATCTGTCAAGAACCGGAATAAGAATGTTCGTAAGGGTGAAGCTGATAGAACCATTGTCAATCTCAAACCTAAACATCTCTTCTCTGGGAAGCATTTAACTGAAAAAAAACGACCGCCGTTAAGACAAAGAAGGGATTCCAGCAGACGAACAGCGTCTAATCTTCGCCGGAAAACAATAAAAGACGGCCGCACACTCGCCGGCTGCAACATCCAGAAGGAATCCACCCTCCATCTTGTTATCCGTCTCCGTGGTGGTGCATCCGCCTACACGTTTGCATAAAAAAAAAAAAATATAAAAAAATTAGATAAGTTTCTTTGCTCACCTACGATTGGGAACGATTTCAGTCCGGTGATGGTTCCGTCGATCAATATCAGTGTATATGCTCTCCTTGATTCCGGGGAAAGTAATTTTTTTTATGAAGATTTTGGAGTGACATGCTCTCCCTTATATACTTTTGTCAACGGATAGACTCAGAATTTGAATCAAACTACAAAACTTTTAATTTCATGATATTATTATGATATCCAGTGATTTTAACTAGTTAAAGTAGAGTCAAAAGTCTATCCTTTGTCGAAGTTATAGGATCCTAGAACACTAAGGAAGTAAGGAGTTCGAAGAAATCTTAATTAAACTACCTTTATTAGTTACAATGGGATAGAGTCGAAGCCTTAAGGCTTGAGCATGTGGTGCTTTGTTTACAAAAGTGGCAATCCTACGTAAACTAGAAATTGGGGGCGAAATTGAGTAACAAGTGTATGTCAAATTGTCACCAAGTCGCAAGCTGCAAAGTCGAAGCTATCGGAATCGATCACGCCCAAACACTCAAATTCGTGTACGTGACTCAATCCCGAGGGGGTAAATTTGTAGACATAAAAATATGTCTCATTTTATCAAAAATAGTCAAAGTCAAAATATTGACCGATTTTATTAAAATGGGTCAAAAGTCAAATGTATACATTTGGGAGAATATCGTTTGACAAAGTGGGTCGGTAAATTTTAGACCGAACAAATATGACGATATTAAGTCCATTTGGTTCAAATAAAAATCGGTCCATTCGAAAGATGGGTTGTACTATATTCTTAATACGGAATATGGGATGTAATGACAAGTCCGAAAATAACGGTGCAAAACCAAATTAGAGTTGAGCATAAACAAGCCCATAAATTTTGAAGGAAATTGAGCCCATGCATACTCAACGCATGAAAGTTTGTTATCATGCATTTTTGATCCTGAGATAATGGGTTGGGAAAACAAAACTAAATGCTCGGTCAACTAACACTAGCATTTGGTTCCATATAATCTGGGAAACAAATAAATTCAAAGGGAAAGTCAACGAAATTTAAGGGTGAAGTTGTTGTACGTGTTACTATAAAACAAACAAACAAAGCTTATAAATGGTGAGTGTTTAATTACTCTCATTTGAACGCTAGTCACCACACTTACAAAAATTAGACACAAATCAAACCTCTCTACAAAAAACCCTCTCTACAAAAAATCTCTCCCAAGAGAAACCAGAGAAGAGAAATATATTCATTCTAGTCATCTAGATTTGAATACAGGACTACTCTTCGACCCGACAACAAGCGTTCGCCGTCGTCATTGAAGATAAACAAGTCAAACTCGTCAGGGAGATTAAGTCTCCAAATCAAGATCCTCCTCGTCATTCAAGTGTGGAAATCGAATCAGTAGAAGAACTAGTAGATTGTACCCGAAATCCTTTGATTTAATAAAATTATTACTTTGTTACATTTGTTTGTGTTTTATCTTTTGTTTACAAATTTAACGCAAATTTGTTGTTACAATAAGCTAGAGCCACCCTATGAGCATGGGTAAGGAAAAAGCTCTCCTTTTGTGCTTCTCCATAACCCTGCCCCCAACCCTTACCATACTACTTATGTGAACTTGTTCACATCTCATTCTAATCCTTTGCCAAGTTTTCTAGTGATAGAACATCAATAGAAAATCCTCTCAAATATTATAAGATAATAATCTCGGATATTATAATTGTTATAGTATTAATTTTAATTATTCTAATAAGAGTTAGAATATAGTTTAAGGAAAACCGTTTTAAGCACCTAGCTAGTGTTAGTCACAATTTCAAGGGGTTGTTTTGGGTGCATCACAAAGGAGGTAATCTACCTTGATTGTAAAACCCCTCGCGAAAGCGGAAAAGTAAACATACAAAACATGCCAAAAATGCAGCGGAATTAAAACTTTTGAAGACATAACTAAAACATGCGAAGTGTCTTAACAATACAAAACATGCGGAAGAAAAGAAATATAAATAAGTATATAAGTGCGATATAAAACAGCCCGGGATAGCGTATCCCTACAGGCACCAAAATACTGAAACGTAAGTCTAAGGTCTAGCTAACGAATAGGTAAAAGTCAACGATGAAGGATCATCGCTCGCTAACCTCAACGTAACCCCCTGCAAACAGTCTCATGTACCTACACACATACAACATGTGCGCCACAGTCAGTGGGGAGTGACTAGAGTGCTCCAAGCCACCTATTGTCAATGACATGTAACACGTAAAACATCCAACATACTCCGACATATATAAAACATGTGAAGCATATATAACAATAACTCATCTTTCATAACATCACGCAATACTGTGCAAAGGCTCTCAACAAACTTCGGAAACTATTTGGAAGGAGAGCCGGTTTCCCTTCCGGTTGCCCGGTCGGAGGGTCTTTCAATCCAAACCATTTACGAAACCAGACTAAGAGTCGTCCAATGCCTTGGACGAACAATACTAAGATAACCAAGTATAAAACATTCACAAATATAACTAAGGCATACTCAACCACCAATTATATCAACAAGAGATAGGCCACCTAGTGACTCGACTCTAACAACTATAGGCCAACCAAGTGACTCTACAAACAAGAGATAAATCATCTAAGTGACTCGACTCCTACTACTATGAGCAGGCCGACAATCGACTCGTCTATATACCACGACATCCCCAATCTCAGACTATATAAGCCCCTGGTAGGACGACATCAAAAGATTGTCCTAGTCTAAACCTGGCCAGACTCTCGGAGCGCAAACGGATTACGATCCCCGATTCGACAAGTGCACAAGGCACCCCCAAGAACCGAACTAGCTAGGAACGAGATATGCCCGAAGGCGGGCAGACAATCTAAGACCTGATCGTGAGAACCAAGTCACTACGGCCAACCAGCTACACAATGCAGTCAAGTGAGAACTCGAGTACTATAGCAGCGCACAGCAGGTTTACACAAATCACAATATGTCATCTCAAAGATGTACGACAACTCAAACTTGAATGACAATCATTTCATATATATTTCATCTCTAAACATCCATGTAACACTTAGCCGACTTCGGGAACTAATTTGAGGCGAGAGACGGTTTCCCTTCCGGTTGCCCGGCCGGGGGGTCTTTCATCCTCAAATCCATTACCGAACCCGACATAAGCGCCGCCCAATTTCTTGGGACTTCAAACAAGCATAAAATTCATATTATATAACGTATATTCTTTACGGAAATCATTACGCATATAAAATAACAAAAGAATCGTAAATTAAATATATAGTTCATTTGGAAAAGAGAAACAAGAACTAATTTAACATTTCATATTATATCCTCATATTGTCTAAATAAAATTAACATGTGAGAAATTAATATAACAAGTCGTATTTTAATTATTCGGGAAACCGATTAGCTAATTAAATATTTAGACATGCTTCTTAAAATAAAACCGTAACCCATTACTAATTCGTAACGATTTCTAACGTATTATATTGAAACGTAAACAAGCTAGCAAGAACGTACGTAAATTAATTACTTCAAGCAGGTAAGCTAGCACGTACGTAAAATAATAATTAAATAATAATATAATATATATTATTGTCACGTAGCTAATAATAATAATTTAATAGTAGTAGTAGTAGATGTAATTAGTACATAGTAACAACAATTCAACAATTAAAGGAGAGGGGACAACACCACGCATAGTGCAGCCCAACAAATACCAGCGATAATCAGTGTTGTAAACACATAAAGGCAGCAGTAGTTTACAGCAGGAATAACCACGATGAACCAGGCCAGCAACCTCATATAAGGGAAGCAGTAATCACGACAACAACAGTTCAGAATAGCAACAATTACAAATAGTGAGCAGCAGTTACCTACTGTACTAAAACGCAGCCAAAACATAGTAATAAAACAGTAGCAGAACAGCGGGAAAAGAAGAAGTAAGATGCAGCAACAATTAACCACATTTTGAGTTGAATAACATGAATATGTGACGGATATAAATTACCCATAAACTATTAAACATAAAACTCACATCAATTTCACATAAACAAGAATAAATCACATGTCCAATTAATTTAAGACAAAGGCCGAACTTTTCTCATTATCGTCACCTTTTAGCTTCACAAAACCACCAAAAATCGCTTCCAAGCTACTCTAATCGACCAAGCCCACAACTAGGAACACCAACAAAAACGTAAGTCTCGAAAAACGTGCACTAAAAGCCACGTCCAGCAGGTAAGACGGAAGTATTTTGGGGAAATTCTTACCTAGAAAGATGGAGGACGGTGAGAGGAAGAAATAGGCGCGAAAATCGTCTCAATCGGGTAAGTAACGAAGGTTTTATGAACATTTTAAGATTGAAGGAGGAAGAGATATGAAAATGTTGTTTTCACTTTTCTCAAATCTGAAAAATGAGGAGAGAAGGGGGAGGTTAGGGTTTGTGAGAGGGTTTTTGTGAGGAAAAAGACGAGGGAATGGACCCAATTACAAGTTAGGCCCATGAGACGAGTTTTAAGACGGTTTAGGCTAGATTTATCGACTCAAGGTCACTATAAACTTAAGACGACATAAATATATCCGGACCATAAAATTAAATTGCTAAGACATAAATTACGCAATTAAATAAAATCTCATTTAAAACTCTTTTAAAATATTTCCACATAAGTTAATTAGATAAATAAATGAAATTACGAAATTACGAACTATAATTTATTTTCGAAATTTAACTTAAAATCTTCAAAGTTCCAAGACCGAAATATTGGGATGTTACAATCACCCCACCATTCAAAAAGTTTCGTCCTCGAAACTTGAAAGGAGTTACAAGCACAAAGCTAACAACCAAAACGTTTACTGAAATTTTGATATTTTAAAACTTAGGTTTCTTTCAAAGATTTCGAAAACAATTTCAAGGCACAAGTCTTCGTCAATGGACGTTGGGGTTCTCGTTGCGCATTCAAGAGCCCGACGTTCCAATTTAAAGGCAAGTCCAAGGTCAAACAATTTCAAAGTCTAAATCGATCAGGCGTTAATGGGCATAGTACCAGTTATCAAACGTCTCCAATAACTAGCTCTAACGTCAAATCAACGTTGAAATCAATCAAATCGTAAATCCTTTCAAACTTCTTAAATCAAAGCTTTTGAAACAAATTCTCATTTCTAAATCCTCAAAATGAGCAAGTTTGCAAAAGTAACGAAAGTTAAAACCATCAGAAAGGAAAACAATTTAAAATGGTTACAGAAAATACAGAGACGACAACTCGGATCACACTTAGCACAAAACATCACAAGCTACGATTTTCCAAACTATAGAGACAGACAACTAAGGATCAAGGAGGCAGAAATAACAGAGATCGATTCAAGAAGGATGATACTTCCTCAAAACTCAATCAAGGGGAAAAGTTTACTTACAAGGTACCTCGAGAAGCAAGTAACGAGGATAAGTCGAAAGGAGATGAGGATAGATTTCAAGTAAGATGGTCAACTATTCAATAAGAAGGGATGTGCATCCGGAGTTATCAAAGAAGACGATGCACAAGGAAAGAGGAGTATCTTTAAGGCTCAGAAGCACTCTCCAACGGTAGCACGAATCGTCCATCTTCGGTAGAAAACATCGGTCTTGATCGTCAAATGGATGAGCTCACGGTTCGTCGATTAAAAGATATAGAAAGCAAACTTATTGACAACCAACAAACACGTTAGAACCTAACAAAAGCAATCACAATACAGCCTACCACTTGTCCTTAAATCTACCCAATCTCTCATTCATTATTCAAGTTTTTGGTCAAGTTAAGTTTGGGGATTACATGAGTGCGTCGGGAGCGATAACGCTCTGATACCAACTGTAAAACCCCTCGCGAAAGCGGAAAAGTAAACATACAAAACATGCCAAAAATGCAGCGGAATTAAAACTTTTGAAGAGATAACTAAAACATGCGAGGTGTCTTAACAATACAAAACATGCGGAAGAAAAGAAATATAAATAAGTATATAAGTACGATAGAAAACAGCCCAGGATAGCATATCCCTACAGGCACCAAAATACTGAAACGTAAGTCTAAGGTCTAGCTAACGAATAGGTAAAAGTCAACGATGAAGGATCATCGCTCGCTAGCCTCAACGTAACCCCCTGCAAACAGCCTCATGTACCTACACACATACAACATGTGCGCCACAGTCAGTGGGGAGTGACTAGAGTGCTCCTAGCCACCTATTGTCAACGACATGTAACACGTAAAACATCCAACATACTCCGACATATATAAAACATGTGAAGCATATATAACAATAACTCATCTTTCATAACATCATGCAATACTGTGCAAAGGCTCTCAACCAACTTCGGAAACTATTTGGAAGGAGAGCCGGTTTCCCTTCCGGTTGCCCGGCCGGGGGGTCTTTCAATCCAAACCATTTACGAAACCAGACTAAGAGTCGTCCAATGCCTTGGACGAACAATACTAAGATAACCAAGTATAAAACATTCACAAATATAACTAAGGCATACTCAACCACCAATTATATCAACAAGAGATAGGCCACCTAGTGACTCGACTCTAGCAACTATAGGCCAACCAAGTGACTCTACAAATAAGAGATAAATCATCCAAGTGACTCGACTCCTACTACTATGAGCAGGCCGACAATCGACTCGTCTATATACCACGACATCCCCAATCTCAGACTATATAACCCCCTGGTAGGACGACATCAAAAGATTGTCCTAGTCTAAACCTGGCCAGACTCTCGGAGCGCAAACGGATTACGATCCCCGATTCGACAAGTGCACAAGGCACCCCCAAGACCCGAACTAGCTAGGAACGAGATATGCCCGAAGGCGGGCAGACAATCTACGACCTAACCGTGAGAACCAAGTGACTACGGCCAACCAGCTACACAATGCAGTCAAGTGAGAACTCGAGTACTATAGCAGCGCACAGAAGGTTTACACAAATCACAATATGTCATACTAAAGATGTACAACAACTCAAACTTGAATGACAATCATTTCATATATATTTCATCTCTAAACATCCATGTAACACTTAGCCGACTTCGGGAACTAATTTGAGGCGAGAGCCGGTTTCCCTTCCGGTTGCCCGGCCGGGGGGGTCTTTCATCCTCAAATCCATTACCGAACCCGACATAAGCGCCGCCCAATTTCTTGGGACTTCAAACAAGCATACAATTCATATTATATAACGTATATTCTTTACGGAAATCATTACGCATAAAAATAACAAAAGAAACGTAAATTAAATATATAGTTCATTTGGAAAAGAGAAACAAAAACTAATTTAACATTTCATATTATATCCTCATATTGTCTAAATAAAATTAACATGTGAGAAATTAATATAACAAGTCGTATTTTAATTATTCGGGAAACCGATTAACTAATTAATTATTTAGACATGCTTCTTAAAATAAAACCGTAACCCATTACTAATTCGTAACGATTTCTAACGTATTATATTTAAACGTAAACAAGCTAGCAAGAACGTACGTAAATTAATTAATTCAAGCAGGCAAGCTAGCACGTACGTAAAATAATAATTAAATAATAATATGATATATATTATTGTCACGTAGCAAATAATAATAATTTAATAGTAGTAGTAGATGTAATTAGTACATAGTAACAACAATCCCCTTTCTATAAAAGGAACCTTATTTAGAGGATTTTCATTGGTTGATGTAAAATAGAAAGAGAAAATACTAGATTTAAGTAGGGCCCGCCATGTTTTTGATACAAAATTAATTAATCACCCCATTCAAGCTTTCATTAATTTATCGTAAATTCTTGCTTCATACCGACAAAAATAAGACGGACCAAATATCACTATCTTTTTAATAAAATATAAGCATTTAATAGCAAAATTTTATATTCTTATTTTGTCACTCTTTACCCAGAAAAATGATGGTAACATTTTATCAAAAAATGGTATCATTTAATTGTACAATGGCTACAATAAGCCCGAGACGACTAGACTTTATTGATGAAGTATATTCCAATATTAAAAAAGCTTTTAATATTAATTTAACATACAACAACTAAAATGATTAAATTGAGTGGCAATGAGTATAAAATAGGAACAAAAAGTGAATACCAAATATAATAATATAAAAATTAGAGAAAACTAAAGCATTCAAATACTGAAAATCAATATATTAAAATTGTTGACTGTTGGAAATCAACGAAAATATGTAACTCCGTCTTAAATGTACATAAAAAAGATAGAGTTTATATTATATGGTCAGAGTTTTTTTAGGTAGTTAGCGGGTCATACTAATTATAATTTGGCTGGGTTCATTACGATGGTAGGAATTTAGGATTTAAATCGTACGTATAGGTTTTAAATCTATACATATTTTTATCGGCTACTATTCGTTTTACGTTTAAAACGGGCCAGTATCACTCCCATGAGTTATAAGACAAATATTTTATTTTAGACATACATAATGTTTTTTTTTTACTAATTCATCCTACATATGTATATTTCATACTTCTTAAACTTGGACCGATATCGTTGTCCTAAATAATAATTTGTATACTTTTATAATGTAAAGCAGATGCGTTGTTTTATTTACATCTAAGTTAAACGTAAAAATTCTCTTTACTTTTTAGATCATCAATATAACTACAATACTAAAACCATATTTTTATTATATTTATTCACATTTTTATTGATTTTTTTCAGTTTAATAAAATTAAACTCGTGCATTTTTTGCACGGGCGTAAAACTAGTTCAACAATTAAAGGAGAGGGGACAATACCACGCATAGTGCAGCCCAACAAATACCAGCGATAATCAGTGTTGTAAACACATAAAGGCAGCAGCAGTTTACAGCAGCAATAACCACGATGAACCAGGCCAGCAACCTCATATAACGGAAGCAGTAATCACGACAACAACAGTTCAGAATAGCAACAATTACAAATAGTGAGCAGCAGTTACCTACTGTACTAAAACGCAGCCAAAACATAGTAGTAAAGCAGTACCAGAACAGCGGGAAAAGAAGAAGTAGTAAGTTTTGCTTGCGACGGGTCACCATTTGTGACGGATATTTTGTGAGATAAAATGGATACAAAATGAGTAGTGGAGAAAGGGGACCACATGAATAGTGTTGGTGAGAGAGAAAAAGTGGATATTTTGTGAGAGAAAACGATATCTGTCACAAGCTTGCGACGGATAGTGCCGTTGCAAATAAGAATTTGTGAAGAAGAAGTAAGACGCAGCAACAATTAACCACATTTTGAGTTGAATAACATGAATATGTGACGGATATAAATTACCCATAAACTATTAAACATAAAACTCACATCAATTTCACATAAACAAGAATAAATCACATGTCCAATTAATTTAAGACAAAGGCCGAGCTTTTCTCATTGTCATCACCTTTTAGCTTCACAAAACCCCCAAAAATCGTTTCCAAGCTACTCCAATCGACCAAGCCCACAACTAGGAACACCAACAAAAACGTAAGTCTCGAAAAACGTGCACTAAAAGCCACGTCCAGCAGGTAAGACGAAAGTATTTGTAAGGAATTAAGTTCCCTTATATTATACTCATATCTAATGTGAGTTTTGTTTCTTTAAGTTTAGTCATGAAAACTTAAATAGATCTTATGCATGCAAGATGATATCATAAGATGAGATAGTCTTTACATTGGTTTTAGAAGGTTTATACTCAATAATCACCTATTATTTGAGTCTTCAAAACCCGAAATCCTCTTGTAATGATTTAACAAAAATCGTCTCCTAAAGGTGCGTATCAAGGACCCGATCTCGAGCTAATACAAATTTTGTTACTAGAAAATTAGTATTAGTATACTAGAAATGTTAATAATATTATCCTTAATATTATTAGTATAGGAAATAATTTCTTACTTAGAAAAACTATTTCTAAGTATTATTGCTAGTATGAAGGAGGTTGTAATATGATGTAAGTGGAAGCATCCACCAACAATCGTCACTTGCGTTAAATGAGTGGTGTGTGCATGTAATATATAGAGCAAAAACCATGCTCACAATTGAGAGCATGTGTCGGCAAAACCAAGCCAAGAGGGAGCCAATGCATGACTCACTTACACTTACATAAAGCATCAAATATGCCTTACACTCTTACACACTCTTACACATCTACTTACACACATAATCACCTTATTCATTCAAACACACAATCCTCACACATACATACTAATACACGGCTGAAATGAGGTACCAAATGGACTCATTTTATCTTTGTCAATTGTGTTAATTTGTAACATGTCACATATGTTCCATAACACATGACCCAATTTGTTAATTGTGCAATTTTAACTATTAAAATTCATAATTCACAAATTTATTACATTTAAATAATTATTCCAACATTTCGAAATTATTATTGTATAAAATGTAATATCATAATTTTAATTACAACTCTTTGTAATTTTATGATCAACCGTGTTCATTCTCAATTTAATCGTTTCCCAAACGAGTAAATAAAAAAACCGAGTAACAAAACGATTTTATTACTTTAACTTTTATTATTATAATCACATTATAAAAATATTCGTCATATAAAATTATTTCCAAAATTTCCAGTTATTAATTAATTTGTATCCAATAAAATATTAATTAATTATTCCATTGAGACGGAATTCCCTAAAGATATGACCTTAATGGATCAACTTATCACCACCATCATATGACGATAATGTCAAACTCTAGACAGCCAATCATTATCGGTAAATGTTGATCAGTCGACTTTAAAAGAGTAACACTCCCAATTGTGTTTCATACAAATGAGTTTTAATTACGTCAACACACTATTGTCGAGGACACTTCCTCCAACAGTATTTTGGGGAAATTCTTACCTAGAAAGATGGAGGATGGTGAGAGGAAGAAATAGGCGCGAAAATCGTCTCAATCGGATAAGTAACGAAGGTTTTATGAGCATTTTAAGATTGAAGGAGGAAGAGATATGAAAATGGTGTTTTCACTTTTCTCAAATCTGAAAAATGAGGAGAGAAGGGGGAGGTTAGGGTTTGTGAGAGGGTTTTTGTGAGGAAAAAAATGAGGGAATTGACCCAATTACAAGTTAGGCCCATGAGATGAGTTTTAAGACGGTTTAGGCTATATTTATCGACTCAAGGTCACTATAAACTTAAGACGACATAAATATATCCCGACCATAAAATTAAATTGCTAAGACATAAATTACGCAATTAAATAAAATCTCATTTAAAACTCTTTTAAAATATTTCCACATAAGTTAATTAGATAAATAAATGAAATTATGAAATTACGAACTATAAATTATTTTCGAAATTTAACTTAAAATCTTCAAAGTTCCAAGACCGAAATATTGGGATGTTACATTGATTACTTGGGTTGGAGGATCATCCTAGCATATGTTTGGACCGAATGTAAGGGTTCAATCTTATTATTTCCGCATTTCATTTAGCATGCATAAGATCTTGTAAAACTAATTAAAATGTTAATTAGTAAATTTATATTAGTAAGACTAATGTTTTGGGTGTCTGAGACATTCGAACCCAACAATTGGTATCAGAGCAAATCGGTTGTTTGCATGTTTTTCGTTGATAATTTTTACGAAGTTATTAGATAACAAAATAGAATTGAAATTTTAATATCATATTTGATATGGCCGAAATTTCTAATGCATGAATACCTACTGGTCCTAAAAGATTTTAGGATATTTAAAATGATTTTTGGATATATATTGTTCATATCTATAATTAATTCGGTTTTTGTCATTTTAAATCGGTTAAAATGAATTATTTTTGGGAAAAATAGCTATACATACTTTCTTGCCAAGATTTTTTAGTATGGTCTCACATCTATTTCCTATGTTATGAATATGAATTTTCGTAAATATTGGTGTTAAAATGCATGGTTTATGAATTTTAAATGTTAAAATGCCATAAAATGAGAATAAATGGGTTTTATATAGTTATATTGAGAATTTGACTATAAAAAAATTTTGAGTATGTCACATGCAATATTTAAAATGTATATTAAATTTTCCAGAAATTTTTATCATATATTGCATGATTATTGATTTTTAGTGTAAAAATCGGATAATAAGTGACATAATTTCGACTTAATTTGTTTGAGTTGGAATTTGGCCATAAAAATTTTACACAATGTCATTTATATTATTTCCAGCATGTATAAAAATTTCGAGATTTTTATTTCGTGTTTTGCTTGTGAAATAATTTTAATGGTTAAAATCGTATAATATATGAGATAATTTGTTAAATATAGTAAAAGTTGCTAAAATGGCCGAATAATCTAACCCATGTAAGTCATATTTGATATGTTCATCACCATATTTTTCTTGGGAGCCAAAAGTTCCAGCATATTTAATTTTTAATTGTTAATGGTTAAAGTTAAAAATTAAATTGTAAAAGATCGTAAAATGCTTTTTCAGTCCTTGGGCAGTGTATTGGCTGTCAATTTCTGTCCATATCAGTTACCTAAGTGTTTTGGAATATGTAAAAATAATATTAGTATTTTATTGCATGCTTTTAAAGTGAATTTTGAATTTACGGCTTAAAAATGCGTGTTTTATGTTTTATTTATGAAATAAATTAATAATAATTGTAATACTAATATTTTTAAAGTTCTGAAATTTTAAGACAATTCCAGAATATTCAAAATTTGAATTTTGAATTTTTCGAAATTTTATGACTCTTTTAGAATTTTATATTATTTTTCTCGTAAAACCGATTAAAATACGAACAATATTTGAAAATAAGTTAGTATACATAAGCATTGCATATTTTATTATGATTGTCATAATTTTATTTACGTAATTTTGGGATTATGTAATTTACTTAGTATGGCCTTAGTTTTAATCGATAATTCCGGTAATGTAAGGGGTTATCGATTCGGATGTAATTAATGTGATATCGTATCACTTTATTTATTGTTTTCTATTTTATAATGTATAAAGTAGTTAGAAAAGTTGTAATTTTTGTAAATTCCGGAGAGCCTTGAAGACGATGCCTTTCGGGAAGGAGTTCCGACCAAGACGGTGTTTGCCTTGGGATGCGTGCCTCGCGAAGATCAAGGGACCAAGGAGTTGGTTTCCGAATTTTTACTTTTATTACTTTTCTTTTCTAAGAAGGCCATACTAGGGTTACTTATGCTTTAAGTTTTATGCTTTTATTTTGCTTTATGTGTTTGCACGCATAGCCAAATCGTCATATCATGTCATGCATTTTATTCGAGTACGCCGACCTAGTCAATTAAATTTATCGATAATTCACCGACTTAATTCACTTAAACGAAGATAGATAATGAATTGACTGGATCTCTTACAATATAAATATTGAGACTTAGCCTTACCAAAGAGTATAGACCCATGACTTCCTTCTTCATAAGAAAGTGGGCTCGGCTACACCGGGGTACTAAACTTATTACGTTGGGTAAGTGGGGTAATATGATTACACCTTGAAATTTGGTCGATCTCAACGAAGGTATTCGTAACCGTAGTTGCAATAAGTTCGGGCTAAAGACAATTTATAGGAAATTGTCGACCGAGAGTTTTAAGGTAAAACCGATTAAGGAGTTACTCCACCAAATTATATCAATAAGGGATGAATCGGCTACACCGTGCCTGAATTAGTATGGATTTGGGTCTCGGAATCATTTACTTAATTGGGTAAGAGATCATTAAGTAAATGCTAAACTTGTTTAATATATTTACGAGTTTTAAATATAAATGATGTTGTTTTTAAATCCTTCACTTTTAATTGTAGTTTAATTTTCAAACATCATCAATGGCCACCAACGCTCCACCTCTCATTAATGTATCATGGCTTCGATCCTTCATGGATCGTTGCAAACTCGATAAACATGGTTCCAATTTTAAGGATTGGGATACGCAATTGCTTTTGACCGCTCAAGGTGACGATAAGACTCGTTACCTTACCAAGGCCGCTCGCTCCGCGGCTCCAACTCGTGAGGCTTATGAAGGCTACGTGAAAGAGTCTTCCGCTCTCAAGAACGTGCTTATCTTCTCCATGGAGCCGGATCTCCAAAGGAGTATGATCAAGCTAAACACGTCATATGAGAATTACACCAAGCTTGCGACTATGTTTTCGCAAACACCGAGGGTGATTCAATATGAGGCGGCTTCCGCCTTCTTCGACATTTATTTGAAGGAAGGGCAAAAGGTTAGCCCTCATGTACTCAAGTTAGTTGAGTTAGTTGAATCCCTCAAGGTGCAAGGAGTTGATGTTCCAGACTTCCTCATCATTGACCAAATTCTTCACTCCCTTAATAAGGTGAAATCGTATGCACAGTTCCGGGTGAACCTTAACATGCGAAAATCAAGAAACCACGTTGGACGAATTGCATAAGATGCTCGTCCAAGCGGAGAGAGACATGGGACTTAATGAAAGTTCTATTAAAGATGTTTTGAACATCGAGAAGAAAGGGAAAGGAAAATTCAAGAGGAGTGCCTTCAAAGGCAAGGGCAAGAAAACCTCCAAATCGAAACCTACTAAAGAGAAGACCTTTTCGAAAGGTGCTTCCACCTCATCTTCAAAGGTTGAAGACAAGTGTCATTATTGCACGAGGTTAAGTCTTTGGAAACGGAATTGCCCCTAGTACTTGACCGATCTCAAATATGGAAAGGTTCTTGTAGAAGGTTATAATTCGCGTTTAGATTCATGTTATTTTGTCAACTTATGTATCTCGATGCAAGTTGTTGACTCTCACCCATTTTAATTGTATTAAAGGGGCACCTTATAGAGATAAGGGCAAGGAAAAGGAAACTTAAAGTTTCTTACATGGATGGATATGGTAGCATCCAGTGATTGAAGACATGAAGAGCATAGCTCTATTTTTATCATCGTCTTCTTTCATTTATGCATTTTAAGAACAATTTCTTTTCTTGTATGACAATGATTCAAATCCTAAACAATGGTTGTATTTTGGATATTGGTGACTTGGTTTTCAACCCAAGTCACTCTTTTTGTTCTTAATCAAATTATTGATTCCTAGAATAAATTGCATACCTTGTGAAACATGAATTAATGTGATCTTAATCACTAAAGAATTACCCTGAAATGTTCATTGTAAAATAACATTGATACGATCAATATAAAAGAATCAAAGTGTTGATTAATTTAAAACGGAGAACTACACCACCTGAGAAACTCTCAATCACAATGAGATATAATTAATTCATTATAAGATGATCATTTTAAGTAAAAATGAGAATTAATTTGTCACCCCTAAAAACTTTTCAACATTCATATACATTGGTTATATGGAAATTACTATCCTTATATAAATAAAGGTTATTTTAAAGGATAGAGTGGGAGAAAATATTTCGCCCGCAAACCAATGATATAAATGTGGGATCTTAGAGAAGAATTCTAGATGAGATTCTTAAGAAGAACCCTAAATGAATGGATAGAAGAAACTACGAGAGGACACAGAAGAAACTACGGGAGGACATAAAAGGAAATGTTCCTCATGTCATTATTTCTTAGAGAGGATAAAAGAAACCCCGTATAAAATCGGAAGGAAAATCGGTTCCTTAATAATGATATTTCTCAAAATTATAAGATAATAGAGGAGAAATCATCTCAGTTCCCTCGATGGTAGGCTATTTAATATCGAAAAGAGTAATTAGGGAATATCATGTCATATTCGTTTCGAACAATGACAAGAAATGAAGAGTTCATTTAAGGAGTGATAATTGATTGAGTAAAAATAGATCACTATAGGGATAGTGATACTAGTTCAAATAGAAGCAAAAGAATAACATGCGAGAAATGAAAAGTTCATTCAAGAAATAATGTTGATTGAGTAAAATCGATCACTATAGAAAGAGTGATATTAGTTTTAGTGTGAGCAATATTCATTAAAGAACTGAACCTACCATTTTGAGAAAATGGTGATTCCTTAGAGTGTAAAGAATAAGAAGTTTTAAATTCTAGATGAATAAAATATTGAATATCATAGGATGATGGAGCTTCATGGGAAAGTTTATTATATTGATAATAAAACGTCACCCATTCGAAATCAAAAGGGTTGGATAAATTATTCATGAATATAGAATCACGTAGTGATTCATACAACCTAATACTTTTGATTAAGTAGCCAAGATAATTGAAAATGTTGGGTTCTCCAAGAGAACGAGTGATGAAAACATGAATAACTACAAAATATATTTCAGTACAAAGTGACTAGATACCTTAGAGCGATAAGTTGATCCCTCTGACCTACCAATAAGTCACGAGTTATGTGATATCAGTGGGAGCTTCTTTCTCAAAAAGAAACTCAAGATCTAGAATGAGTTCTAGACATGTACTCAAATAAGAACATATTATACGAGATAATATGAGTTGGACGGAGACTAAAATTTGTAGGTTTTGAAAACATGAATAAAAGGTTTATTCGCAAATTCAAACCACTAATACAAATTCATGATCATGTATCAAATGCTATGGAACAGTTGTAACACCCCTAATTTCCGTAATATAATTATTTAATTCCTTTTTCCCATTTCATATTTTATTTCGGGAAAAATATTCTTTTCTTGCTTTTTATGGCTCGTCGGGCTCGAAATTCGGTGAAGGCCCACTTGACTCTCAAGTCTCATGTGAGAATAGAGTGTTGGGTTGAGTTTTGGGCCTAAATTTGGATTAAACCCATGAGCTTCTCTATATATATAAGAGGGGAAACCAAACCCTTGTTTTCTTTTTCACATCTTCTCAAAAACCCTAAACCTAATTCTCTCCTTCTTTTTCTCTCCTCTTGTGCCGCGTGTCACGCCCCTTCGCCTAGGGTTTCGTGCCGCCACTTCTTCGTCCTTTTTCCTTCGTGCTTTCCAAGCCTAGATCGATCCTACTCTTCGGATCTATCTTTCCTCGTCGTAAGTCTCATGTTTTAAGCGTTTTATTTTTAATAGTTTTATATAATTAGTATATTTATTAGATTCGTTCTCTCTTTTGGCACGTGTGATAATTACTAAAGGCGTGGAGATTTCACCTGGAGAAGACGTCTACGTTGTTGACGACGAGCTCTAGATTTATTTGCTAAAAAGGTAACTAGGTGTTTCTCTTTTAATTGTGTTTATGCCAATTGATGTAATTAATATGATTTAATGATTGTTTGTAGATTGGTACATGTTTGATTATTTATTGTCATGAATTAATTGTGCTCCATATATTTATGTATGCTTTATTATCGTAATTGTGGACTATAATATGTTAATAAGTCGTTATGGGTGTCGTGTGCAACTAGGGTTCGCGAGAAACCCTAGATGGCGACAAGGCTAATGGCCAAGAGCGTTTCTCAAGGTTATAGTTGAAGTATGTGTAACTTTGAAAATATGATTCGAGGTTATAGCTGAACTAGTACAACCTTGAGTACGACTCAAAGTTATAGCTGAAGGTAATGTAACTTTGAACTACGAGTTAAAGTTATAGCTGAGACTAATATAAACCTGAGGTATGACTCAAGGTTATGGTTAGTGCTAGTATAACTTTAGGTTCGTGTCAAGGTTTGGCTAAGGTTACTATAACCTCAAGCCATATGTGGAAGTTATAGTCGAGGTTAGTATAACCTCGCATCCATCACTTATGTTATAGTTAAAGTTACTATAACCTTGGTTGTTTATACTTGTTTCACATGTTGAGTTGTGTTCAGTGATTGTATAATATTGTGTTTGCATATGTCGTTGGATACTTCTATGCAATTGACATTAGGACAGTCTGTTATGATGTTCTACTGAGTTGAGTCGTGATGTTATTCACGCATGTTATTACAGTCAGTTATACTGTGCATTGTTGTCTGCTGGTTTGAATAGATGACGGTAGTATCGTTTGTATACTATCGGAATGAACAGAGCAACCCTTCGGGGTCTGGTGTATGATCTATGTTCGGGGGGGTAACAGAGGCAGTGCGTTATACGCTCTGTTCCCCGAGTGTCGTTCGGTGTACAGTTATTGCACCGAGAGTCTGGCCAGGTCTTAGACATATAGGCAGTGGTTATACGCTATACATAGTACCTTGGAGGTAGTGCGTTATACGCTCCACACCGATGGAGGCAGTGCGTTATACACTCCATCAGATAGAGGCAGTGCGTTATACGCTCTAGCAGTTAGAGGCAGTGCGTTATACGCTCTAACGGCGTTCGCTCTATTCGCTATGCTTTGATGATAGCTTTGTGCCTTCTGTTGCTGTGGATCGTGTATCACCATATTTGCTATGCTTTAATGCTAGCTTTGTGCCTTCGATTATTGTGGGTCGTGTGTTACTTCCGGTTTAGTAAGTGTCGTGGTCTAGTGGTCGTATGTGGGTTAGGTTTGTATGGTTTCATTCTCATGGTGTCAAGAATATCACGGTATGGTAAGTTTGCATGCATGTCATGACGTGTTATATCCTCACATGATCGTTGTAGCATGTCTTCAAATGATGGTAAGTTTGATTGGACGTTCATGAGTATAGATGATCTCGCATGTTTACTTGTTTTACATTTCAATTGTTATTGATTGTTGGTTATATTCAATTGTTGTAAACATGACTGGGAGAACATCTAGTTACTCCCGACTGATTGTCGACCCCCCCCTTCTCAGGTTGTTCAGGTTGTTGCTGTTTGGTCGATGCTTGTTTGGGGAGTGTGCGAAGCGAGCTTAATAAATTGTTTAGGACATTTGCTTTAGGTTTATAAGAACCTTTGAATAATGTATTAGTTTTGTTTTCGTTTTGAGTATCGATCCGGATTTGGGTAAGGTGTTTCCGCCACCTTAACCCAGTTATCATTGAGTTACACTCTGATATTCATTTATTTTATGTTTTTCCTTTGTTTTATAATCCGGGTTGTTACAGTTGGTATCAGAGCGAACACGCTCCCAACTCTCGCTTAGATGATGACTAAAGTAAATGACCTAGTTAATGAGTGAGAGTAAATGGGGTAGAAACCAATAGGAATCGTTGGTATGCTTTTATTTGTAGAGTGTATGAGTAGTTGTTTGAAGTGGTATTTAGGTTACCACTCTTAACGACCATTCGTTCTTGCAGATGGTGCGCAACGGAAATGGTGAGGCTGATGCCGATCGCATTAGGAGACTTGAGGCTTCTTTGACATCAATGGCCGAAGGTTTCACTACTCACCTCAACAACAATAACAACAATAGTCCGCATCAGACTGTGTTTGATCGTTTTGCTCGTCACCGTCCCCCTACTTATGATGGTGCGAATGATCCGACTGCTTTGGAGGCTTGGATTCGAGAGATCGAGAAGTTGTTCCTTGCTACTGAGTGTCCTGAGGATCAGATGGTGAATATCGCCACCTACTATCTGAAGGATGAGGCCGACAACTGGTGGGCTCTTGCTAGAGCTGGCCTAGAAGTACAACCAGGGTATGGTTGGGCTGTTTTCTCCGAAGCTCTGAAGAAAAGGTTTTATCCAGAAGAGATGCGCTGGCAGAAAGAGCAGGAATTCCTTCGTTTACAGCAGGGTTCCATGACTGTAGAGGAGTACACCAACAAGTTCATGAAGCTGTCACGATTCGTCACTTCTGTTGCTATGGATGAGGCGTCAAGGACTCGCCGTTACGAGAAGAATCTGACTCCCAAAGTCCGGACTGCTATGTCTGGTATTCCTTCGACTTCTTTCCAGCAGGCTTATGATCGTGCTCTTAGCATTTATGATTCGGTCCTTGCTACCGAGGCTGAAGAGAATGCAAAGAACAAGTTTGTGAAGAGACCTTTTACTGCTTCTAGTGCTCCCCAGAAGAAGCAGAAGTTTGAGGCTCGTTCGTATGCTCCGCGTGATCAGGGACAAGCTAAGAGGAACTTGACATGCTACAAATGTGGAAATGCGTACCACCCGGGTACGAATTGTGTGTCAGGTACTCCGCTCACTTGCTATACTTGTAAAGCTCCGGGACATAAGTCTATAAACTGTCCCCAGAAGCCAAAGTTCGATGCTCCAAAGGCTGAAGCTCCAAAGACTGGTCGAGTGTTCGTTATGAGTCGTGCAGAGGCAGATGCTAATCCTGATGTGGTTACGGGTACTTTTCTGGTTAACTCTTTATCTGCTTTCGTACTTTTTGATACGGGTGCGTCGATGTCTTTCGTATCCGAATCTTTTTCCTTTCGAGCTGGGCTCACTTCTTCATCATCCGTTGATACCTCCATATCCCTTCCTACGGGTGAGATTGTTTCTTGCTCCGTTCTGTTCAAGGACGTACCTGTCAGTATTGCAGGGACGATCCTTCCAGCTAATCTTGTCTAATTCAAACTAGGAGAGTTTGATGTGATACTGGGCATGGATTGGTTAGCTCGATATGATGCTAGGTTTCAGTGTTGTGATCAGAAGATCGTACTCAAGAGTCCTATGGGTTCGAGGGTTTCTTATCAGGGTGTTAGGGTTACATCTATTGTTAAGTGGGTTTCTGCTCTGAAGATGGTTAGCATGGGTAGAAAGGGTCATCAGATCTATCTGTGCAGTGTTCGTGATGTTTCAGCAGAGTTAAAGTTGGAAGATATCCCTGTGGTTAAGGAGTTTCCTGATGTCTTTCCTGAGGATCTACCTGGTATTCCTCCTGAGCGAGATGTAGAGTTCTCGATTGATTTGTTGCCTGGTACTGGTCCCATTTCGAAAGCCCCTTATCGTATGGCTCCAGCAGAGTTACAGGAACTTAAGAAGCAACTTGAGGAGATGATCGAAAAAGGTTTTATTCGACCAAGTGCTTCGCCGTGGGGTGCTCCAGTCTTGTTCGTCAAGAAGAAGGATGGTAGTATGCGGTTGTGCATCGACTATCGTGAGCTGAATAATGTTACCATCAAGAATAAGTATCCTTTACCGAGGATTGAGGATTTGTTTGATCAATTGCGTGGTGCTAGTGTGTTCTCTAAGATCGATCTGAGGTCTGGTTACCATCAGATTCCGGTTAAGAAAGAGGACATTCCTAAGACAGCCTTTCGTTCGAGATATGGACATTATGAGTTCATTGTTATGCCGTTCGGGTTGACTAATGCACCTGCAGTTTTTATGGATCAAATGAATCGCTCTTTCAGCGAGTATTTGGATAAATGTGTCGTGGTGTTCATAGACGACATATTGATTTATTCGAAGGATGAAGTTGAACACGAGGTCCACCTTCGTGTTATTTTGGAGAGACTGCGTAAGCAGAAGTGGTATGCCAAGTTCTCGATGTGCGAGTTTTGGTTAAAGGAAGTAACTTTCTTGGGTCATGTGATATCTGGTGATGGAGTTATGGTTGATCCATCAAAGATTCGAGCTGTAAGCTAGTGGGAGAGTCCAAAGAATGTGAACGAGATTCGGAGTTTCCTTGGTCTTGCTGGGTACTATCGTCGTTTTGTGCATGACTTCTCCAAGATCGCAAGGCCGATGACTCAGTTAATGAAGAAGGAATCCAAGTTCATTTGGACTGAGGCTTGCGAATCTGCTTTCCAGGAGTTGAAGAAGAGGCTGACTACCGCTCCTGTGTTGACCTTACCAGAAGAGGGCGTCGAGTTCGATGTCTATTGTGATGCATCGAAGTCTGGTTTGGGTTGTGTCTTGATGCAGAAGGGTAAAGTTGTGGCTTATGCTCCCTGTCAGTTGAAAGTTCACGAGGTGAATTATCCGACTCATGATCTTGAGTTAGCAGCAGTGGTGTTTGCACTTAAGTTGTGGCGACACTACCTTTATGGAGTCTCTTGCAACATTTATACGGATCATAAGAGCTTGAAGTATATCTTCACTCAGAGAGATCTTAACATGAGGCAGAGACGTTGGTTAGAGTTGCTTAATGATTATAAGATCGAACTGCAATACCATGAGGGTAAGGCAAACGTGGTTGCTGATGCCTTAAGTCGCAAGGTGTGTCACGCTATGAGTTCGGTTTTGGTGTTACCTGATGACTTAAGTCGAGAGTTCCAGAAGATGAGCCTTGAGGTAGTTCTTCCTGGTAGCTTAGATTTAAGTGCAATGGTTGCTGAACCCGAGATTCTTAGTGAGATTCGAGTTAAGCAAAGAGAAGATAAGTTCCTTGAAGGAGTTCGAGTCGCCATAGGCGAAGGTCGCACCGAGGGCTTCGACGTTGGACCTGATGATGGTCTGCGATTCCATGGTCGTTGGTGTGTACCTAGTTGTGAGATCTTAAAGGGTAAGATTCTCAAGGAGGCTCATAGTTCTCCCTATTCGGTTCACCCTGGTAGCAATAAGATGTACAAGGATCTGAAACTACATTTTTGGTGGCCGAATATGAGGAAGGATATCGCCGAGTTTGTGAGTCGCTGTCTTGTTTGCCAGAAGGTTAAGTTCGAACATCAGAGGCCTGGTGGTTTGTTGCAACCTTTAGAGATTCCTACATGGAAATGGGATTCTATATCGATGGACTTTGTCATGGGTTTGCCGAGATCATCAAGAGGAATGAATGCAATCTGGGTCGTGGTCGATCGTTTGACTAAGGTCGCGCATTTCATTCCGATGAAGGAGACATGGAGTCTCGATGAGCTAGCTAATGCTTATCAGCGTGAGATTATTCGTCTTCATGGGGTTCCTAAGGACATCATCTCCGATCGTGATCCAAGGTTCTGCTCTCATTTTTGGAAGAAGTTGCAGTTAGCTTTGGGTAGTGAGCTTAAGATGAGTACAACTTTCCATGCTGCAACTGATGGTCAGACTGAGCGTACCATTCAGACGCTCGAGGACATGTTGCGAGCTTGTGCTTTAGAATTTCAGGTTAGTTGGGAAAAGAGTTTACCTTTTGTGGAGTTCTCTTATAACAACAGTTACCAAGCTAGTATTCAGATGGCTCCGTTTGAGGCACTTTATGGAAGAAAGTGTCGTAGTCCTTTGTGTTGGGATGACGCTAGTGAGGCAGTCGTTCTTGGACCCGAGTTGGTTCAGGAGTCGATTGAGCAGGTGAGGTTGATTCGTGAGAAGCTTAAGGCCGCCCAGGATCGACAAAAGACTTATGCAGATCTGCGGCGTAGGCCGATCGAGTTCGAGGTTGGTGATAAGGTTTTCCTTAAGGTTTCGCCAATGAAAGGTGTCAAGAGATTTGGGATTAAGGGCAAGCTTAGTCCTAAGTACATTGGCCCTTATGAGGTGCTCGAGAGAGTTGGTGAGGTAGCCTATAGGTTGGCTTTACCTCCGAATTTGTCAAAGGTTCATGATGTTTTCCATGTGTCGCAGTTGCGTCGTTATCGCAGTGATCCCTCTCATATCTTACAAGCTGATGTGATTGAGGTTGAGCCTAACCTGACTTACGAGGAACGACCTGTTCGTATTTTGGAACGACAGGAGAAGAGGTTAAGGAATAAGGTTGTACCTTTGGTTCGAGTTTTGTGGAGGAGTCAAAAGTTCGAGCAGGAGACTTGGGAAACTGAAGCATCGATGAGAGAGAAGCATCCGCATCTTTTCGAGTAAGGTAGTTCTCTTATCCAGTTTCGAGGACGAAACTTCTTTTTAGGGGGTTGGATTGTAACACCCCTAATTTCCGTAATATAATTATTTAATTCCTTTTTCCCATTTCATATTTTATTTCGGGAAAAATATTCTTTTCTTGCTTTTTATGGCTCGTCGGGCTCGAAATTCGGTGAAGGCCCACTTGACTCTCAAGTCTCATGTGAGAATAGAGTGTTGGGTTGAGTTTTGGGCCTAAATTTGGATTAAACCCATGAGCTTCTCTATATATATAAGAGGGGAAACCAAACCCTTGTTTTCTTTTTCACATCTTCTCAAAAACCCTAAACCTAATTCTCTCCTTCTTTTTGCTCTCCTCTTGTGCCGCGTGTCACGCCCCTTCGCCTAGGGTTTCGTGCCGCCACTTCTTCGTCCTTTTTCCTTCGTGCTTTCCAAGCCTAGATCGATCCTACTCTTCGGATCTATCTTTCCTCGTCGTAAGTCTCATGTTTTAAGCGTTTTATTTTTAATAGTTTTATATAATTAGTATATTTATTAGATTCGTTCTCTCTTTTGGCACGTGTGATAATTACTAAAGGCGTGGAGATTTCACCTGGAGAAGACGTCTACGTTGTTGACGACGAGCTCTAGATTTATTTGCTAAAAAGATAACTAGGTGTTTCTCTTTTAATTGTGTTTATGCCAATTGATGTAATTAATATGATTTAATGATTGTTTGTAGATTGGTACATGTTTGATTATTTATTGTCATGAATTAATTGTGCTCCATATATTTATGTATGCTTTATTATCGTAATTGTGGACTATAATATGTTAATAAGTCGTTATGGGTGTCGTGTGCAACTAGGGTTCGCGAGAAACCCTAGATGGCGACAAGGCTAATGGCCAGGAGCGTTGCTCAAGGTTATAGTTGAAGTATGTGTAACCTTGAAAATATGATTCGAGGTTATAGCTGAACTAGTACAAGCTTGAGTACGACTCAAAGTTATAGCTGAAGGTAATGTAACTTTGAACTACGAGTTAAAGTTATAGCTGAGACTAATATAAACCTGAGGTATGACTCAAGGTTATGGTTAGTGCTAGTATAACTTTAGGTTCGTGTCAAGGTTTGGCTAAGGTTACTATAACCTCAAGCCATATGAGGAAGTTATAGTCGAGGTTAGTATAACCTCGCATCCATCACTTATATTATAGTTAAAGTTACTATAACCTTGGTTGTTTATACTTGTTTCACATGTTGAGTTGTGTTCAGTGATTGTATAATATTGTGTTTGCATATGTCGTTGGATACTTCTATGCATTTGACATTAGGACAGTCTGTTATGATGTTCTACTGAGTTGAGTCGTGATGTTATTCACGCATGTTAGTACAGTCAGTTATACTGTGCATTGTTGTCTGCTGGTTTGAATAGATGACGGTAGTATCGTTTGTATACTATCGGAATGAACAGAGCAACCCTTCGGGGTCTGGTGTATGGTCTATGTTCGGGGGGGTAACAGAGGCAGTGCGTTATACGCTCTGTTCCCCGAGTGTCGTTCGGTGTACAGTTATTGCACCGAGAGTCTGGCCAGGTCTTAGACATATAGGCAGTGGTTATACGCTATACATAGTACCTTGGAGGCAGTGCGTTATACGCTCCACACCGATGGAGGCAGTGCGTTATACGCTCCATCAGATAGAGGCAGTGCGTTATACGCTCTAGCAGTTAGAGGCAGTGCGTTATACGCTCTAACGGCGTTCGCTCTATTCGCTATGCTTTGATGATAGCTTTGTGCCTTCTGTTGCTGTGGATCGTGTATCACCATATTTGCTATGCTTTAATGCTAGCTTTGTGCCTTCGATTATTGTGGGTCGTGTGTTACTTCCGGTTTAGTAAGTGTCGTGGTCTAGTGGTCGTATGTGGGTTAGGTTTGTATGGTTTCATTCTCATGGTGTCAAGAATATCACGGTATGGTAAGTTTGCATGCATGTCATGACGTGTTATATCCTCACATGATCGTTGTAGCATGTCTTCAAATGATGGTAAGTTTGATTGGACGTTCATGAGTATAGATGATCTCGCATGTTTACTTGTTTTACATTTCAATTGTTATTGATTGTTGGTTATATTCAATTGTTGTAAACATGACTGGGAGAGCATCTAGTTACTCCCGACTGATTGTCGACCCCCCCTTCTCAGGTTGTTCAGGTTGTTGCTGTTTGGTCGATGCTTGTTTGGGGAGTGTGCGAAGCGAGCTTAATAAATTGTTTAGGACATTTGCTTTAAGTTTATAAGAACCTTTGAATAATGTATTAGTTTTGTTTTCGTTTTGAGTATCGATCCGGATTTGGGTAAGGTGTTTCCGCCACCTTAACCCAGTTATCATTGAGTTACACTCTGATATTCATTTATTTTATGTTTTTCCTTTGTTTTATAATCCGGGTTGTTACAACAGTAATATTGTATTGACTGTCCATACATGACAATATCGTTTGAGTTCTAATTAACTCACAATTGAAAGATACTTTGTCAAATCCAAATAGGTTGTAAGAGACAATTTTTTAACCCCATAAAGTGAACTGGATTAACTTAGTATAGCCCCTAGCCGCTTATATGAGGTGACATCTCGAAGCGACTGGAATGTGAGACGACTGATGGCTAGTTCAGATGCCATAGAGTCATATGTGATGACTAGTCGATCACATAAACAGACTGTAAGAGACACTCTGTCGGGCAAAAGTGACCGTTTATAGAGTTCTGGAAATTTTATAATAACCCGGTTGTGGCAAGAACTGCTATAGTATTCTTATGAGTCAATTCTTAGACTAAAGACTACTCTCCCAAGATGGCACAGTTTTGGCATAGCCTTGATCCATTCCCTACGACTTTTCGTAACTGGAGTCAAATGGGACTGTTTTGGGCTGTGTCTGGCTGTGGCTAACTGAAGGAGTAGTACGATAGGAATTGTCCACCCCTTTGTCAGGGTTGTTCAAATCTCAAGGCCACTCGAGGAGAAATTAACTAGAAATGCGTGGCCACACTCGGAAGGTATCTATGGTAGATAATTCTGGTCAAACAGTTAATCTCTAGATCGAGGTAACCACTCACAATATGATCAAATACAAGTACGACATGAAAGACACCTTGCATTGAGTGGAATATTGTAATAGGATAAGAGAATTGGTGACGCACACTTGTCGAGGACAAGTGGGAGATTGTTGGGAAATATGTCCTCAACAATAGTGCGATCACATAATTAAATCTCATGACAAGAATGCGTAAGGGATGATACAAAATTATATAGTCAACTGACCAACATTAATCGGTAATGATTGGCTAGCTAGAGTTTGACATTACTGTCGTATGACGGTGGTGGTCAGTTGATCCCTTTAGGTCACACCTATAGGACAATTCCCTTACTTGATAAACTGATCAAATGTATATTGATACGAGTTGATCAAATTCCTTAAACTCGTATATCGAGAAATCAGAGGTTGAATCTTAAATGTGAGATTTATGTTTCACATTGAAACGTGTCAATTATCAAACATTAAACGATATTTATGAAATGTCGTAATTAGAATGAATCGGGTTGTATTTTATTACAAGTGTTGTAAATCGTATTGACGATTAATAAAATAACCATTTTATATTAGTAATTACGAATTACTTGTCAAATTGATAAATATGATTTATTTAATTTATAAATGATATTTATTTGACAAATATGCATTTTAAATTAAAACAATTGTTTCTTATAATATTGTGACATAGTGTATGTCACACATCTACAATTGTACAAATGACAATTATAAAATGGAAGTCCATTTTATCTTTTGAGATAAATGTACCGGTTTTATGGGTGGGTGTTTAAGAGAATGTGTTATGTTTTTAATTGCATAAGACACAATCATAAAACATGCCTTAAGTATGCAACATGGAGAATATAAGCTAGAGCCACCCTATGAGCATGGGTAAGGAAAAAGCTCTCCTTTTGTGCTTCTCCATAATCGTGCCCCAACCCTTACCATACTACTTATGTGAACTTGTTCACATCTCATTCTAATCCTTTGCCAAGTTTTCTAGTGATAGAACATCAATAGAAAATCCTCTCAAATATTATAAGATAATAATCTTGGATATTATAATTGTTATAGTATTAATTTTAATTATTCTAATAAGAGATTAGAATATAGTTTAAGGAAAACCGTTTTAAGCACCTAGCTAGTGTTAGTCACGGTTTCAAGGGGTTGTTTTGGGTGCATCACTAAGGAGGTAATCTACCTTAATTACTTGGGTTGGAGGATCATCCTAGCATTTGTTTGGACCGAATGTAAGGGTTCAATCTTATTATTTCCACATTTCATTTAGCATGCATAAGATCTTGTAAAACTAATTAAAATGTTAATTAGTAAATTTATAGTAGTAAGACTAATATTTTGGGTGTGTGAGACATTCAAACCCTACAATTTTCGCATTTTTCTTTTCCATTTATTTTACCTTTCTCACATAAAATCCAAAAATTCAAAAAAAGCATGTTTACTTTTGCATATAGTCGAGTCAGAATGGAGTTTTCTGTGATGATATTGCCTTCTAGGATCTTCGAGTTGATTGTCTTTTGCAGTTTTTCATCATCATATTGTGTAAACCATATAGCATGTCTCGAATTCCCTTTTGGAAATTACACTTGGACTTCTGAACTTGACTTGACTTGTTTTTGGCAAACTACACTTTCTGAGTTTTTAGAGCCATAACTGGTGACATTCATGACCAGTTTATCTAGGATTGAGAGTAGTACTCCCTTCATATCATTGCATTCACATGTATGACTTTTGATTGCTTTTTGCCTGCACGCATGGTTTGTGGTTGGTATCACATGTTAGGAGAGTACTTGCATTTTCCCTTTTCTTCATCATACCCATATAACTCAACATTTATCCAAAAAAACTGCCAGTTGACCTATAAACTACACCCAGATTTAGCCTACCTTGTGTCGAGCTAGCCGAAGTGTTGTTTTGTGGTATATTTTCATTGTATCAGTTTTTGGTTTGATCTTTATTTTCGGAGTTGGTATTATAGAATTTGGAACTTGAATTCGGATGTATTATATTTTTGTCATGAACCTAACAAAAGAAAAAGAAAAGAAGAAAAAAAAAGAAAAAGAAAAAGAAAAGAAAAAGGAAAATGATTCCCGTGCTTATTTATATCTTTTGGGAACAGAAAGAGAAAAAGAAAAAGAAAAAGAAAAAGAAAGTGTTTTCTAAGCATGATTGTGTGACCGATTCAAGTTCTGGGATTAGTTGTGTGATATGCCGAGCATGGCATTGTTTTTGATTATTTTGGATGGTTTTACTTTTGGTTGAGTCTGGGTAGCTAGCTTGAGCCGTTACCCTTTCTTACCCATACAGTTTTGTTGCCTCCTTTTACCCATTTTACCTCACATAACCATATTTATGCAAGTATTCGGTATGTGATAGACTTTGACAGGTTGTTGTGCGTGTGTACGGTAGTTAGAATCAATTGTCATACTAGTTGCATTGCATGATATGTTGGTCGCAGTTAGGAGAGTGTCTACACTTCCTTATCTTTCTCTCTTATACATATATGTTTACCCTTTGATTGACAGAAGAGCGATCCGGGAGAGTCCAAAGTGCACAAGTCACTCGAGTCAATCGTCCAAGTTGTTTTCATTGCATGTATGAATTCGTTGCTTTTGGTTTTGAACTCTATGATGGTTAATTTATGCATTTGCATAGTCAATAACATGGTCCATAGTTGGTTCTGAGGCAATTCCATTCCACTAGGTAGTTAGTTAGTTGGTTTTAGTTCTTGTAGTTGCATTAGTTTGCTTGAGGACAAGCAAATGTTTAGTTTGGGGATATTTGATACGTGCAATTTATATAGACTTTTTAGGTCCATTTGGCACGTATTTCTATGCATTCTCATGCACTTTACGTGCCATTTTGCCCCCTTTTGCTTCCTGTGGTGTATTTTCTGTTATTTTGCAGGAATTATGCAAAAGATGAAGAAACCATGCTTTTTCTGTCCGTTTTGAGCTCTTTTAGAGGATGAAGCAAGTCAAGAAGTCCCATAGCCCCGATTTTGCAGTGCAAGGCCTAAAGGAACGGTAACCGAGGCAAGAACGAGGGACAAAAGCAAGAAAGAAGCGAAAAAGAAGCACTGCATCTGTTATTTACTCGATCGAGTAAGCACCAGAACTCGATCGAGTGGATGCAGGAGGAGAAAGACTCGATCGAGTAGTTTGATACTCAATCGAGGAGTCTGCAGGAAGGACCCAACCATCGAGGGTTCCAGGGTTACTCGATCGAGTAGTTGCCAGCTCGAAGTTGCTCGATCGACCCCTTTTTGAAGAACACTTACTCGATCGAGTGGTTCAGTCACTCGATCGAGCAACTCACTTAAGTGTCCCGGATTTGCAATTTACGTTTTAGGTTTAATTTTCCTTAGAGTTAACCTAATCCTTATTTAAGGATTAGGTTAGCAGCCTTGTAGGGTATGGAGATTCATTCACATTCAGTCATTCAGTAATTTACATTCAGTTTTCTCTTAAGCAGTCATTTTAGTTCCAAACTCTTTCACTTAGGGTTTTCTTCATTCAAGTATTTTTTGGATTTTGTTCTTCCTTCCTTTGCCATTACTCTAATTCACTTTCTACTCTTTCTTTTATTGTTCTTATTTTCTTTGTTCTATGTTTTATCTCAATTCTTCTTTATTCGTTATGTTGAATGCTCTTGTTATCTTTGTTTTTATTATTTTAGTTTCCCCAAGTATGCGTAGCTAATTTCCCTAATATGTTAGGATGAAGGAACTCGCGGTAGTTATGTCTTAGGATTTGCATGTTAGTCGTCCTTGCGACGAAGTTCACCCATAAACAATATAATTGTGAAACTTGTCAAATGAGTGCACGCAGGAGACCAGTTTACTTAGTAAACCTTACCTGGATCGAATGATTGGTAGGTAGGCTTGTTTAGGGTGATTTATGAAACCTATCTAGAGATCGAAAGATTGATAGGAGAGTTCATGGGTGATTTCAGACCGAAAGGATATTAATCGTTCCCACTTCATTGTTATTTTCGACCGACCTAAATCTTTATGTGATGACTTTAATTACCGCGACGACATGAATCCTGACATATTCCTCCTTTTACTGTTTGAAACTCGTTTTTGTCATCTCTATTTTAAGTTCTTTTATATCCGTCTTAGCTTTAATCAAAACAAAACCCCCCATTTTGTGACCTATAAACTGACCTTTACTTAAGACCGTGTATCCCTGAGGATTCGACCCTACTTCCACTAGCTTCCAGTTAGCAGACTTAGGTATTTATCTTTGGTGCATGAACGACACGCATCAGGCATACTGATGAATAATGTCCTTGCATATAAGGACATTTTCAAGGATTGATCTTCCTTTAATAAATGCCCCTTTGGTTTTCATGCACAATCTCTGGTAGAACAGTAGCCAGCCTATTACAAAGCACTTTGGATATGACCTTGTACACCATGTTGCAGCATGCAATAGGTCTGAAATGGCTCACTGAGGTAGGTCTGTCATTCTTAGGTATGAGAGTTAAGTTAGTGGCATTAATTTGGTGGAGCATGTGGCCACTGGAAATGAAGTCCTTAACTGCTATACATAAATCCTCACCCACAACATCTCATGCATCTTTGAAAAACCCACTGGTGATTACATCAGGACCAGGGGCTTTATCAACTGGTATTGAGAAGACAATCTCCTTTATTTCCTGATTTGTGACTGTAGAATTGAGGACTGCAACATGAGCTTCATTGTAGACTCTCCCTGTTTGTATTACAGCCAAATTCACTGGTTCAGTAGACTTGCTACTTCCTAACAAATCCTGATAGAATTCCAAGAAGGCATGTAGTATACTGGATGTATCAGTGCATAGGTGTCCCTCTTTATCTTCAATTTGGATACCTTTTTCTCAGGCATCTAGTTTTTATAGCCTTATGAAAAATTGAGTATTGCTATCCCCATCTTCTACCCAGGCAGTTTTGGCTTTCTGTTGCAGGTAACTTTGTCTAGTCTTAGCCCAGAATCTCACTTCCTTACTGGTTTCCACCTCCTGTTGGATTAAGCTCTCATTCGTAGGTTCTTGTTGCAATCTTATCTGTATATCCTCTAGGTGCAGCTGGAATCTAGTAGCATTTACTTCAACCTCAGCAAAACAGTCCTTATTCAACTCCTTCAAGACAGGTTTGAGTGCTTTTAGTTTCTTCACCAGTCTGAACATTTTAGTACACTCTATTTCTTGATGCCATGCTGATGATACCTTGCTTATGAACTCTAGTGCACTACTCCACATATTGTAGTACTTAAAGCTGGCATTCCTCCTCCCATCCACTTTGACATTCCTGACCAGACAAGGGTTATGATCTAGTAAGCCCTCAGGGTGGATAAGGGCATGCATCTCAGGGAACTCATTAATCCAGTATGGATTATTGAGAAACCTATCAAGTCTGCTGTATTTCATGTGCTTTTCATCCCTCTTATTTGTCCAAGTATAGTAGGCTCCTGTGGCTGTTATGTCAACCAGACCACAGTAACCCAAGCATCCTACAAAATCCTCCATATCCCCCAATTTTGTTGACCCACCCAATCTCTCATCTGGATTAATAACAGTGTTAAAATCCCCAGCAACTGCCCAGGGACAGTTGCACTGATCTGCAATGGACTTAAGTTGATGCCACATAGGCACTCTCCCAGCCCCTTCATTGAAAGCATAGACCAAGGTGAACAAGAACTCTTTCAAACTAGCCTTCACAGTAACCTTAGCATGAATGTATTGAGGATCATATGCAAGGATAGTTATATCAAAAATATTGGGCTTCCACATCAGCCAAACCCTACCTCCCTTATGAATTCTGCAATTAGTGGTCACACACCACCCTTTTTAACATATTCTGAGAAATATTACTAACACTATCACCATTTATTTTAGTTTCTAGGAGCCCAAACAAGTAGGCTTCATTATTCTGTAAAAAACTCTTAACAACTAACTGTTTATTTACATTGTTAAGGCCCTGTAATACTACGTATTTTATTGTAATATTTATTAATTATGTTGATGAGTCGATAGTATTTAAACGTTGTATTCGATAATTAATATTTATTTTGGTATTTTATTTAAGTGTTTTATATTTTATATGTTATTTGTGGCATGTCGAGTATGAGTATTAGTTAATTATATCATGTTTACGTTAGACTTCGGCCTCGATTTTTGTGCTTATTAAGTCAGCCCACAACTTAAGAGAAAACCCTCAAGTTCACGCTCAAAGCATCGTTGTTCTGCCGCCTTATCACCCGATTTCTAACCTAACCTAACCCTACCCTATTCTACACACAACCAACATCACATCCTTTCAGCCGTTACTACAAAGAATAAGAAGGAGGTTCACACGGTGGGAGTAGGGTGGTCTAGGGTGGTTCAGATATACCGCGAAACAAGTATGATCATCACGTTTGCTTCCTTATCGTGTACGGTTGCACGTAGTTCGTAGTGTAATTCGTTTATGTTAATCTAAGTTTATTTCCAGTTCCTTTACGAGCAGTAGTCGGGGTGGTCGGACGGTGGTTGTGTCGGTGGTTAAAAGGGGGAGTTCGTGTCGGTGGTTGTGACTCTTTTTTTTTGAAGGGGTGTTGCGTTCATCGGTGTCTTGGGGGTGGTGCCACCGTTGACTCGGGAGAGGTCGACACGGTGGTACCACTGTTGGCGTCTTAGTATAGTGTCGGGGGTGACAGCAGCGGTGGTTCCGGGTTGTCTAAGGTTTTCGAGTGCGATTGCAGGGATTGTTGGACCGTGGTGGTTTAGTGGTAAACCAGGCCTGGTTATGGCTCTGGTTCAACTCACCGACTGGAGTCGAGGGGTTGCTGGCTATGGTGGTTGTCGGCGGGGAGTACGGGTGCAGCGTGGTGTTTTGTAACACCCCGTAATTTCCAATTATTTTCATATTATTAAAATCTTATTTTAGTAATAATAATGATCCATAATAAATATAATTCCATTTACAATATATCGTTTTTGACTATGATATTAATATGTTCGTCTTAAAGTTATACTTCTTAAACTTGTAAAACGTTACTCTGTCCTTGTTGCTAATTTTACGATAATTTACAGGAATATTTAGCTCTTGCTTATAAAATAAAAGTTTTATATATTTTTCTTAGCTTTCCAACGCCACCAAAAAGACGTCAATCGGAGTACTGTGGAGGAAATTATGCCGAAAATACGAATGGCTGTCACGGACCATCCGCTAACGAGACCCACGCTCGTTGCTTACTCTATACTGTTTTCCACATGTCCTTTGGAACACATGGCTGAGTACTAAACCTTGCCTTGCTGCCCAAGGTCATCCTCTACCTTCCTTCTTCTTCAAATCCTTCATTATTTTTCAGAAAAACACTCACACAAAAACACAAAATAAGAACACCATTGATGTTGTCCACCTCAACCGTAAAACGGTCGTAAAATCTTCGTTTCTTATCCGTTTTCGACGATTTTCGCGCCTATCTCTTCCTCTCCTCGCCCTCCATCTTCCTACGTAATAAAAGTATCAAAATTATTCCTTAATATACTCTGGTCGTGGCCTTTAAGGCACGGTTCTCTTAGCTAACCTCGTTTATTTGTGTGTAGCTAGTTCGGTTGTCCAAACCGGAGTGGCTTTAAGTCAAAATCATCCTTATTGAAGAGCTATAAGGTAACGGTGATGGGTTACTCGACTTTATCGTCTTTGTTTGCATGACTATATGCTAGTAATGTTTAGTATACTAGGATTGTTTTTGATTAAATAGTGGCATGATTAGGTTAATAAATCATATGTTTGGATGAATTTCATCATGCATGCTTGTATTGGATGAGTTTTTAATTGTGGAAATTTATTAAGGATTGTATGGTTAAATGAGTTTATGATCATTGAGGATGATTAGTTTGATAGTCTTTCAAGTTCTTAGTGTTTTGCTTACAATGGTTAAATCATGATGTTTCAGCACCTTGACAAATCTGTCCATTGTCTTGTACAATTTATTTCGACATCTTAGATTATCCGCCTTTGAAAATGTTGAAAAGAGACCCCTGTTTATTTTAAGTGTAGAATCTACCTCTAAAATATCATAATTTTCTTGCATGTCGTTTATTCACAATAAATTATTTACGAATAGTGCGCTGAAATAATCGCAGAACGGACGGTAGCTCAAAGATTGTTTTGAAAGCCATTTTTAACCTTTTAAATGATTCTGGTACTTCTCAATAATTAAACTTTGAAGATTTTAGATGATGTTAAGAGTTTGCTTTGCCCCAAAATGATTTGTTAAACCCGTTTTATGAAGCAATACATTTTGTGTGACGGTTTCTGACACACTGTAAAGATCAGTCAATAACCCCCTGTTAAGTTCGTCTTTTGGAAATGTTTATTTGACAAATATTGTAGATAAAAGTCTTATTAAACCGATCCAATTGGCCTTGTATCATTTCGATTTTATTTGAATTAATTATGAATTTTACGGCAGAGGACAACTGTAATGTCAAAATGTGTTTAGAACTTTTAATTCATTATTCAATCCCGTGTGTTCTCTTTTGGCATGGAACGGATATAAGTGTTGTATTATTCATATTTTATTGGCTCATGTATGTTTAAATGAGTGGGTTAACGGTTATGTTATCCTAAGCTTGTGTAGGTCACGGTTATGTCATCCTAAGTTGTGTTGGTGACGGTTATGTTGCCTTGGTTGTGAATAGATAGCGGTGATACGATTTGTGTATCACTGTAATGAAAAAACGTCACTCCTGTTATGGGATTTTATCTAACTATGTTCGGGATTGGTCGGTGTCCGTGGTTATGCGGCCCGGTCCCCGTGTGTCGTTCGGTGTAGGTTATTACATCGAGAGGCCTGGCCAGGTCTGGCCAGGTCTTAGGCATATAGTTGCTGTCGGTTATGCGCTATACATAGTACCCGGATGACGTGGTTATGCGCTCCGGTAGCTAGGGCGCGGTTATACGCCCTAGCCTGTTAGTGGAGCGGTTATACTTCCTGACTGTCAGTTGTAGCGGTTATGCTACCTGACGGCGTTCATTCTATTCTTGGTTTGTTGTATGCGTAATTGGACATGCCACCTAGTTGTTGGCCTCTGAGTCAATCACTTGGTTGTTTACCTGATTTTGATGATTGGACATGCCACCTAGCTGTTGGCCTCTGAGTCGATCATTTGGATGTCTACTTGATTTCGATATCTTCTCACTTTTTGGCTTTAATTATGTTTCACATGTTGATTCATGTTTTTCTCACATATTTTGGTTTATCGCTCATGCTTTGATCATGTTGTTCATGTTTGGTAATATATATGATTGTTTATGAAATTATATACATGTTCATATGTATAAGATGTTTAGTATTACCGTTTACATGTTTTCTGACGTAAAGTGGCTGGGAGAACCATGAGTTACTCCCCACTGACTGTGGCGTTCATGTTTCATGAATGTAGGTTGGTGCTGTTTGGGGAAGACGTGTAGCTAGCGAGCATTGTTGATAATTCGACATTTACCCTTACGCTTAGTTTAGATTTAATTCATGTCGTTATCGTGGGATACCTTATCCCTCGTCTATTTAAGTTATTTTGTATAATTTATACTTTCTCATTAGTTTTTAGTCTTCCGCTTGTTGTTTTGATATTCCGCGAAAAAGTTTTAATAAATATGTCGAAAAGTTTTTTTTAAAAGTATCGTATTTCCGCTGCAAATCATTTGTTTATTTTTATGCTAAATCACGGGGTGTCACATGTTTGGAGGGGCTGGGTACGCGGAAGTGTGTTGTCGGGGTTTTGTTTGGATAATAGTAGTAGTAGTTACTACATACTATATTACTATATTACATTATTACATTATTATATTATATTATTATATTATCATATTATTATATTATTATATTATATTATATTATATTATATTATATTATTATTATTATTATTATATTTGTTGTAGTAGTAGTTTAGTAGGTTTGTGGGTTGTGTTAGTTGGAGGTTTTTACGAGTCGGGAAGCGTCCTTTTTAAGAAAGTTGCTATTTTGGGAAAGTTTTCATTTTGGGAAATTTTCCACTTTTAGAAGGTTGTTATTTATAGTAATTATACTTTGTGATATGGGGGTTTTGGGAAGTTTATTAATCGTTACGTAATATATGTTTAGGTGATGGTTTCCACGTGAAACATTTCTAGCTGCTGTGTGGTTGTCATTTCTGTTCCGCAAGTTGCGGTAGGGGGAATATTTGTGAAATTAATTATGACATGAGATGTGTTGTTAATTATTGTGAGTTTTGTATTATTGTTCAGATGCTAATATCCTAATGTTATTAATTGTATATATATTTGTATGTGATATGGAGCGGAGATAATGGGTCTTGTGATATGGAGCGGAGATCATGGGTCTTGTGATATGGAGCGGAGATAATGGGTCTTGTGATATGGTGTGGAGATAATGGGTCTTGTGATATGGTGTGGTGTGATATTGGGTCTTGTGATATGGGGTGGGGTGATATTGGGTCTTGTGATATGGAGACGAAGTGGTGATCTGATCTAATATAGTTTATGTTTTATTTATGTTTTCCTACTCAACCTCGTGGTTGACCCTGTGTATTCGTGTGACACCTACGATGATTCGGAATGGGGAGTAGACTCTACAGGAAAGAGACAGATGAGCTAGGAGCTGGGACGGGAATGTGAGATGTAGACTTGGGACTGACTTAGAATTATATCGCATAGAGAGTAGTCATCAGTTGTACTTTTATTCTGTTGCTTAGTTTTTGTAATACCAAAATTTAAATTTTATCAATTTCATATAAAGTACTTTGGGTGTTTTACTTTGTTATTCACTACCTCGGAAATTACGAGATTGTAACATTCCTATTTATTTGAGAATGTCTGGCTAAAGGCTCTTAAATAAATAGGGGTGTTACAAAGTGGTATCAGAGCGAACGATCCTCAGGCCTAAACCAAATGAATAATAATGAACATAGGAAGAGTCTAATAAAATGAACCCCGAGATGAAATTGATAGGAGCACCGAAAAGGAACGGGATGAGTTAGGGGCCCCCTCACACCAAACCATGGGCCCTTTCGGTTCTGTCTCGGTAACCCAATGAGAGTAATTGAAGAGTGGGGTAGACTATATAGTGACCCAGTTATATTGTACTAACGGTCTTGCAGGAGAAGAATGAGGTAAGTAACATGTGAGTTATGATTAATGATGTGCGTTGGAAGGATATGTGTGATATGAAATGTGGATCGATTTGGATGATTGAATTGAAATTCTAAGAGTTTGGAGGTGTATTTCTTGAGCATTGGTTAGAGTGATGTGATCATAATATGATGGTGTTTGAAATGTCCATATGATTATCTGGCTATTAAATGACTATCGTAACTATGTAATATATTGTTGGTAATTGGGTACGAATGATCGGACTTAAATATATTAGTAGTTCAGGTCTAGTGATATGCGGAATGCGTTGCCCCGAGCTATAATGACGTATAGTTATGTGTTATATTCGTATATACATGTATAAATACTTAGTTATTTAGTTGATTCTACTTTCAGTTTCAAAATCTTTACCGAGTTCTAGGTGACAATTAAAGTTTGAATGAGGCATGCATGTTAATATGGTGGTGTCTGTTCTTCAAATGATATGTCAACGTGTTCCGGAAGATGAATGGTTGAGTTTCGATGTAGTAATGTGAAATTGTAACGGGACCAAAATTTTAATAAACTTCCAGAATGTTACCTTGTTTGTACGGGCTGTCATTTTAAATTTGTTCCATATTTGAGTCACTACTACAAAAATGACATTAGGTAACACTCAATAGAGAACGGTCAAGTTAAATGAGCGTTCTCTAAAACGAAAGAAAACACTTGCCCGACTTAGGTGTTT
This sequence comes from Silene conica, assembly GCA_029255685.2. NCBI lineage: Eukaryota > Viridiplantae > Streptophyta > Magnoliopsida > Caryophyllales > Caryophyllaceae > Silene > Silene conica. Next base: position 46,827,969 of record CM055318.2, on the reverse strand, counting down.
TCTATACTTTTATAATAGAGAACAATTACATCCCTAAAGCGTTTTATAAAATAATAGAAAACACATATCCAATTTAACCGTTCTCTAATCCTAATTAACTAAAATAAATTAATAACATTACTAATTCGGCGAACTACCAATAAGAATACATTAATACATTAATAAAAACTAATGGTGTTCGGCAGTTTACCTATCAAACCCACAGCCATTTATTATTCATAATACACAAAGGCAAGTTATAAATAAATCTAAGCCTAAAACCCTGGATATTACGCTTAGTTTTTTATCTGCTAGGCCGATAAACACGCCTCGTCAACGCTGTAACTACTCTCATCCTTCACCGATCAATCCATCATGGTATGTAGGAATCAAAATTACGGTTATAAATCGAGAACCTTACATGTTTCTTTGAATATTGCAGGTTGGTTTTCCTATTTGAGTTTTTTCTTCAATAAACCGTAAAAAATTGGAGATTTTACAATGAATAAGAAAAGTCGATTGAAATGGGTATAATTGAGGATTGTCTTATTTTTTTACACTTGTTACATCTATTCTTTTTATTCTAGTATCAATTTTGGAAATTTGAACAATATTTCTCAATTGAAGCTGTAAGTAGTAATGTTGATTTTGTTGGGGTATTATAATGGAGAAATCAGTTCAAAATGGGGATTTGTATATTGATAGATATAGGAGAGACGAATTTCATAGCGGTGGTATTGCGCAAGACCATTGTTGTGATGGCCGAAAGTAACGGTCTATTAATGTTGAAACCTGTGTCATTCCGCAGGTAACTTTATCCTTCTTGTAGAAGTGATTGTTGTAACACCCCCATTTATTTAAGAGCCTTTAGCAAGACATTCTCAAATAAATAGAGTTGTTACCATCTCGGAATGTCCGAGGTAGTGAATAGCAAAGTAACCAAACCAAAGCACTTTATATAAAAACTGGTTAAGTTTAAACTTTTATTATTACAACTTACGTAACTCAAACCGAAGTACCAAAATCCAAACTACTACAGCGGAAACATTAAATTACAAAGCTACATCGTGATAGTCTGAGTAAGTGGGCTAATCAACTAGGTAGGCAAGTCAACATCCTCATGCTTCCCCATGAGCTCCCAAAACAGCTAACTCGAGACCTGTCAAAATCTACTCCCCATTCCGGATCATCGTAGGTGTACACGAATACACTGTCAACCTCGCGGTTGAGTAGGATAACACAATAATAAATAATGCAACAATTATGATATCCAAATGCCATGATATGCTCGAGCTCAATCACAATCTCAATCTCAAACCCGAAACACCAATCATAACCCGAAACACCAAGCCATACCGAACCTCCCGGCAGACTATAATCGGTCGTCACCGAACACCAGCTCAATAGCTGATAAGACACCAGGCCTGGTCTGCAGAACCACCCTGGGCTTTATATCAGAACAACACCTGATTCACATCTTTCTCAGTAACCAATGCATATGCCGTGCTCATGAATGCAACAATACTCTTAATCAATCATGCTATTAAATAATGAAATGTCCATGCCGATAACAATAATCATTACTCAATCCAACCAATATCATCACATCACATGTAAAATGTCAACCAAGATAATCATATTAAACCCAGATTTAGTAGGTATATCCTACCTTTCAGCTAGCAAGTCCAAAAGCAATCCGAGCAACCAAATGCAAAGTATCCGTCAACCAAAATCATCACCTTAACAAGCAGTGGAAATACAATTACTACTAATATTATAACACGGTAAATATTAATAATTTATATATTTATCCCGCGATAAACTAATTAACGACTCGAGCTAATTATAATTAATTAAATTAATTATGACAACGATAACTTAAATAAACCCGATTAAAATCCTTATTACGTGCCTCGATTATTAGATAAACCGTCATCATACATTTAACAATTAAGTTAAATAAACAAACAGATAAATTACTAAGCAAATAAACTTAGCTTTTAAAAAAAATCGTTCCTAAAAATATATTTTTGGGTTGATGTATGTGTACTAGATCCCGACTCAACATTTAAACACTAACACGCCTAACGTAACGAGTTAGATAATTTGTTTAGTCGATTAGTAAAATACCGTCACAATATAAAACAACCTACTAAATAAATAAACTTAAGAGCTAAGCCAAAGGATATAAACTAATTGAATCTATCTAACACTAACCTAATAAACTACTGTAATTTGTACAAAGTAACAATCTAATAACAATAAACTATAAGCACCCACGACAACTCCCATAACCAAACATTGTAAACGACCCTTAACTCAACACCCACCTTCACGCACATCTATCTTCAGGCTACTACCACCACTAATCTAGCCATCCGCGACAACCACCAAGGATCCCATACCCTAGCCTCTACTACCTGTAAGACAAACCACGCCTTGGACACCACTGGTAACCCTCCCAACAACCAGAAACATATCCCTAACATCTGCCCGCAAGACGCATAAACAAAACAGACCGTACTCTGTTCATGCCGACTTCCACCTCGCTAATCACCATAAACCACCACTCCAACCTAATGCCCAGAATCACCCTATGTCGACAACCTATTCCCCCAAGGGCCGCCAGCATCCTCGTGGGCCCCCACCACGAGGAACAACCCCACAAAACTCACGCTCAAGCACTCTGTTTTCCCCTGCTCTCTGCCGCACGGTGTAAACCCATCGTCGTGGTTTATCCTACCACCACTAGCCACCACGACATGTTCCCTAGAGTCAGTCCGATATGCTACTGCCAAGCCCAACAACATAAACGCCTCTAACACTATCAACACGCAAACAACTCTCATCCCTAACCTCGCCTCAACGCAATACAATCACTCAACCGGACCCTATAAACCAAATAAAAAAAGTCCGAATTCGAATGTAGTAAACAAATACCCATAAAAGTAAATCGAGAATAACCTGAAAATCGTCATTATGCAGCGAAATAGAGGAATCGAACGCGTGAAAGAACTCTTCATTAAGACCGTCGCATAAACACTGTCATTGCTGTTAATTCCAGCATTAATCAATGGGTTTTCTTTTTGATTGAATAAGATGAATGAATCATGCGTTGAAACGGATTGAAGTATGCGTTGTTTCTAGCGTTTTGGGTAGGTGAAATGTCGCTGATTGAACACCGGGATGTCGGGTTTTGTGGTGTTAGGGTTTAGAATCATGGATATGGGTGTGAACGTTTGAGCATTAATCCATATTATGATATCAATTCATATAGTATTACTAATAGTAAAACGTTAACCAATAACCATTACATAAGAATATACATAAAAAAAATAGGATTTAAATACAATTACTACTCAAATAAAAAATAAAATAGAAATCAAGTATAGACGAGAAATAAATATAAAATAGAAAATATATTTAATTAAAAATATATTATTAAAATTAAGAAATACAAATGAAATGCAATTTTTCTGAAGTAATCATCAAATATAAAATGATTATTAAATACGAAATAATCGTAGCAATACGATTTATAAAACAATAACAGTTTAAATAAAATATTTTATAAACATTCTGTTTGAAATACGCGTATAAAACATGGTTTGACCGCCGTCGACCGAGGCTAACATACGGGGTATTACAGTCTTCCGTCCTTAAGAGGAACTTCGTCCCCGAAGTTCACCACATTACCCATCACCAAATCAAAACTCAACTAACGCCCTCTACCCTAGATCACTCCCCTCAGAAATGGCATATGTTACATTCCACCTCCCTTAAACCAAACTTCGTCCCGAAGTTTAACAGCTGTGTAAACACGATCTCAACCATACAACCAAACACGACACTCCTCTCTTCTGCCCTGACTCCCTAAATCTTCTATGAAGACATTCTATTACGGTCTATCCTCCTTAAAGAAACAGACCAACAAGGAAATGCAAAAATATATATACATACATAACTCGCAACATTGCACCAACTCAAAAGGTACAACACTATGCAACACTTTCATGCATATAACTATTAATCAACGCATGTAATAATTAACAGCCAAATTTTCAAGATTTTCCAATCCTATCCTCCTTAAGCATGGTTACGTCCCCGTAACCTCCATCACATATATATATAACTAAACACAGATCATCACCATATTTAAAGGCGAAGCGACATGCTAGAAGATAGTTAAGCACAACATACTACTAATTTCTCATTTTAGCACATCTAAGTAGTAATTATGACTTACAATATACACATTCTCGCTAAAAGCATTAAGTCACCAAAACAAACAACATGTGAACATTTGCGCACAACCCGAATTATCATATAGATATTCACGGGGTCACAAAACATTTTGACAATTTCCCTTCACCAGTATAAAATTCCGAACTTCTTACGATATTGCATAACATGTGCTACTTCCGTGATAAAATAAATGTGGTAACACGTAATAAAACATACATAGATACACCTATTGCTAATCTCTTTATACAAGAATTGGTCAAAGTTAACAACTAACAGTTATAAATAAATACGACTATAAGCATACAAGGGCACTTATCCAGTCATTTAAATACTTGGTAATCACACAAAATATTGTAAAATAACAACCATCATATTGTCACACTTAGATTTGTATATTCCGTTTCAACTTCAACAATAACAGTCATATAAAGTCATGAAATTCATTCACATTATTGTAACAACAAGGCTATATTATCATATAACATCTCTATATTCATTCCATATTTCTACTACTCATGCTAATTATGTCATATCAGGATATTATATGGTCACATTACCAAATTCATATTTGGTTAAACTTTCATGACTTACCATTTCAAGAATCACACATTATGCTGCAACTTTCGAAAATCATAATTAAATAACCGCTTAGCTATTTTGTGAGCTATTTTAGTTTTTAGAAAATATAATGAATTAACTAATCATAGGAAAAAGAATCAAACACAAATCTTAAGAGAATTATTAATAGCGAATTTTACAATTCAATTAGTCTGAACAGAGACTTTACAACAATTAGACAGAAACTTGGGGCAACTTGCAAAAAAAAAAAAAAAAAAAAAAATTACTATTAAGTAACGACTCGTCAAGATTTTACATGACTTATCATTTTGAAAACGTGACTGAATATTCTAAACAGTGGAGTTGGAATTATGCATAAACAATAAATACGTTTTAAATGATTTCTTTTTTTTTTTTTTTTTTTTTCAAAAAATATGAGTCAGAACAGAATTGTGCAGTAACAATCTGACCGCTGTCGACTAATATATTTCTTTCTCTCAAAATATAACTCGTATTAACATGAAACCAAAAGCATTGGGAAGATAACTCAGAAGGTTATCATACATAAAATTTTCATACTCATATATGGAACACATTTTAAATGGCAGCGTGTACAAACAAGGTAACATTCTGGAAATTTATTACAATTTTGGTTCCTTTAAAATTTCATATATAACTATATAACATTCATGGCTTAGGCAACACATTCCGCATATCACTAGACATAGATAAATAAGGCAAATAGTAAAACAATAGCAAGCATAAATCTCAAAATTCGACTACATTTGCATAGTAAGCCAAACATCAAATTATTGCAAAGAATGAGGCATTCAATTAAGAAGTGTATACACGAATAGAATAACAAACACAATTGTCGACGTCATACATCACACATCTCGGCCTACTGGCCTTAACACAAAAGACTTACCTTGATTCCGCATCCTGCAACAAGTTTAGAATATATTCCAAATTACAGACATACACTGTTTCTAACTACATACAATAACAAATTCCTATGAGATCTAGTTCATTTAAATCCTCACCTCTCTGTTTTCCCTTCCCAAGGTATTCCCAGTTCAAATCTGAGAGGGCCAGGGTACGAATTAGGCGCGCTTTCCTAACCGTACTAAGGGGCTCCTAACAGTTTCTACCTGGGGTTCATTTGTTTAGACACATCCTACGTAAATTAAATTCATTGGTCCAGGCCTAAGGATCGTTCGCTCTGATACCACTTTGTAACACCCCCATTTATTTAAGAGCCTTTAGCAAGACATTCTCAAATAAATAGAGTTGTTACCATCTCGTAATGTCCGAGGTAGTGAATAGCAAAGTAACCAAACCAAAGCACTTTATATAAAAACTGGTTAAGTTTAAACTTTTATTATTACAACTTACGTAACTCAAACCGAAGTACCAAAATCCAAACTACTACAGCGGAAACATTAAATTACAAAGCTACATCGTGATAGTCTGAGTAAGTGGGCTAATCAACTAGGTAGGCAAGTCAACATCTTCATGCTTCCCTATGAGCTCCCAAAACAGCTAACTCGAGACCTGTCAAAATCTACTCCCCATTCCGGATCATCGTAGGTGTACACGAATACACTGTCAACCTCGCGGTTGAGTAGGATAACACAATAATAAATAATGCAACAATTATGATATGCAAATGCCATGATATGCTCGAGCTCAATCACAATCTCAATCTCAAACCCGAAACACCAATCATAAACCGAAACACCAAGCCATACTGAACCTCCCGGCAGACTATAATCGGTCGTCACCGAACACCAGCTCAATAGCTGATAAGACACCAGGCCTGGTCTGCAGAACCACCCTGGGCTTTATATCAGAACAACACCTGATTCACATCTTTCTCAGTAACCAATGCATATGTCGTGCTCATGAATGCAACAATACTCTTAATCAATCATGCTATTAAATAATGAAATATCCATGCCGATAACAATAATCATTACTCAATCCAACCAATATCATCACATCACATGTAAAATGTCAACCAAGATAATCATATTAAACCCAGATTTAGTAGGTATATCCTACCTTTCAGCTAGCAAGTCCAAAAGCAATCCGAGCAACCAAATGCAAAGTATCCGTCAACCAAAATCATCACCTTAACAAGCAGTGGAAATACAATTACTACTAATATTATAACACGGTAAATATTAATAATTTATATATTTATCCCGCGATAAACTAATTAACGACTCGAGCTAATTATAATTAATTAAATTAATTATGACAACGATAACTTAAATAAACCCGATTAAAATCCTTATTACGTGCCTCGATTATTAGATAAACCGTCATCATACATTTAACAATTAAGTTAAATAAACAAACAGATAAATTACTAAGCAAATAAACTTAGCTTTTAAAAAAAATCGTTCCTAAAAATATATTTTTGGGTTGATGTATGTGTACTAGATCCCGACTCAACATTTAAACACTAACACGCCTAACGTAACGAGTTAGATAATTTGTTTAGTCGATTAGTAAAATACCGTCACAATATAAAACAACCTACTAAATAAATAAACTTAAGAGCTAAGCCAAAGGATATAAACTAATTGAATCTATCTAACACTAACCTAATAAACTACTGTAATTTGTACAAAGTAACAATCTAATAACAATAAACTATAAGCACCCACGACAACTCCCATAACCACACATTGTAAACGACCCTTAACTCAACACCCACCTTCACGCACATCTATCTTCAGGCTACTACCACCACTAATCTAGCCATCCGCGACAACCACCAAGGATCCCATACCCTAGCCTCTACTACCCGTAATACAAACCACGCCTTGGACACCACTGGTAACCCTCCCAACAACCAGAAACATATCCCTAACATCTGCCCGCAAGACGCATAAACAAAACAGACCGTACTCTGTTCATGCCGACTTCCACCTCGCTAATCACCATAAACCACCACTCCAACCTAATGCCCAGAATCACCCTATGTCGACAACCTATTCCCCCAAGGGCCGCCAGCATCCTCGTGGGCCCCCACCACGAGGAACAACCCCACAAAACTCACGCTCAAGCACTCTGTTTTCCCCTGCTCTCTGCCGCACGGTGTAAACCCATCGTCGTGGTTTATTCTACCACCACTAGCCACCACGACATGTTCCCTAGAGTCAGTCCAATATGCTACTGCCAAGCCCAACAACATAAACGCCTCTGACACTATCAACACGCAAACAACTCTCATCCCTAACCTCGCCTCAACGCAATACAATCACTCAACCGGACCCTATAAACCAAATAAAAAAAGTCCGAATTCGAATGTAGTAAACAAATACCCATAAAAGTAAATCGAGAATAACCTGAAAATCGTCATTATGCAGCGAAATAGAGGAATCGAACGCGTGAAAGAACTCTTCATTAAGACCGTCGCATAAACACTGTCATTGCTGTTAATTCCAGCATTAATCAATGGGTTTTCTTTTTGATTGAATAAGATGAATGAATCATGCGTTGAAACGAATTGAAGTATGCGTTGTTTCTAGCGTTTTGGGTAGGTGAAATGTCGCTGATTGAACACCGGGATGTCGGGTTTTGTGGTGTTAGGGTTTAGAATCATGGATATGGGTGTGAACGTTTGAGCATTAATCCATATTATGATATCAATTTATATAGTATTACTAATATTAAAACGTTAACCAATAACCATTACATAAGAATATACATAAAAAAAATAGGATTTAAATACAATTACTACTCAAATAAAAAATAAAATAGAAATCAAGTATAGACGAGAAATAAATATAAAATAGAAAATATATTTAATTAAAAATATATTATTAAAATTAAGAAATACAAATGAAATGCAATTTTTATGAAGTAATCATCAAATATAAAATGATTATTAAATACGAAATAATCGTAGCAATACGATTTATAAAAGAATAACAGTTTAAATAAAATATTTTATAAACATTCTGTTTGAAATACGCGTATAAAACATGGTTTGACCGCCGTCGACCGAGGCTAACATACGGGGTATTACAGTCTTCCGTCCTTAAAAGGAACTTCGTCCCCGTAGTTCACCACATTACCCATCACCAAATCAAAACTCAACTAACGCCCTCTACCCTAGATCACTCCCCTCAGAAATGGCATGTGTTACAACTGTTTTTTCTGTGTAGGATTTGAGTTTATATCGAAGTCAGTTAGTTAGTTTCGTATAATTGGGGTGCAAGCTGATCTTTGTTTTTTTCTCTTTGTTACACTTGATAAACATAAGTTCTTTAATTTTTATTACCTTTTCTTAATGTATTTGTCAGGTAAGTAGTTTGTTTATAGTTCTGTTTTTTATGAATGTTTGTTATCTTAACTCACGTAGTTTATTATGTTTTCCCTGACCTATCGAAGTCGGAACTAAAGTATGCGTATATTCTTTAGCATTTACATGGTTTAGTTGTGTTATCTTCTCAACTGGATTTCAGTAATCTTGGAATTCTTGTTTAAATTTATAGATTGTCTTCGAAACAATAGAACAGTTACAATATCATCTTCACTTTTCAACTTTACAATTCGATTGTTTAACCTCCTTTATGTGATTCCTTCTTTGGATAACCTAAATTGATGGTTTCTTAAGGATATAGCAGTGAATAAACTTATTTGTAACACCCCCATTTACCGAGGAGCCTGAACTAGGACTTCTAGAGTAAATAGAGCTGTTACCATCCTGGATAAACCAGGGTAGTAGATATTCATAGTGAAAGAAGCACAGTACTTTAAATATAAAATTTAAACTGAAGTCCATTACAAGGCAAAGTCCACATGACTTCCAAAACAACGGAAGGTAAATAAAGTCCAACTGAGAAAACTAAGTGATCTAGCAACTAGGTAGGTTTAGTCCATGTCTCTCTCTTCCATGCCCAGTCCTAGTCCACCTGTCTCTGACCTGAAAGATCTACTCCCCATTCCGGATCATTGTAGGTGAACACGAATACACTGTCAACCTCGCGGTTGAGTAGGATAACACAATAATAAATAATAATGCAACACACAATAATATGCAAGTGCTTATGTCATGCTCGAGCTCAATCACAATCTCAATCTCAAACCCGAAACACCCAGCCATACCGAACCTCCCGGCAGACTATAATCGGCCGTCGCCGAACACCAGCTCAAAAGCTGATAAGACACCAGGCCTGGTCTGCAGAACCACCCTGGGCTTTATACCAGATTAACATCTGATCCACAATTATCTCAATGTCCAATGCACATGCATGCCCATGAATGCAACACAAAATAAACTATTCATATGATATCATGCTCATACAATTCATGCTTGCATCCACACAGATTAATCACATACATTCATAACCAAACATAAAATATGGAGCCAGTGTATCCTACCTGTATAAGCAAGTCTGCGAATGAAATCACCCTCTAGAAATATTCCACTTCGAATTCCGTTCCTATAAATTATTATTTAATATCAAATTCGTATTCATACAACAATTGCTCGAAACTAGTATATAAGCTTCCTTGACATATACTTGCTAATTATAGACTTACTAATTTTAAACTTACCAAATATAGCTTATAAACAATCAACCGATTATTACTAACTTACTATATGTTCATACACTATTATTAATATAATTAGTAACAATGCTCTTACGTGTTATTACGTACTTATCATATAAATTAAGGCCATGGTACAAATTGTTAACACCCATAAACGAAAACACTAAGCACATGTATACCCGACCGCTAATACGTAATTTTTTCACCCAAAACTTAAGATTAACCATGTTAGTAATCATTGACTAATCATTACCAAATTATTATATAAAACAAATTGATAAGAATACAATTAATTGCTACATCAGAAACCCAAGAAAACGCAAGAAACGAGAGGACTTTTTAACGAGAATTAGTCGCCTGAGACACGCAGCCACCATCAACCCTGCCTTCGAACACTACTTCCGACACCGCTAGCAGCCCCTGACCTCTCCTCCGGCACCACCAGGCTCGCCTCTGAGCCACGGTGGTTCCAGGGGAGGAGTCAGTGACCGCCGTCTGGCCACAACCCCCCTCTGTCACCGGCGTCGCACCCAGTATCCCGAATTGTTCCCTGACCATGCTAACCGTGACACCAAACGAAAATCACTACAACTTCTGATATAGCCACCCTAAACCACCGCGACAAGGATCATACTAACCCCCTAACTACAGCCTTCACAACCACCCAACATTCATACAAAGTCATAAACATCTTACAAAGAAAAACTGGGTAGAGACACGGCTGTTCCGAACATGAAAACTGGAATTAAAAGACGCGACTCTGACAACGTATAAAACCTCACCATCGACGGCCAACCAGCAACAACGACAACCCTACTACAACCCACACCTCATTACTACACACCATAGATTTGAATTATGCTTATAACAGAGACTGTACAGGTATACACTAAACGAAAATCGTAATAAAAGTGTTACAGCTACAACAAGGAAACAAGAGGGATTAAGAACTTACTTACTTGTCCTAGCAAACGAGCCACCCTAGACACCCTTAACCACCGTGACAAGACTCTCCCTTTTGACCTTGAGGTGGCGGCAGAAAAGAGGCAGAGGTAAGATGTGAGTATGTGTGTTAGGGTTAGGGTTTATGGGGGTGTAATATATGACGGTAAGAAGGGGTTTGATGAGGGTTGAGCTTTTTAAAACTGAAAACGTGTGATGGCCTTGTCTATGGTCAAGTTTGAGGCACAACGAGGACGTTGTGTTCTTTAAGTGGGGGAGTTTGTTGCACCCCAAGAGAATGAGAGGAAAGTTGTGTGGAGATTTGTCCCACATCGGTAGAATATGAGGCATGTGATATGTTTATAATAAGTCTCACCCATCACTTAGTAACAAGGCCTTGTGCTTTTGGGCTTAAGTGAGGACAAATAATGGGCCCAAATGCATACCTCCCATCTTATTGGGGGTGTGTTACGACCGTGGTGGGTTTAGTTGTTACATTATTGCTTTACAGAAGGCTGAAACCAAAATGCGAATATTTTGTAAAGGCAATGAAAATTGCTGCGACTGCATTTTGAGGTGTATTAGCCAAATTTAGCGAGTTTAGGCCGTAATAGCCGGTACAATGAGTATGAATGAAACCTAGAATTGAATTTTATGGCAACGATTCTGACTCGTTTTTTCAGGGGCTGGAATTGATCTTTCATCTCTATGCATTGTGGAAGGAATAAAGAGCAGTTGGGATTTATCTATAGACTGCCTTTTGCTCAGTTATCAAGGTATTACCTGCTTATCTACTTATGCATTTGTTCTTGTCACCAATGGTCAGATTTTGGCATTCATTTGCTCGCACTTTACCTCTGATATTTTGGGACAAATTTTAGGCGATTTGGTTCCAAGCCTTTGGAAGATATTGAAATTAGTTGGTCTTAAAGAGAAATAGGCTCTGTTCCTCAACTTCTATCCTCGTATGATCGTATCCCACACTTACAATGTAATATTAGATTGCTTCAACTGGATGACTACTTTTTTGCCAGTCTGACTTTTCCTCATTCAGATAATTCATGTTCTCGCTATTTAGATGCACAGGGAGGGTGGGAAACAATAAAACGTCTTGGTAAAAATAAGGATATCAGTTGGTACATCATGGATCAATAGTTTCTCTGCCGGGATATCATCTACGAGTTGTTCATCATGCACTGAAAAACCGGAGACTGGATTAGTTTAAGAATAGCCGTCAAAGGAAGATAATAGAATTTGAGTCAGAATTATGAACTCAAACACATCACAAGACACCCCAAGTTTTGGAATATGATGAACAAAGCAATATAGCTCGTTGAATATATGTGCTTATATTGTGAAATAGTAGTTGATTTATGCATTTTCATAAATTGAGGCTGCAAACATTTAACTATCTTGTTATGATAAATAAAAGTGTTAAGAACTGCATTTATCAGATTATTACGAAGATTAGTCTTCCTGTTTCTCCAAGCCGAGATGTAAGTCATAGATTCCTCCGATCCGCTGCTAACCAGATGTCTACATGCTCAATAACCTTCTGGCTATACTCACAGTCGAAAAGATGTGTTGCATGGTCTCTGAATTCTGACCAGACATGTAACAGGTATCGTCTGAAGCTACCCCCAATCTGAAAAGTTTATCTTTTGTATTCATATTCTCGTGATAAAATATCCAAGTGATAAAACTGTGTTTTGGGAGATTCCACTGGTTCCAAACATGCTTGTGCCAAACTACTGTAGGATATTTTTCTCTGAGAAAATTGTATCCTCTAGCAATAGTATATTCCTGACCTCTTTTAGATTGTATCCAAGCGATAAAACTGTGTTGATTCCACTGATTCCCAAACTGTTGTTGATACGCCTCTTTTAAGTTGTCCCTTACCTGAAAAACACACCTCCAATACCAGCTTGTGAATAAGGGCATGGGAATACATTTGCCGGTTTACTTTTATTATGGTCTTCAAGGGAGTGTTTAGTTTCTTGTAGTTTGGACTTTGAAGGGAACTTCTTACTTCATTTTTCTTATCAGGGTGTTTGTTTCTCTAATATGTATGTATATGGGTCTTCAACACAGAGCTGAAGCTTTGGAGGCTGGAGAAGAAGTTAAGCACACTACAATAGAGGTTTTGGAGGCTTCAACGTCTCCTTTGAATGATTCTTCATCAGAGCGAATGTGTTATGGCGCCTCAATCTCTGGTAGATCTTCGCATGATCATAATGGTGTAAGTGTTGACATTGCAAAAGTAGCTGTACAGAACATGTTCCCACTCTAATGACCTCACAGGTGCTTCAAATAATAATGGTCATCCACGAGAGTCGAGACCACAACCTATGCTGGATCTTAGTATTGATGTTAGTGTGCATGTTTCAGATGTCAATAACATTTAAAAATCATCAGTTGGGTAGCGAAGGCTTTTTTGAGTTGTAGCTTGATTCCCTTTTTATTGGTTTATACTATATCATAGAATTTTTTCCCAGTAGGAAATCTCGAGTTTATTTTTGGTACTAATTCAGTATGTTGAGATGCTTTATTGGCCGATGATACAATGTTTTGCTGATTAAGAATATAAATGTAGCCGCTTTTGGCAAATTGTTTGGATTGGGTAGTGACAATGTTTCTAATAGATGTTTTTTTATTTTTGATTTCCGGTTGTTGGAGGACTTCTTTACAATTTACGTAAATAACTATTGGGTATACCTTTATTAGTTATATAATATTTAATTTTTTTTTAAAAAAAGCAAAAAGTTAGAGAACGGTGATCTATCCAGACTATTCTCTATTATATGGGATAGAGAACTATCATCTTTAATAACCGTTCTCTTAGGTACAGGAAAGACAACGCCTCCCATTTATAAGTGTTCTCTAATAGTAAATGAAAACAATACGCCTTACACAGTAGGCGTTCTCTAATGTATAGCATATAAAACGCCCCCCACGTCCGTTCTCTATACATTAGAGAACACTGAGTTGTAGAACGCCTAAGGAGCGTTTTCTAAAGCCGTTTTCAACAGTTCTCTAAGCCTCTTTTTGTAGTAATGAGTATGAAAATTTTATGTATGATATCCTTCTGAGTTGGTTTTATATGCTTTGGTTTCATGTTAATAGGAGTTATATTTTGAGAGAAATAAATCTATTAGTTGACAGTGGTCAGATTGTTACTGCACTGTTCTGTTTTGACCCATATTTTCGTAAAGGAAGTCATTTAAAACGTGTTTACTGTTTATATATAATTCCAACTCCACTGTTTAGAATATTCGTTCACGTTTTCAAAATGATAAGCCATGTAAAATGTCGTTATTTAATTGTGATTTTTGCAAGTTGCTGCATAATGTTTAATTGGTGAAATTGTGAGTTATGTAAGTTTCATATAAAAGTTTAATCAAATGTGAATTATGTGATGTGACCACGTGATATCCTAATATGACACTAGTAACATGAATAGTAGGCATATGATATGAATATGAACCTCACTATATGATATCTTAACCTTGTTTACTTCGTCAAGTTTAATATAGAATTGTTTCAATTATACTGATGTTCTTACTGTCTAGTATTACGATGTCAAAATCATGTTTATCAGAGGAGAGTCTTGCCAAGTGGTAGAATGAAATTTAACTGGTAAGCTTATTAGCATGATATAGCAATCTAATTGTTATATGTAATTGTGATTATTTGAACAATGTGAATCTTGTTGATGTTCTTTCATATATTAATGGTTTATCTCTGTCTATTTCCCCGTTATTATAATCTTTATAACTTTTCAAGTATATTGTTATACCATACAGTGAAAATTATATATTGCTATATTTAGAATCTGATCACGATGTGTCGAATTATTAATTGTTGACATGTGATTTATGGAAGTACTAGTCTGGTGAATTCGCTTACTTTTATCGTTAAAATTTTCATAATTCATGAACTACAAGAACAATGTTAGAAAAGAAGAATCAGAATGCCTCCGTGTAGTCTTAATTCCGAGCTGTAGCTGGTAAAACAGTCCTTGATTGAGTTTATAATTGTCACAAACTACCTTTTCAATGTTTCGAACGTTTCAAAATATTTTCAAAGTGATAAACCAGGATAAAGCTTGATGTTTGATAATTATGGTGATTGCTTGCAATATGACAATTCTGTAGCTACGTGTCGATGAAATCATGCTCGAATGATTAATTGCTGCACAATGTGTAAAACCCTTATTTTGCAAGTCATATATATTAATAGTTTCCTGATAAATGGTATAATGTGAGTGGACGGGAAATGGACCTAAGTGATTTCTTTTAACTTATTGTTAACTAGAAATGTTAAACGGTCTTGTTAGTCTATGATTGGTGTATATCTTGTATAATATGTCGATGCTCCATGTTAATTACGTTAGTTAATTTTGCTTTAAGTCCTTTCTAAAATAGGATTATGAACCTGAAACGTTTGAATTTGTCAATTATGAACTATGAGTTTCTTGATTGTTTACATGGTAGTAAATATACTAACTGGTGCTAAAATTTCAAGGGTATGTAAGTGTTAGCTACTCTGATTCTGTTTTAGTGCGTAACATGATTCTAGCGATCCTATTATCAATATTATTGTTAGAGGTTGTATGACTTACTTGTTAGCTGTTGTCAATTATTTATGATTTGTATGTGTTGTGATTTTTATCTACGTTAAATTATTTGTGATTAATTCATATACCGGTAATTAATATTTTATAGCAATAAATGTCATCTTCTTTTGGTGGATGGGTTTAATTCCATGTGAGAGTTGTGGAGTTTGCTTACAAGTTAAGCGTCGTGTGATTCGTTACAATGGATATGAGTTCATGCAATTAAGGCTAAGGGATCTAGATATCAATTGGTTGTTTTACAGAATTGAATTATAATTAGTGCGGTACTTTTAGTCTCAATGGTGAATTATGTTGTTTGATTATCTTGCGTATATATCATAGTGATAAACATCCTTCTGGATGTTTTGATTACCCCATATTATAATTGGTATGATTCCGGAGGTAATTGTTCAGTGATACAAATTGGTGGTTTGTGGATTTGTATTGCGTTTGAAACGTCTTTTTCTTTGACCTTAGACTCGTGGGTGAGAGGCTCAGAGATTTACTCTTTAAGTGTTGAGCAGTTCCTTTCATGGAATATTTGACAATATTGATATTGAAATTGAGATGAAAATTGGTTACTTGTAATGAGTTATGAGTTATTTGGCCGTTGTTGTTGGGAAATGTGTCCTCAACAATAGTGCGATCACGTAATTAAATCTCATAACGAGAATGCGCAAGGGATGATACGATTTATATTAGTCAACTGACCAACATTAATCGGTAATGATTGGCTAGCTAGAGTTTGACATTACTGTCGTATGACGGTGGTGGTCAGTTGATCCCTTCAGGTCACACCTATAGGACAATTCCCTTTATTGATAAACTGATCAAGTGTATACTGATACGAGTTGATCAGATTCCTTTAACTCATATATTGAGAAATCAGAGGTTAAATCTTAATGCAAGATTTATGTTTAAAATTGAAACGTGTCAATTGTCAAACATTAAACGATATTTATGAAATGTCGTAATTAGAATGAATTGGGTTGCATATATTACAAAAGTTGTAGATCGTATTGACGATTATTGAAATGACCATTTTATACATTAGTAATTATGAATTACTAGTCATTTTGTTAAATATGATTTAATTAATTTATAAATAACATTTATATGATAAATATGTATTTTAAATTAATACAATTAACCTTATGTTGTGACATGTTGCATGTCACACATGAAATTGTACAAATGACAATTTTATAAATGGATGACCATTTTACCTCATATGGTACCGGTTTTTAAGAAGCATTCATGGGTGTGTTTTGTGTCTTTAGTACACAATAAAACACAAACATAGAAAGCATAACCTTGAGCCACTCTAATTGTTTTGGTAAGACAAAAAGCACCATTTTGGTGCTTCCCATGAAGGCTCACGGCAAAACCAACCAAAACCCACACAATGTGAATATGTTCATAAGTGAATTCATTCTAACTAAGCTAATTTTTCTAGTGTGAGAAAAACTACCAAAACCTCTCAAAATATTATCCCATAATATTTTGTATAATAAGATTATATTATCAATACTACATTTTCTTGTAGTATTCTCATATTATTTATTCTAATTAGAGAGATTAGAATAGTTTAAGGAAAAACCCGATTCTTGATGCTAGCTTGTTCGAAGATTTCGGTTCATACAAGGGTTGTCTTGGTGCATCCAAATGAGGTATTCTATTTTGGGTACTCGGAGGATCATCCTTGCTAAATATTTAGACCGTGTGTAAGGGTTCGAATACTCTCTTATTTCCGCTTTTAGCATGCATAAGATCACTTATAATATGTTAATTAAAGAGTTAATTAAAAGATTATATTAGTAAGACTAAAATTAGTTTATGAGCAACTAATAAAACCTAACAATTGGTATCAGAGCAATAGGTTGTTTGCATGCTTTCCGTTTACGTTTTTACGGAGTTATAGAGATAACATAAATAAAACTTGAAATTTTCGTTTGATATAAGATATGTACGAAATAAATTTGGCATGAATACCTACTGTTTTCTAAAATGTTTTAGAATAATTGGAATAAGTTTTGCATGAATATTGACTTATGGTATATTAAATCTCGGTTTATATAAAGTTTTAATGGTTAAAATCGTTTATTTTGGGAAAAATAGCAAAAATCATCTTTTGGCCGAGATTTTTCAGTATGTTATCACATGTATTTTCTATAATATGAATATGAATTTTCGTAAATTATGGACTTATAAATCGTGTGATATGAATTTTAAGTGTTAAAATGCAATAAGATGAATAAAAATGGGTTAAAATAGTTATATTATGAATTTGACTATAAAAATTTATGAGGATGTCACATGAAATATTTAAAAATTTTGTTGAATTTTCCAGAAATTTATCTCAAATATTGCAATATTATAGATTTTTAATGTAAAAATCGGGTAATTAGTGACATTATTTCGACTTTAATGGTTTAAGTTGGAATTTGGCCATTAAAATTTAACACGATGTCATATATATTATTTCCAGCATGTATAAAATTTTCGAGAATTTTATCTTATTTTATGCTTGAGAAATAATTTTAAAGGTTAAAATCGTACGATATATGACGTAAATCGTTAAAATTTGCAAAAGTTGTTAAAATGGCCGAAAAATTTAACCCATATTAGTCATATGTGATATGTTCATCATGAAAATTTCCTTGGGAGCCAAAAGTTTCAGATTTGATTTAATTTTATTTTGTTAAAAGTAGCACTTAAAATTAAATAAAAAGAGTCATGCATTTAAAGTTTTCGGCTCTTGGGCAGTGTGAAATTTATTTTTCTGTCCATTTTGTGTTCTTAAAGTGTTTTGGAATGTGTAAAAATTTTATTAGTATTTTATTTGCATTTATGGAATTAATTATTGAATTTTCCGACTTAATGCTCGTTTTACGTCTTATTTACGAAATAATGTTAAAACCGTATTAATACTAATATTTTAATATTCTGAAAATTTTAAGAACATTCTGGTTTTTTCAAAATTTGAATTTGAATTTTCGAAATTTTAAATGACTCTTTTGGATTTTTATATTATTTTTTCCCGTAAAACCGAGTAATACCGATCAATATTGAAATATATTAAGTTAAGTCATGTTCAAAGTTTGAGTAAGACTAAATTTTGAATCCTATAAGAGTTGGGATGATTAACTTAAGGATGAAAACCGTTTCATATAATGCATAGTGTTGTTAACCGTTAAAACACGCGATTCCATAAACCAAGGTTTACGATAACTATTTAAATAAGTGTTTTAAATAGGACGATTTGGCTTAGGGTTTGCATGTTAATTCATATTTACATAAGCATTGCATATTATATTATGAATGTCATGATTTATTTTACGTAATTTTGGGAATTATGTAATTTACTTAGTATGGCCTTAGTTTTAAATCGGTATTTCCCGTAATGTAAGGGGTTACCGATTCGGTTGTAATTTTGTGATCTCGTATCACCCAATTGTAATTTATTTCTATTTTATAATGTATAAAGTAGACTAGAAAAGTTGTAATATTTGTAAATCCGGAGTTCCTTGAAGACGGTGCCATTCGGAAAGGAGTTCCGACAAGACGGTGTTTACCTCGAAGTGCGTGCCGCGTGATGTTCAAGGGACCAAAGGAGTTGGTTTCCGAATTTGTACTTTTATTATTTCTTTTCTAGGAAAGGCCATACTAGGGTTTATTTATGCTTTTATTTTTGCCTTTATATGTTTGCATGCATAGCCAAATCGTCATACATCGTATCATGCATGTTTCGACCTAGTCGACCTAGTCTTTTATTTTATCGATAATTCACCGACTTAGTTCACTTAAACGGAGATAGATAATAATTTGACTAGATCTCTTACATATAAATATTGAGACTTAGCCTTACCAAAGAGTACGGACCCATGAATCCCTTCTTCACAAGAACGTAGGCTCGGCTACACCGGGGTACTAAAATTGTCACGTTGGGTAAGTGGGGTAATAAGATTACACCTTGAAATTTGGTTGATCTCAACGAAAGTATTCGTAACCGTAGTTGCAATAAGTTCGGGCTAAAGATAATTTTAAGAAAATTGTCGACCGAGAGTTCTAAGAGTAGAACCGATTAAAGGGTTAATCCACCAAATTATACCGATACGGGTTGAATCGGCTACACCGTGCCCGGATTAGTATGGGTTTGGGTCTCGGGATTGTTTACTTAATTGGGTAAGAGATCATTAAGTAAATATACTTAACATGTTTAAGTTTCTTAAAATTCAAATTATGAATTTAAAAATGATGTTGTTGAAAAGTTGGAGACTAAGAATTCATAAAAAAACCCTAGAGAGCTCCCGCCATGGCGATTTGAAAAGTGAGGTGACGGCTGTGATCTGAAACTCCTGTGCATATTGGCTATGGAGGCTTCACCTTCGCAATTACGTAACATCACCAACAGGAAAGCTATGGCTCTCAAGGACAAAGGACGAACAAGCAGTATGAACAATAGACCGAACGTAGAGGAGGCAAACAGATTTGGAAGTTTAGCAAACTTAACAGGGGTTGCACCATTCCAATTCGATGAGCATGAACAACAAGAAAAGGTAACAGAAACCATAACAAGCGATAGTAATGACAATATGGGGGATTGGTATGACAGACATGGCAAGAAAATCGAAGAATTAGTTGATGAAGAGGATGATGTGATCACTATAACAGAGGCTGATGTACAAGGGGAACTGGATTTCTGGAAATATGCAGTCTATGGGTTTGTAGTGGGGGCCAATCCACCATGGCCTGTGTTTGAAGGTTACCTGAGAAGAATTTGGAAGCAACATAATATAGAAACTATCTCTTTCATGCATAATGGTGTTTTTGTAGTCAGATTTCAGACGAAAGAGATGCAGGATGCAGTGTTGGCAGCAGGAATATACATGTTTGATAGCAAGCCTGTTATCATCAAGAGGTGGATACCAGATGTTGACATGGAAAAGGAGGATGTCAAAACCGTGCCTACATGGGTTAGGTTGCATAAACTGCCATTGAAGATGTGGGGTGATAGCATCCCCAAGATAGTAGGACGGGTTGGAAAGTATCTGAGAAGAGATGAGGCCACTGAAAAACGTACCAGACTGGGGTTTGCTAGATTACTGGTTGAGGTTCAAGTAGACCAGAAATTCCCTGACCACATTAAGGTACAAGATGAAAAAGGCAACCTCACTACTATCCAAGTGGAGTACGAATGGCTGCCAAAGAAATGCACTAAATGTAATACAGTAGGCCATATTGCAGAGAAGTGCAAGAAGATCCCAAACAAGCAATCTCAACATCTGGTGTGGAGGAGGAAGGTGGGCACCCAGTGTGCTAGACCACCCCTCTCATCAGACAAGCAAGGGGACAAAGGTCCTGACTCAGAAAAACAGGCTACCACAGAGTATAAAACACCATCACAGCAGGAGGGGATTGATTCTCAGGATCCAAAGTATGGTATGCCTACAGCTTTTATGAAAGATATATCAGACCAGTGCCATAGCCCCACATATGCTAGTGTAATTTCAGGTGGGGGAAGCATGGGAAGAGGAACTAATAAGATACAAACCCCTACCATATCTCAATGATTATTGGTATATGGAATGTGAGGGGCATGAATAGAATAGAAAAGCAGCGTGATATAAATAAATTACTGCATCAAAATAAGGTAGGACTTTTTGCTTTATTAGAAACCAAAATAAAACCAAAAAATTATCAGCAAACTATGAACATGTTTACTAATTGGAGTATCAGTTCCAATACTCACACTCACCCAGGGGGAAGGATTTGGATTGGATGGAACCATGAGGATTATCATGTGGATTTCATGGAATACAATCCACAGTATATTCATGTTTCTATACATCATAGGCCAAGTATGCTTCAATGCTTCTTCACTATGGTGTATGCCTTTAATGGAGTAACTGAAAGGGAAACCTTGTGGGTGAACCTTGCTAGACTGGCAGATACTATGCAAGGTCCATGGGCAGTTGGGGGAGATTTTAATTGTGTCATGAAACCAGAAGAGAGACTAGGTGGGGGTTTCAGTTTGGCTGAGGCAACACCTTTCATAGATTGTATGACCTATTGTGATTTGTCTGAGTGTCCTAGTGTGGGAGCTTTCTACACATGGACAAATAAACAAAAACCTGAAGATAGGGTGTACACCAAATTGGACAGAGTATTCACTAATGCAGAATGGGATAGGCAGTTACCAAATATGCAGACCAACTTTCTTCCTGAAGGGTATTTTGATCATAACCCTTGCATTATAAGCAATGGACAGGCTAAGGAAAACAGAAACAAACCATTCAAGTTCCTGAATATGTGGGCAGATGCTACAGATTTCACTTCTATGTTGACCAGAGAATGGAAGACTGCAGTGTATGGCACTAAGATGTACATCCTAGTACATAAAATGAGAGCTATGAAACAGCCATTGAAGGAGCTTAACAAACTTGCATTTGCAGACATTGAGAATGCCACTGAGGTGGCTAAACTACATTTGCAGTTGTGTCAGGAAAAACTCATTCAGACACCTGGGGATATGAACCTTATGAAGGAGGAATTTGAGGCCCATGTGTAACAACCCGACCCACCACGGTCGTAACACACCCCCAATAAGATGGGAGGTAAGCCTTTGGGCCCATTATTTGTCCTCACTTAAGCCCAAAAGCACAAGGCCTTGTTACTAAGTGGTGGGTAGAAGCTATTATAAACATATCACAAGTCTCACATTCTACCGATGTGGGACAACTTTACTCCCATACTCTTGGGGTGTTACAAACTCCCCCACTTAAAGAACACAACGTCCTCGTTGTGCCTCAAACTTCAACTTGACCACAACCAGGGCCAGAATCCTCCCCCGCTAGGTGTGTGACCTGGGTACTCCTGACCACAGGCTCACCACACGGTCGCAGGGTCGCTCTGATACCATTTGTAACAACCCGACCCACCACGGTCGTAATACAGCCCCAATAAGATGGGAGGTAAGCCTTTGGGCCCATTATTTGTCCTCACTTAAGCCCAAAAGCACAAGGCCTTGTTACTAAGTGGTGGGTAGAAGCTATTATAAACATATCACAAGTCTCACATTCTACCGATGTGGGACAACTTTACTCCCATACTCTTGGGGTGTTACACCATGAAAGATACATTACTCTAAAAGCTCATCTGTTAATTTACTTACAACAGAAAGCTAAGGCTAAGTGGTTGCAGGAAGGGGATGCAAATACATCCTACTTTCATGGATTAATGAAGGCCAGAAGGAGGACTAATACTATATGGCAGATTACAGACAAAGGAGGGGTCACTCACACTACTAATGAGGGCATACAGAACAGTTTCCTCCATTTCTATGAGGACCTGTTGGGATCTAGTATACCTACAACTCCAGTGGCCAGTCATATAGTGAAGAAGGGCAACGTGTGCACTGCTGAGCACACTAATATTTTACTGCAACCCATAACTGATGATGAAATCAGAGAGATACTTTGGAGTATACCAGATGAGAAGGCTCCAGGCCCAGATGGTTTCACAAGCAGATTTCTAAAAGCAGGGTGGGAGCATGTGCAGACAGATGTGTGTGGGGCTATACATGAATTCTTTAGCTCAGGCCAGCTACTGAAGCAGTTAAATGCCACTAATGTCACACTCATTCCAAAGGTAATCAATCCTCAAAATGTGACACAGTTTAGGCCAATATCATGTTGCAATGTAGTTTATAAAATCATTTCAAAGCTACTTTGTAGAAGGCTGGCACAGGTACTCCCTGACATAATATCCCCAACTCAAGGTGGATTTATCCAGGGGAGGAGCATTATGGAAAATATTTTAATTTGCCAAGACCTGATCAGGCTTTATGAGAGGAAAACAGTCTCCCCCAGATGCATGTTCAAGATAGACCTTCAAAAGGCCTATGATACCATTGAATGGGAATTTGTGTTTCAGATGATGCAGGCACTTGAGTTCCCTACTCAGTTCACCAGTCTAATAAAGGAGTGTGTAACCTCAACTTCCTTTTCCTTGTGCCTCAATGGAGATACATTTGGTTTCTTTCCAGGGAAAAGAGGGCTCAGGCAAGGGGATCCCCTTTCACCCCTCTTATTCACCATATGTATGGAATACCTGTCCAGATTACTGAGCCATACCACTCAAGTTATGAATTTCAAATTCCACCCCCTATGTGGTCCCATGAAGCTGTCTCATTTGATGTTTGCAGACGATCTGTTGCTTTTTAGCAAAGGAGATACTAATTCTATTATGATCATGCTTAGAACTTTTGCAAGCTTCTCTGCAGCCTCAGGCTTGAAAATGAGCCCAGGGAAGACAAATGCTTACTTTAATGGGGTGCCAATTGCAGTCAAGGAGGACATTCTTCAAGTGGGTGGATGTGTGGAAGGAGCTTTACCTTTTAAGTACTTAGGGGTGCCTATTAAACCTACAAAGCTGAATGACAAGGATTGTCAACCTATCATTGATAAGGTCATGGAAAGAATAAGAGTGATGGGAGCAAGAAAGGTGTCTTATGCTGGCAGATTGACCCTCATCAAAGCTGTTCTGAAAACCCTCCATAACTATTGGGCTCAGATTTTTATTTTACCAGCATCAAGTCTCCATAAATTGGAAGCTCTATGCAGGAATTATTTATGGGATGGGGGGCCTGACTACAAAAGAGTCCCTCCAGTTTCATGGGAAAAAGCTTGCAAACCTATCAAGGAAGGGGGGCTAGGATTGAAAAATGATAGACTCTGGAACAAAGCTGCTGTGGGTAAGCTTGCCTGGTGGATTCATGCTAAACCAGACAAGCTCTGGGTACAATGGATCAACCACACGTATCTTAAAGGAGCAGACTGGAATACCTACTCACCTCCTTTAGATGTGGCTTGGACATGGAAAAGTGTATGTAAGGTTAAAGACCTTCTGATCTCTGCTGATAGTTCTTCTCTTGAGACTGATAACCAATACTCTATACAGCAAGTGTATGATCATCTAAGGCCTGCTCCAGCTCTCCATCATTGGCCTGCTCTTATCTGGAATGAATGGACAACCAGGAAACATACTTTTATGAATTGGTTGTATCATCATGAAGCTCTGAATACAAGGGAAAGACTTGTGAAATTTGGTGTAGCAGATACTGATGACTGCTATCTCTGTGGGAATGCGCCTGAACAGATCTCTCATTTATTCTTCCAGTGTCAGTACAGTGCTAGGGTGCTCAAACATATACAGAAATGGCTCAGAATGGACATACCTTCTATTAATGTGACTAGTTGGAGACTAAGCAGACGGGGATCAAAACTGAAAAGGGGTGTACTCAACAGCATTCTGAATGCCTTGATTTACAACCTTTGGATTCAAAGAAATAATGCCAGAGTGGAGTTTAAGCTACTGCAACCAGTAATCATGTTCAACACTATCAAAGAGGAAGTAAAAACTAAGATTAATTTTCGTTGTAATGGCCACGCTCCTTACAGGGAGAAACAATGGCTGGATAGTTTGATGAGATAATTTTGTTGTAAGGAAGGTTCGAACCTTCGTCACTTTTCTAATATAATTTTTTACCTTTACCAAAAAAAAATGATGTTGTTTTATTTCCTTTTATTATTGTAGTTTAATTTTCAACATCGACAATGGCAACCAACGCTCCACCTCTCACTAACGTATCATGGCTTCGATCCTTTATGGATCGTTGTAAACTCGATAAGCATGGTTCCAATTTTAAGGATTGGGATGCGCAATTGCTTTTGGCCGCTCAAGGTGACGATAAGAGTCGTTAACTATCCGAAGCCGCTCCTTCCGCTCCGACCGCTCGTTCGTCGGTCCAAACTCGTGAGGCCTATGAAGCCTACATGAAAGAGTCCTCCGCTCTTAAAAATGTGCTCATCTTCTCCATGGAGCCGGATCTCCAAAGGAGTATGATTAAGTTGACCACATCGTATGAAATTTACACCAAGCTTGCGACCATGTTTTCGCAAACTCCAAGGGTGATTCAATATGAGGTGGCTTCCGCCTTCTTTGACATTACTTTCAAGGAAGGGCAAAAGATAAGCCCTCATGTGCTCAAACTCGTTGAGCTCGCGGAGACTCTAAAAGCTCAAAATGTTATTGACCGAGTTCTTCACTCGCTCAATAAGGTTAAGGCGTATGCTCAATTCCGGGTGAATTTTAATATGCGAAACCAAGAGACCACGTTGGACGAGTTGCATAAGATGCTAGTCCAAGCCGAAAGGGACATGGGACTTCATGAAAGTTCCACCAAGGATGTTTTGAACATTGATAAGAAGGGAAAAACGAGCTTCAAAAGGAATGCCTCTAAAGGCAAGGGCAAGAAAACTTTCAAGCCCAAGGCGACCAAAGAAAAGACCTTTTCGAAAGGCGTTTCCACCTCATCTTCAAAGGTTGAAGACAAGTGCCATTATTGCACGAGGATCGGTCATTGGAAGCGTAATTGCCCCAAGTAATTAAGCGATCTCAAAATTGGGAAGGCAACCGCCGTAGGAAATAATTCTCGTTTACTTTCATGTTCTTTTGTTAACTTTTGTATGACGATACAAGTTGTTGACTATCACCCCTTTTAAAATTGTTTTAAAGGGGCATCTTATAAAGATAAGGGCAAGGAAAAGGAAGCATAAAGTTCCTTACTTGGATGGCTATGGTAGCATCCAAATTGATCGAAGACTTGAAGAGCTAGCCTCTAATTTTCATATCGTCTTCTATCATATTTTGCATTTTATTTATGGAACAATTTATTTTCTTGTAAGACAAGGATTAAAATCCTAAGACAATGGTTGTAATTTTGGATATTGGTGACTTGGTTTTCAACCCGAGTCACTACTTTTGTTCTTAATCAATGTTTTGATTTATCAAATAAATTGCATGCCTTGTTAAAACATGAATAATAGTGATCTAATCACGCAATAAATATTGATACGATCAAGTATAATATAATCAAAGAGTTGATTAAAACGGAGAACTACACCCCATGAGATACTTTCAATCAAAATGAGACAATATTAGTTCATTATAAGATTTTCATTTTAAGTGAAAATGAGAATGTATTCATCACACCTATAAAACTTCAAACATTCATATACATTGGTTACTCGAAATAGCTATCCTTATACGAATAAAGGTTATTGTTACAAGGATAGAGTGGGAGAAAATATTTCGCTCACCAATGATGAAAATAAAGGATCTTAGAGAAGATTCCTATATGGGAGTCTTGAGAAGAGCCCTAAATGATTTGAAGAAACTACGAGAGGACACTGAAGAAACTACGGGAGGACACTCGAAGAAAGGTTCTTTATGTTCATTGTTTCATAGAGAGGAAACATGAAACCCCGTATGAAATCGGAAGGAAAACGGTTCCTTAATAAATGATTTTTCTAAGTTTATAAGATAAAAGAGAAGAAATCATCTCAAACCTCTCAATGTAGTTATAAAGAAATTATCATGTCATTTTCGTCTCGAGGAAACGAAGACATGATAAGAAGGTAATGATTGATTGAATGGAAACAGATCACTATAGGGATAGTGATAGTGATAATGATTCAAGTAATAGTTTAACATGCGAGAAATGAAAGGTTCATTTAAGATATCGAGAGATATTGATTTTAGTGGGAGCGATATTCATCAAAGAATTGAAACCTACCATTTTGAGAGAATGGGTGATTCTTTAAGAGTAAAGAATAAGAGATAGTCAATTTAGATGAATAAAATATTTTATCATATGATGATGGAGTTTTAATGGGAAGGTTTATTATATGGATAATAAAAGGTCGCCCACCAGAAGTTAGAATGGTTGGATACATTATTCATAACGATGAATGAAACCATTATCAAATAGCCAAGATGAGTGAAAATTATTAGAATGATGAAATCATAAATAGACTACAATATAGATTTCAGTACATAAGTGACTATAGAGAGTGATTTTTAATCCCTCCAGTATATCGATACGTCACAAGTTATGAGATAACAGTGGGAGCTTTCCTCCGAAAAGGAAACTCAAAATCTAGAAAGAGTTCTAGATATGTACTCAAATAGAATCATATTATACGGGATAATATGAGAATGAAGGAGACCAAAATTTGTAAGTTTTGCATTCATGAATAAAGGTTATTTGCAAAACACTAATACAAATAGATGATTGTGCATCAAAAGCAATGTAATAGTATTGACTATTGTTGCATGACAACATCATTTGAGTTATGATTAACTCAAAGTGAAAGATACTTTGTCGGAATCCAAATGGGTTGTAAGAGACAATTTTGAACCCCATAAGTGAACTGGATTGACTTAGTATGGTCCCTAGCCGCTTACATGAGGTGACTTCACCAAGCGACTAGAGTGTGAGGCGATTGATGGCAAGTTCAAGTGCCATAGAGTCATATGTGATGACTAGTCGATCACATAGGCAGACTGTAAGAGACACTCTGTCGGGCAATGTGACCGCTTATAGAGTTCTGGAAATTTTATAATAGCCGGGTCGTGGCAAGAGCTGCTATAGTATTCTTGTGAGTCAATTCTTAGACTAAAGACTACTCTCCCAAGATGGTACAGTTTAGGCATAGCTTTGATCCATTCTCTACGACTTTTCGTAACTGGAGTCAAATGGGATTGTTTTGGGTTGTGACTGACTGTGACTAGTTGAAGGAAGTAGTGCGATAGAAATTGTCCACCCCTTGTCAGGGTTGTTCAAATCTCAGGGCCACTCGAGGAGAAGTTAACTGGAAATGCGTGGCCACGCTCGGAAGGTATCTATGGTAGATAATTCCGGTCAGACAGTTATTCTCCGGATCGAGGAAACCACTCATGATATGATCGAATGCAAGTACGACCTTAGAGAGACATCTTGCATTGAGTGGGAGATTGTAATAGGACAAGAGAATTGGTGACGCACACTTGTCGAGGACAAGTGGGAGATTGTTGGGAAATGTGTCCTCAACAATAGTGCGATCACGTAATTAAATCTCATAACGAGAATGCGCAAGGGATGATACGATTTATATTAGTCAACTGACCAACATTAATCGGTAATGATTGGCTAGCTAGAGTTTGACATTACTGTCGTATGACGGTGGTGGTCAGTTGATCCCTTTAGGTCACACCTATAGGACAATTCCCTTTATTGATAAACTGATCAAGTGTATACTGATACGAGTTGATCAGATTCCTTTAACTCATATATTGAGAAATCAGAGGTTAAATCTTAATGCAAGATTTATGTTTAAAATTGAAACGTGTCAATTGTCAAACATTAAACGATATTTATGAAATGTCGTAATTAGAATGAATTGGGTTGCATATATTACAAAAGTTGTAGATCGTATTGACGATTATTGAAATGACCATTTTATACATTAGTAATTATGAATTACTAGTCATTTTGTTAAATATGATTTAATTAATTTATAAATAACATTTATATGATAAATATGTATTTTAAATTAATACAATTAACCTTATGTTGTGACATGTTGCATGTCACACATGAAATTGTACAAATGACAATTTTATAAATGGATGACCATTTTACCTCATATGGTACCGGTTTTTAAGAAGCATTCATGGGTGTGTTTTGTGTCTTTAGTACACAATAAAACACAAACATAGAAAGCATAACCTTGAGCCACTCTAATTGTTTTGGTAAGACAAAAAGCACCATTTTGGTGCTTCCCATGAAGGCTCACGGCAAAACCAACCAAAACCCACACAATGTGAATATGTTCATAAGTGAATTCATTCTAACTAAGCTAATTTTTCTAGTGTGAGAAAAACTACCAAAACCTCTCAAAATATTATCCCATAATATTTTGTATAATAAGATTATATTATCAATACTACATTTTCTTGTAGTATTCTCATATTATTTATTCTAATTAGAGAGATTAGAATAGTTTAAGGAAAAACCCGATTCTTGATACTAGCTTGTTCGAAGATTTCGGTTCATACAAGGGTTGTCTTGGTGCATCCAAAGGAGGTATTCTATTTTGGGTACTCGGAGGATCATCCTTGCTAAATATTTGGACCGTGTGTAAGGGTTCGAATATATACTCTCTTATTTCCGCTTTTAGCATGCATAAGATCACTTATAATATGTTAATTAAAGAGTTAATTAAAAGATTATATTAGTAAGACTAAAATTAGTTTATGAGCAACTAATAAAACCTAACAGTTGTGCCATATTGTGTTACGATCCAGTCTGACCCTGGTTAATGAGTTATATCTTGAGTTTGAAATCGATATTTGGATGGAAGTATTGATTTGCGGTTTTATCCCGTCAGTTCACTCACCCCTTGTCTTTGGTCTTAGGTTCGTCGTTGAGAATACGATACTTAGTTACTTGGAGTAAGATTTTTTTTTTATAATGGGGTTACGGAGACGTAACTATGTTTTAAGGAGGAAAGGATTGTAAAATCTTAATGATTTATGATATGGCTAGTTGTTATGACATGCAAAATTGATATGACGTGATTGTCTGAATATGCTTGATATTCCTGATTACTTCTATTATGCATTTATTGTGTTTCT
This sequence comes from Silene conica, assembly GCA_029255685.2. Classification (NCBI taxonomy): domain Eukaryota; kingdom Viridiplantae; phylum Streptophyta; class Magnoliopsida; order Caryophyllales; family Caryophyllaceae; genus Silene; species Silene conica. Next base: position 46,797,536 of record CM055318.2, on the reverse strand, counting down.
TGAAGTATCCTTTAGCTTCGTTATACGTTAAACTTTGGGGACAATGTTTTCTTAACGAGGGCAGAATGTAATATTTTGTATTTTAAAGTACCCTTACTAGTTCTTGACGTTATGTGGTGTCGCCTATTGTGTTCCTTATGTGCCTAGTGACCAGTTTGTGGACCATTGGATGGTGAACTTCGGGACGAAGTTCATTTTAAGGAGGGAAGACTGTAATACTACGTATTTTATTGTAATATTTATTAATTATTTTGATGAGTCGATAGTATTTAAACGTTGTATTCGATAATTAATATTTATTTTGGTATTTTATTTAAGTGTTTTATATTTTATATGTTATTAGTGGCAGGTCAAGTATGAGTATTAGTTAATTATATCGTGTTTACCTTTGACTTGGGCCTCGTTTTTTGTGCTTATTAAATCAGCCCACAACTTAAGAGAAAACCCTCAAGTTCACGCTCAAAGCATCGTTGTTCTGCCGCCTTATCACCCGATTTCTAACCTAACCCTACCCTATTCTACACACAACCAACATCACATCCTTTCAGCCGTCACTACAAAGAATAAGAAGGAGGTTCACACGGTGGGAGTAGGGTGGTCTAGGGTGGTTCGGATATACCGCGAAACAGGTATGATCATCACGTTTGCTTCCTTATCGTGTACGGTTGCGCGTAGTTGTGTGTAATTCGTGTATGTTAATATAAGTTTATTTTCAGTTCCTTTACGAGCAGTAGTCGGGGTGGAAGGACGGTGGTTGTGTCGGTGGTTAAAAGGAGGAGTTCGTGTCGGTGGTTGTCACTCTTTTTTTTGAAGGGGTGTTGCGTTCATGGGTGTCTTGGGGGTAGTGCCACCGTTGACTTGGGGGAGGTCGACACGGTGGTACCACTGTTGGCGTCTTAGTCTAGTGTCGGGGGTGACAGCAGCGGTGGTTCCGGGTTGTCTAAGGTTTTCGAGTGCGGTTGCAGGGATTGTTGGACCGTGGTGGTTCGGTGGTGAACCAGGCCTGGTTATGGCTCTGGTTCAACTCACCGACTGGAGTCGAGGGGTTGCTGGCTATGGTGGTTGTCGGCGGGGAGTACGGGTGCAGCGTGGTGTTTGGAGAGGCTGGGTACGCGGAAGTGTTTTGTCGGGGTTTTGTTTGGATAATAGTAGTAGTAGTTACTACGTACTATATTACTATATTATATTATTACATTATTATAATATATTATTATATTATTATATTATTATATTATATTATTATTATTATTATTATTATTATTATTGTTATTATTATTATTATTATTATATTTGTTGTAGTAGTAGTTTAGTAGGCTTTTGGGTTGTTAGTTGGAGGTTTTTACGAGTCGGGAAGCGTCCTTTTTAAGAAAGTTGCTATTTCGGGAAAGTTTCCATTTTGGGAAATTTTCCACTTTTAGAAGGTTGTTATTTATAGTAAGTATACTTTGTGATATGGGCGTTTTGGGATGTTTATTAATCGTTACGTAATATATGTTTAGGTGACGGTTTCCGCGTGGAACATTTCTAGCTGCTGCGTGGTTGTTATTTCTATTCCGCAAGTTGAGGTAGGGGAAATATTTGTGAAGTTAATTATGACATGAGATGTGTTGTTAATTATTGTGAGTTTTGTATTATTGTTCAGATGCTAATATCCTAATGTTATTAATTGTATATATACATATATATATATACATATATATACATATATATATACATATATATTTATATATATATACATATATATATATATATATATATATATACATATATATATATATATATATATATTTGTATGTGATATGGAGCGGAGATAATGGGTCTTGTGATATGAAGCGGAGATAATGGGTATTGTGATATGTTGTGGAGATAATGGGTCTTGTGATATGGTGTGGTGTGATATTGGGTCTTGTGATATGGGGTGGGGTGATATTGGGTCTTGTGATATGGAGACGAATTGGTGATCTGATCTATTATAATTTATGTTTTATTTATGTTTTCCTACTCAACCTCGTGGTTGACCCTGTGTATTCGTGTGACACCTACGATGATCCGGAATAGGGAGTAGACTCTACAGGAAAGAGAGATATGAGCTGGGAGCTGGGACGGGAATGTGAGATGCAGACTTGGGACTGACTTAGAATTATATCGCATATAGAGTAGTCATCAGTTGTACTTTTATTCTGTTGAGTAGTTTTTGTAATACCAAAGTTTAAATTTTCAATTTCATATAAAGTACTTTGTGTGTTTTACTTTGTTATTCACTACCTCGGAAATTCCGAGATGGTAACATTCCTATTTATTTGAGAATGTCTGGCTAAAGGATCTTAAATAAATGGGGGTGTTACATGCCCCTAACATTCCAAAATCCTATATTATTCATAAGACAATGATTGAATAGGGTTACCATTATCAAGCACTTGCACTTCATCATCCTCCTGTGACATGGGATTCAATATAGGCATCTAATTCCCTGTGATGTTCCCTGCAGCAGTATTTGTGGTAGCACTGGCTGTAGCAGGAAGCTTACTAGGTAGGGCAGGGAATTTTTTTTCTAACAGAGCATGTACAGGCTTAGGGACTGGTTTCCATATCTGCTTGGGGGCTCCTTTGGACTGCAAAGGCTGGAATTTTCTACAATTAGCACCCTCATGCCCTAGTCCCCTACATTTTCCACACTGCAATGGTTTCCATTCATACTCTACTTTAGCTGTAATGACCCCCCATTCTCATCTTTAAACTTGACTTACTCAGGGAATTTTTGTCCTACTTGTAGTTCAATCATAGTCCTAGCAAACCCAAGCCTAGTCTTGGTTTCAGTGGCTACATCAGACTTGACATACGTTCCTATAAGGCCTGCTATTGTAGGAAGGCACTTACCCCAAAATTTAAGAGGTAATCCATGGATTCTGATCCAGGCAGGTCCAATCTTAATATCAGTTTTCAAAAGATCAATGTTTTCCTTCCACGCTTTCACTATCAATGGCTTGCTATCAAACATATGATATCCAGCATTCAAAACCGCCTCTTTGTCATTCATGTCCTTGAATCTGTCCATAAACACACCATTTGGGAGGAAAGAGACCTTATCAACACCATGTTTGCCCCATACCCTGTTGACATAGCCTTGCAGCACTTCCCATGGAGGATTAGCACCCAGCACAAAGCAGTATACTGCCTGGTTCCAATATTCAATTTCGTCTTTTGTATCCTCAATTGTAAATTCTATAAGATCATCCTCCTCTACTATAGAGTCATAGATTTCCTCTGTTACTTCAATATTAACAGATTTTTTCTTCTTCCTTTTTGTCACCAGTTCAAAGGTATCCTCGGGGTTCTCTTCATCAGCAAATGACAACCCCGGTATAGGGTTCACTTCATGCATATGCTTTGTACGTAAAACTTCATCTTCCCCTGGCCCTTCTTCTTTCCATTGTCATTACTAATACTGGTATTGGTTTGTTTGTTGTTTTTAGTCTTATTGAGTGGTGAATGTGGGGAAGTTGATCTTGAACGAGCCATGGGAGATCAAAATTCAAGCCCTAGACGAAGATCAGAGATCGAGATGCAATCGCCTTCATGCAGCCTTCTCTAGGGTTTTTCTTCAAATATTGGTTGCGGTAGTCTCACTAATCAGCATGTAATTTTCAACACATAACTATATAACATTCATGGCTTAGGTAAACACATTCCGCATATCACTAGACATGGATTGCTAAGGCAATTAGTAAAATAATAGCAATCATAAATCTCAAAATTCGATTACATTTGCCTAGTAAGCCAAACATTAAACTCTTGCAAAGAATAAGGCGTTCAAATAAGAAGTGTATACACAATCAGAATAGCAACAACGAACAATTATCAACGGATACGACATACGTTTCGGTCTACTGGCTTTACACATAAGACTTACCTTGATTTCTTATCCTCTAACAACATAGCATGGTTGGCTCTACTAGCCATTCTAGTCAATCGTGGTCATATATCTCCTACATCTAACCTCTTAGGTAGCTATCACTTCTTATGCTTTTATTATCAACTTATTACTCATATCATTATACTATATCCATACCTAAGGGTTTAGGGATCATACAACCGCATGCATATCATCATATAATTCCTAATTCACAACTCATGTCATCCACATACTTAAAATTTCACACAATTATTCAAATAACTAAGCATGCCAACATCAACCATATTCTTCCAATGCATATCATTAACCATATATCACATCATTACTTACCTCATTCTTCTCCTGCAAACTGTTAGTACAACAAAGGCAAGGGTTGTTCCTTTATTTGGTTATTACCCACTCTCTACATCACTCAAAGGTTACCAGGTTCGACTGAAAGGGTCAGTGGTTTGGTTTGAGGGGGCCCCTAACTAATCCCAATCCCGGGGCTCCTAACAGTTACTAGCATGGGGTTCATTTTATTTGACTCTTCCTATATTCATTATTTTTGTTCATTTTTTTAAGGCCTGAGGATCGTTCGTTCTGATACCACTTTGTAACACCCCCATTTATTAAGGAGCCTTTAGCAAGACCTTCCTAAATAAATAGGACTGTTACCATCTCGGAAATACCGAGGTAGTGAATAACAAAGTAAAACAACCACAGTACTTTATAATTAAAAGATAGATAAAATCTCTTACAACTTGTCCAAAGACCAAATACAAACCTGAGTTACAAGCAATAAAATAAACTCTGAAAGAAAAGACTAGAGTGATCTATAAGCTAAGTAAGTCCAAGTCCGCATCTCACAATCCTGCCCCAACTCCTAGCTCATCTGTCTCTTTCCTGTAGAATCTACTCCCCATTCCAGATCATCGTAGGTGTCACACGAATACACTGCCCCAGAAGTCCCATGGCATAAGTATGTGGAGTGCGTGGAATATACCTAAACATTGCGTTGTTGGCTGGTTGATTGCTAGAGAAGCGCTGAATGTTAAAGCAAAGCTGTATAGTTTGGGTATCTGTGCAGATGATAAGTGTTGTCTGTGTGGAGTAGGAGTGGAGACTCGTGAGCATTTGTTTAATAAGTGTCCTTATAGTAGACAAATTTTAGAAGGAGTTGTGCGGATGTGTAGAATTAGCTTGCCCCCTGATCAGATTCTGGCAAATGTTTGGAAGTTGCAGCAGAACAGAGTTCAGAGAAAAGTGGTACTGTGTTGTTTCATGGCAGCCCTTTATCACATATGGCATATGAGGAATGTGGCTCGTATTGATGATAAATTAATGAGACATGAATTCGTTATAGAGCAAATTCGGAAAGAGATGCAAAATAGAGTTGTAAATAGGTTGAAAGATGTACATGATAGGAGCTTTTTGATATGGTTTCATAGCATATAGCTTAAGTCTTGGAGAATAGGAGTATGTCAGAAATTGACCATAGCTTGTAATAGCTTGTTTTGTTCTTAATGAAAGCTTACATTTCACTAAATATAATTATTATAGCAACTAGCAAATACGTATGAAATAATATATAATTATATCTCGTCTTAATAATAATATAAAGCAACTTATTATTACGAACTATGAAAATATGGGGTATTACAAATGGTATCAGAGCGAACCTGCGACCGTGTGGTGAGCCTGTGGTCGGGAGTACCTGGGTCACACACCTAGCGGGGGAGGATTCTGAACCTGGTTGTGGTCAAGTTTGAGGCACAATGAGGATGTTGTGTTCTTTAAGTGGGGGACTTTGTAACACCCCAAGAGTATGAGAGGAAAGTTGTCCCACATCGGTAGAATGTGAGACTTGTGATATGTTTATAATAGCTTCCACCCACCACTTAGTAACAAGGCCTTGTGCTTTTGGGCTTAAGTGAGGACAAATAATGGGCCCAAAGGCATACCTCCCATCTTATTGCGGGTGTGTTACGACCGTGGTGGGTTGGGTTGTTACAAATTTGTAACACCCCAAGAGTATGAGAGGAAAGTTGTCCCACATCGGTAGAATGTGAGGCTTGTGATATGTTATAATAGCTTTCACCCACCACTTAGTAACAAGGCCTTGTACTTTTGGGCTTAAGTGAGGACAAATAATGGGCCCAAAGGCATACCTCCCATCTTATCGGGGGTGTGTTACGACCATGGTGGGTTGGGTTGTTACAAATGGTATCAGAGCGACCCTGTGACCATGTGGTGAGCCAGTGGTTGGAAGTACCTCGGTCACCCACCTAGCGGGGAGGATTCTGGGCTTGGTTGCGGTCAAGTTTGAGGCACAACGAGGACGTTGTGTTCTTTAAGTGGGGGACTTTTCTAACACCCCCATTTATTAAGGAACCTTTAGCAAGACCTTCCCAAATAAATAGGACTGTTACCATCTCGGAAATACCGAGGTAGTGAATAACAAATTAAAACAACCACAGTACTTTATAATCAAATGATAGATAAAATCTCTTACAACTTGTCCAAAGACCAAATACAAAACTGAGTTACAAGAAATAAAATAAACACTGAAAGAAAAGACTAGAGTGATCTATACGCTAAGTAAGTCCAAGTCCGCATCTCACAATCCTGCCCCAACTCCTAGCTCATCTGTCTCTTTCCTGTAGAATCTACTCCCTATTCCGGATCATCGTATCACACGAATACACTTTCAACCTCGCGGTCGAGTAGGATAAGACAAAATCATAATGCACAAATAATGATATGCAAATGCCATGATATGCCTGAGCTCAATCTCAATCTCAATCCCAATCTCAATCTCAATCTCAATCTCAACACGTAACTCCCATCCTTACCGAGCCTCCCGGCATAGTATAATCGGCCGTCGCCGAACACCAGCATAATAACTGTGGTCACCAGGTCTAGTCCTGTAGAACTAGCCTGGGCCCAATAATATATCATCATCTCGAATCCGTATCCAATGCATATGTCATGCTCATTAATGCAATATTAACATAAACCATTACCAAATATCATTCTCATGTCAATCATCTTCAGCATCAAATACATACAATTTAACACCCATTCATAACAGATCATAGAGTATAGTATTATTGTATCCTACCTGGATAGCAATATAATCTCATCCAGCAGCTAACATCCAATCAGCAGAATCACTTCATCACATACTCAACACCTAACAAAATAATGTACTTAACTACTAACTAATACAATTACGCCACTAATATAATATATCAATTATTCAAATTAATTATGATCCTTCACATACCCATCACCTATATACCATAATTATGTATAATTATCACCTAATAAAATAATTAATCATGCACATAACCTAGACTCATCATAACTTAATAGGAATATCAACTTAAAGAACAAACACGACTTTTCCTGATTTTCCAACACCTGAGAGATTCGGTATAAAATATATAACTAATTCCAGAAAAATTGAACTGATTCAAGGACAATTGGATGAGAACCCCATGATTCTTATCTACAAATAATGTGTAACGTAGATTTCTCAAATTCCAAACATATCTAGGGTTTTCATATTGATTTGCAAAAGCTGACAGAATCCGTCGCATAAAAAGTATTAATTCATAAAACGAGTTTGAAACATTATTTTTCTGTAATTCCAAATCCTATTATCATATAAACTTTACAAAGATTATGTATAAAAAAATACCAAAAATTGAATCGACCTATAAACTAGGTTTCCAAACCATTTTCCACAACCAAATCAGATTCGCGGACTTTTCAGCGACATGTTCATAAATAAATCACCTAGGACAAACCATAAGGATTCTGACTATGAAATTTTATATGCATAAACTAGACTTCAAATAAACATGGATCTCTTTTTGAAGAAGACTTTAAAGCAGTATAAAAAAAGTTAAATGAAATCGACTTACAAACAGAAAAATCGAATTAGGTTGCAAAAGGTGAGAGATCTCCAATCCAATGAGCGGCTCGACACTCTTCTTCCTCTCCCTCTCTCTAGGTTTAGAAAATGGTTTTAGGATGTCGTGGTTAGGCTTTAGGTTTTGGGTTTCGTTTATGTTTGCATATCATAGGGTTGGGTTGTGTATTACATGTTTCTCACAATCACAACCCGAGTCCAAGCTCATCACGCATCAATTATAACCGAGTCTAATAGCCCATCACGCATCTCGAGAAACTTATATATCTATATCCCGTTCTTAACCCATAACTTACAATTAACGAGTACATATAATAATATAATTTAAATATAAATTAAATATGAATATGAAGGTAAATAGTATTACAAGTCCATATAATATACTAAATATAATTATTATAGCAACTAGCAAATACGTATGAAATAATATATAATTATATCTCGTCTTGATAATAATATAAAGCAACTCGTTATTACGAACTATGAAAATACGGGGTATTACAGTCTTCCCTCCTTAAAATGAACTTCGTCCCGAAGTTCACCACCTCGTAAGCGTAACGAAACATCTAACGAGCATGAAACAAACACAAGTAGCACTTATATAGGCTTCGAAACGTGAGGTGTTACACGTTACCAAAAGAATCTAGGTGAGAGTCATTGGATGGCCGTCAAGAACATCCTCAAGTACTTACGAAGGACTAAGGATTGGGCTCTGGTATATGGTAGAGACACGGAGCTATGTGCTAAAGGTTACACAGGTGCTAGTTTTGTCTTTACTCTTAATGGTGGAGCAGTCAGCTGGAAGAGTTCAAAGCAAAGCATTACAGCAGATTCTACAACAGACTTTGAGTACATGGCAGCTTCCGAAGCTGCAAAGGAAGCTATTTGGATGCATTATTTCTTACAAGGACTAAAAGTAGTACCTAGTGTGAAAGATCCAATCACCCTTTATTGCGATAATAGTGGTGTTATCTTCCAGGCTAAGGAGCCTAAGTTTAGTAACAAATCTAGACATGTACTCAGAAAAGCTCATCTAATAAGAGATTACGTGGAGCAAAAGGAGATAGCGTTGTGCAAGATTGGAACGGATAACAACATTGCAGATCCGCTCACTAAAGCACTACCGCATCGTAAACATGAAGGGCACATCATATCCATGGGGATAAAACATGTTCTAGAGTTGTATTAGATATTATTTGATTGATGTTTGATCATTTCAATTACTACTTAATAAAATCATTGAATTTCTTTATATTGTATTTCATGTGGATTGTATGACAATTTTGAACAACACAAAGTGAACAGTTTTACTTTATATGTTTGTTTTGTCCGTAAACACTGATAACTCAGGTGATTATTTTGTTAGTTGAAGGATGGATGGTTCAATATCGCATAAGTCAAACGCTTGACTGATCAATAACAAATATGGGTATCTGATACTTCATAGGACATGGTGACCACTACATAGAGTCCTAAATGTTAAGATACATTAGGTGCCTGGTCGTGGATAGGACGTCTATTGTGATTCCTAAAGTCGGTTCTTTTGACCATTGATTATTTTCTGCGATATAGACAGTTTTTGGGTGGCTTAGGTTTCTGTCCTAGGTCGCACTGTAAAAGGAGGTCAATCGGATTTTTACTGGACCATTTCATAATGTGCTTCCATCGACAGGTTATAAGTCAAGGAAAATATCCAGCCTTTATCAGGTTTTATATATATTCCCAGGGCCACTCGAGGAGTAGTAAGTTTAATGCATGGACATGCTCGAATGTGATTCGTATATCAGTTATGTTACTCTCTAGTTGTAATACCCCGTATGTTAGCCTCGGTCAACGGCGGTCAAACCGTGTTTTATACACGTATTTCAAAAGAATGTTTATAAAGTATTTTACGTAAACTGTTATTGTTTTATAAATCTCATTTTTATGATTATTTCGTATTTCATAATCATTTGATATTTGATGATTATTTCATAAAATGACGTTTCATTCTTATTTCTTTAATTTTAATAATATATTTATAATTAGGGGAAATTGATAATCACTACCAACATAAGTACCCGTTTTCACAATCACTACCTACTTAATAAAACCTTCGTAATCACTACCCTAAAATTAACTCCGTCAACAAAATCAATACCAATTGGTCGGAAAACCTCATTAAAGACGTGAGATTTAAATTTCCCTCCTAAATTTATATTTTTTATACCTAAACTACCCCTTTCCCTGTTATTTAACTCTCCTTCTTTCTTCCCCCTCCCATAAAACGCAGTCCCCTTTCCTTCCATTATTCTTCATCTTCTTTAGTTCTTTCCTTCCTTTTCCTCTTCAATTTTAATTCCCCTAAGGTATGTGTTCATCTCCCTTTATGTTTTAATTATTTTTCGTGTCTCTTCTATTTGATTCTGAATCTCTTCATTTTTATTAATGTTAATGATTTCGTGCCTTTTTAATTTTGTTGTAAAACAGGAAATGAAAGGTAATAGAATTGGAGTGCAGATTGGGAGTGAGTGATTCAGGAGATGAGACAATGGTTATGTTATTGATGGCCCTAGTACTTCTTCTTGTTGGAGGAGTTAAGGGTTTTGCTTTTTTAATGGTTAGAGGAGAAGCAACAGGGGATTCAGGAGGAGTTTGAATGGTGATGCAATTGATGCCCCTGGTACTTCTACTTGTGTATCAACATCCAAATACTTCAAAGAACACAAGTTAGTAATCTGGGTACGAAATTTGAAAAGGCAAACAAAGAAACTGAAAAAGGAACAGAACAATTAAAATTACAACAATGAAATTATAAAAGGAAGAAGATGAAATCAAAAACAAACAACTACTTAAAAACTACTAAAAATCGTAATTAAACAAGAGAAAGTAATCAATTTACCTGGGTTTGATGAAGAAATCAATCGAAAAGAAGAAGAATGCACAATGATTGGGACGAAATTGGGGAAAATTGAAGCCCTAATTTGGTGAATTTGGGGTTTCTGCACTTTTGGTCGATTTTTGAATTGATAGAGCACTTGAGGAGTTATTTAGAATAAGGGTAAACTGGTCATTTTATTTTTAAATTCAAGAGACCGGCCAATTGGTATTGATTTTGTTGACGGAGTTAGTTTTAGGGTAGTGATTACGAAGGTTTTATTAAGTAGGTAGTGATTGTGAAAATGGGTACTTATGTGGGTAGTGATTATCAATTTCCCCTTATAATTAATCTATTTCCTATTTTATATTTATTTCTCGTCTATGCCTAATTTCTATTTTATTTAAGTCGTAATTGTATTTAAATTTTTATATATTCTTATGAAATTTGCAAGTATTTTAATATTTCTATAATAATTTTATATTTCGGGAATTTATCTAACTATTAATATTTATATTAAACTACATAATTCTTATTTCCTTTTTTTTTCTAAACCCGACTATACTCGTTCACCCAAACCTTACCCATATATCGACACACCTATATACAACCCTAACCCTACACTTTTAATTCATCGACAACCAACTAAAACCCTAATTCACATCAGCCACCGTGAGATTGAGGAAGAACGAAAGAGAAACCGGAGTCATCATCGTCCTTTTATCAAACAGTAAGTCGACATAACAGTGACTTGTTGTTTCGTTTTTTTTTTTATAGCAATTCGACCTGTTTATTGCTTTTGTTTTAGTTCAGGTGTCTGGGTAGTCGAAGTAGGGTGGTCATGGGTTGTTTTGGTTGCTATGGTGGTGGTTGTGGTGGTGGTTTAGGGGCGTTTTTCGACCATGGAATGGGGCCTGCGAGAGCAGGAACAGAGGATGAACGCGAGGGGAACAATGTGTTTGTAGGCGATTTCTGTAGCGATTAGAACGGAAACGAGAGTGTAAGTGACCAACCCTGTAACCACCGTAGGTCAGTGGCGACAATGGTGGTGTTCGTATGTAGTGTGGGCCAAGGTGGTGGTTGTGGGGAGACCGACTTTAGGACTGGACAGCAGCAATAGTGTGGGGGCGTATTGGGACAAGGGATTTCGTGGGGTCTGTGCGACTAGGATAAGGAAAGCGAGGCATAGGAGTGACCACCCCTGGAACCACCATGGGTCAGTGGTGACAATGGTGGTGGCCAGAGGTGGTGGTGTAGGCTATGGTGGAGAGAGAAACACGTGAGAAGAGAGGAGTGCAGTAGGATGCGGTAAAACAGAGTATAAGGGGCTGTGAGGTGCGGTTTCGTTGTGTCCCTAGAGGAAGCTACATGGGGAATGGTGAGCCATGGTGAGCATCTATGGAACCATGGTGTGTCATAGTTAACCTAAGTAGTGACTAGGAGAGGTTTTAGGACTGGTGGTGTGCAAGAGGGACATGAGAAGATGAGGTGTTGGGGGTGAAGGCGGAAAATACCGTACTGAGTCTGTGTGCAGCAAGTTTAGGAGTGTGTGAGGGGTTGTTTTAAGGGCCGAGAGTGGTGGACAGGTGGTGTGGGTTGTGGGTTGTAGTGTAGGCTAGAGTTTGCAACCATTGTTGGTGGTTGTTAGTGTCTAGGAAGGTGGTGGTGGAGTCATAAAGGGTGTGCACAAGGGGAAGGTGCTTCCGTTGTTTATACGCTGGTGTCGTGGTCTAGGGGCGTGTATGGCCTGCTTTGTGTTAACTTCAATATCTCGTTTTGTCTTTGGTTGTGTGTGATTATGATTATTATTATTATTATTATTATTATTATTATTATTGTTATGATTATGATTATTATTATTATTATTATTATTATTATTATGATTATTATTATTAGTAGTATGGTGATTAGAAGTTGTTATTAGTTTAATTGATTTAATTAAATTGTTTAAATTGTTTTGTGACGGTATCATACTCGTCGACTAAATAATTAATGTAAATTAGTTTACGTTAGTTGTGCTTGTGTTTGGATGTTGGCTCGAGATTTAATGCACATAGCTTGATCCAAAATATATTTTCGGGAACGGGTTTTAAAAGCTAAGTTCATTTATTTTAATTGTTTTATGTATGATGAGGTGTCTAATAATCGAGGTACGAAATAAGGATTTTAATTGGGTTTATTTACGTTAATCTAATTAATTATATTTAGCTTGAGTCGTTAAGTAGTTTATCACGAGATAGATATGTGAATTATTAACATTTACCGAGTTATAATATTAGTAGTGATTGTGTTTCTACTACTTGTTAAGGTGATGATTTTTGTTGACGGATACTTTGCATTTGGTTGCTCGGATTCCTTTTGGACTTGTTATCCAGGTAGGATATACCTACTCAATCTCGGTTTAATATGATTATCTTGGTTGACATTTTACATGTGATGTGATGATATTGGTTGGATTGAGTAATGATTATTGTTATTGGCATGGGCATTTCATTATTTAATAGCATGATTGATTAAGAGTATTGTTGCATTCATGAGCACGGCATATGCATTGGTTACTGAGAAGATGTGAATCAGATGTTGTTCTGATATAAAGCCCAGGGTGGTTCTGCAGACCAGGCCTGATGTCTTATCAGCTATTGAGCTGGTGTTCGGTGACGACCGATTATAGTCTGCCGGGAGGTTCGGTATGGCTTGGTGTTTCGGGTTTGAGATTGAGATTGTGGTTAAGCTCGAGCATATCATGGCATTTGCATATCATAATTGTTGCATTATTTATTATTGTGTTATCATACTCAACCGCGAGGTTGACAGTGTATTCGTGTACACCTACGATGATCCGGAATGGGGAGTAGATTTTGACAGGTCTCGAGTTAGCTGTTTTGGGAGCTCATGGGGAAGCATGAGGATGTTGACTTGCCTACCTAGTTGATTAGCCCACTTAGTCAGTCTATCATGATGTAGCTTTGTAAATTAATGTTTCCGCTGTAAAAGTTTTGTAATTTTTGGTACTTCGGTTTGAGTTACATAAGTTGTTATAATAAAAGTTTAAATTTAACCAGTTTTTATATAAAGTGCTTTGGTTTGGTTACTTTGCTATTCACTACCTCGGACATTCCGAGATGGTAACAGCTCTATTTATTTGAGAATGTCTTGCTAAAGGCTCTTAAATAAATGGGGGTGTTACAAAGTGGTATCAGAGCGAACGATCCTTAGGCCTGAACCAATGAATTTAATGAACTTAGGATGTGACTAAATAAATGAACCCCAGGTAGGAACGTTTAGGAGCCCCTTAGTACGGTTAGGAAAGCGCGCCTAATTCGTACCCTGGCCCTCTCAGATTTGAACTGGGAATACCTTGGGAAGGGAAAACAGAGAGGTGAGAATCTAAAGGAACTGGATTACATAGGAATATGTTATTGTTTGTAGTCATAATTTGGAATGTATTCTAAACTTGTTGCAGGATGCGGAATCAAGGTAAGTCTTGTGTGTTAAGGCCAGTAGGCTGAAATGTGTGATGTGTGACGTCGATAATTGTGCTTTTGTTGCTATTATATTCGTGTTTACAATTCTTAATTGAATGCCTTATTCCTTGCAAAAATTTGATGTTTGGCATACTATGCAAATGTAGTCGAATTTTGAGACTTATGCTTGTTATTATCTCACTACTTGCCTTAGTAATTCATGTTTAGTGATATGCGGAATGTGTTGCCCAAAGCCATGAATGTCCTACAGTTACGTGTTACTCGTACTTAAAATTTTCATGCCGTTTAATGAATAAATGTTGATATGGTACAATGTGATTTCAAGGCTACAAAGTTATGTCAACAAGTTTTGGGAAAAGAATGGTCATGTTTAAGTGTGATAATGTGAAATTTTAATGGAACCAAGTTTGTAATAAATTTTCAGGATGTTACCTTGATTGTACGTGCTGCCATTTAATATGTGTTGCTATATGAATATGAAAATTTTATGTATGGATAACCTTCTGATTTAGCTTCCTAATGCTTTTGGTTTCATGTTAATACGAGTTATATATATTTTGAGAGAAATAAACATTTTAGTCGACAATGGTCAGATTGTTACTGCACAATTCTGTTTTGACTCATGTTTTTGAAAAGGAAATCATTTAAAACGTAGTTATTATTTATGCATAATTCCAACTCCAATGTTTTTTTTTTTTTTTTTTTTTTTTGATGACGAGGGGTTTGATCCCCCCGGGCCCATGCATTCCCGCACCACCACATGGACCATGTAAGCCACCCCCTTCGGGGGCTGCAGTGGCCAAGTGGTCATCGCCCCAGCTGGTAATCGAACCTGAGACCTCTCAACTCCTGCATTTCTGCAAGCTTTAAGGTTTAACTCAGTTACCACTGGACTAACACCACTTGGTTCAACTCCAATGTTTATAATATTCATTTACATTTTTTTTTAAATGAAAAGCCACGTAAAATCTTAACGAGTCGTTATTTAATAGTAATTTTTGCAAGTTGCCCCAAGTTTCTGTCTAATTGTTGTAAAGTTTTTGTTCAGACCAACTGAGTTGTAAAATTTGTTATAAATAATTTCCTTAAGATTCGGATTTGATTATTTTTCGTATAATTAGTTGATTCATTATATTTTCTAAAAACTATAATATCTTACAAAATGGCTAAGCGGTTATTTAATTATGATTTTTTTTAAAGTTGCAGCATGATGTGTGATTGTTGAAAATGTAAGTTATGAAAGTTTAAATATAAAAGTTTAATCAAATATGAAATTATGTAATGTTCTGATATGGCATTAGTAGCGTGAGTAGTAAACCTATGAAATGAATATAAAGTTTATTATATGACAATATAATCTTGTTGTTACAATAATGTGAATGAATTTCATGATTTTATATGACTGTTATTTGCAAAAGTAGAAACGAAATATACAAGCCTATGTATGACAATGTGATATAGTTATTATTTTACAATACTTCGTGTGATTACCATGTATATAAAGGACTGGATACGTGTCTTTGTATGCTTATACCTCGTGTTTATTTATAACTGCTAGTTGTTAACTTTGACCAGCTCTTGTATAAAGAGATTTGCAATGGGTGTATATTTATATGGTAATTCCGGTTGTGCTCAGATGTTCACATGATATATGATTTCGGTGACTTAATGCCTTTAGCGAGTATATGTACTTTATAAGTCATGATTGCTACTTAGATGTGCTGAGATGAGAAATGAGTAGTATGTTGTGCTTAATTATCTTCTAGCTTGTCGCTTTGCCTTAGCTTTACATGTAGTGATAATTGGTGTTTAGTGATATATAGATATGATGCGGTTACGGGGACGTAACCAAGTTTAAGGAGGATAGGATTGGAAAATCACGAAAGTTTGGCTGTTAATTATACATGAGTTGAGCAGTAGCTCTATACATGAAAGTATTGTATAGTTTTGTATCTTTTGAGTTTGTGCAATAATGCGAGTTATGTATGGGTATATTTTTGCATTTACTTGTTGGTCTGTTTCTTTTAAGGAGGATAGATCGTAATAGATTGTCTTCATAGAAGATTTAGGGAGTCAGTGCAGAAGAGTGGAGGAGTGTCGTGTTTGGTTGTGTGGTTGAGATCGTGTTTTGACAGCTATTAAACTTCGGGACGAAGCTTGGTTAAGGGAGGTGGAATGTAACACATGTCTTTTTGTAGAGATCTAGAGTAGAGGGCATCAGTTGATTTTGGTTTGGTGATGGGTAGCATGGTGAACTTCGGGGACGAAGTTCTTTTTAAGGAGGGAAGACTGTAATACCCCGTATGTTAGCCTCGGTCAACGGCGGTCAAACCGTGTTTTATACACGTATTTTAAAAGAATGTTTATAAAGTATTTTACGTAAACTGTTATTGTTTTATAAATCGCATTTTTATGATTATTTCGTATTTCATAATCATTTGATATTTGATGATTATTTCATAAAATGACGTTTCATTCATATTTCTTTAATTTTAATAATATATTTATAATTAATCTATTTCCTATTTTATATTTATTTCTCGTCTATGCCTAATTTCTATTTTATTTAAGTCGTAATTGTATTTAAATTTTTATATATTCTTATGAAATTTGCAAGTATTTTAATATTTCTATAATAATTTTATATTTCGGGAATTTATCTAACTATTAATATTTATATTAAACTACATAATTCTTATTTCCTTTTTTTTTCTAAACCCGACTATACTCGTTCACCCAAACCTTACCCATATATCGACACACCTATATATAACCCTAACCCTACCCTTTTAATTCATCGACAACCAACTAAAACCCTAATTCACATCAGCCACCGTGAGATTGAGGAAGAACGAAAGAGAAACCGGAGTCATCATCGTCCTTTCATCAAACAGTAAGTCGACATAACAGTGACTTGTTGTTTCGTTTTTTTTTATAGCAATTCGACCTGTTTATTGCTTTTGTTTTAGTTCAGGTGTCTGGGTAGTCGAAGTAGGGTAGTCATGGGTTGTTTTGGTTGCTATGGTGATGGTTGTGGTGGTGGTTTAGGGGCGTTTTTCGACCATGGAATGGGGCCTGCGAGAGCAGGAACAGAGGATGAACGCGAGGGGAACAATGTGTTTGTAGGCGATTTCTGTAGCGATTAGAACGGAGACGAGAGTGTAAGTGACCAACCCTGTAACCACCGTAGGTCAGTGGCGAAAATGGTGGTGTTCGTATGTAGTGTGGGCCAAGGTGGTAGTCGTGGGGAGACCGACTTTAGGACTGGACAGCAGCAATAGTGTGGGGGCGTATTGGGACAAGGGATTTCGTGGGGTATGTGCGACTAGGATAAGGAAAGCGAGGCATAGGAGTGACCACCCCTGGAACCACCATGGGTCAGTGGTGACAATGGTGGTGGCCAGAGGTGGTGGTATAGGCTATGGTGGAGAGAGAAACACGTGAGAAGAGAGGAGTGCAGTAGGATGCGGTAAAACAGAGTATATGGGGCTGTGAGGTGCGGTTTTGTTGCGTCCCTAGAGGAGGCTACATGGGGAATGGTGAGCCATGGTGAGCACCTATGGAACCATGGTGTGTCATAGTTAACCTAAGTAGTGACGAGGAGAGGTTTTGGGACTGGTGGTGTGCAAGAGGGATATGAGAAGATGAGGTGTTGGGGGTGAAGGCGGAAAATATCGTACTGAGTCTGTGTGCAGCAAGTTTAGGAGTGTGTGAGAGGTTGTTTTAAGGGCCGAGAGTGGTGGACAGGTGGTGTGGGTTGTGGGTTGTAGTGTAGGCTAGAGTTTGCAACCATTGTTGGTGGTTGTTAGTGTCTAGGAAGGTGGTGGTGGAGTCATAAAGGGGTGTGCACAAGGGGAAGGTGCTTCCGTTGTTTATACGCTGGTGTCGTGGTCTAGGGGCGTGTATGGCCTGCTTTGTGTTAACTTCAATATCTCGTTTTGTCTTTGGCTGTGTGTGATTATGATTATGATTATTATTATTATTATTATTATTATTATTATTATTATTATTATTATTATGATTATTATTATTATGATTATTATTATGATTATTATTATTAGTAGTATGGTGATTAGAAGTTGTTATTAGTTTAATTGATTTAATTAAATTGTTTAAATTGTTTTGTGACGGTATCATATTCGTCGACTAAATAATTAATGTAAATTAGTTTACGTTAGTTGTGCTTGTGTTTGGATGTTGGCTCGAGATTTAATGCACATACCTTGATCCAAAATATATTTTCGGGAACGGGTTTTAAAAGCTAAGTTCATTTATTTTAATTGTTTTATGTATGATGAGGTGTCTAATAATAGAGGTACGAAATAAGGATTTTAATTGGGTTTATTTACGTTAATCTAATTAATTATATTTAGCTTGAGTCGTTAAGTAGTTTATCACGAGATAGATATGTGAATTATTAACATTTACCGAGTTATAATATTAGTAGTGATTGTGTTTCTACTACTTGTTAAGGTGATGATTTTTGTTGACGGATACTTTGCATTTGGTTGCTCGGATTCCTTTTGGACTTGTTATCCAGGTAGGATATACCTACTCAATCTCGGTTTAATATGATTATCTTGGTTGACATTTTACATGTGATGTGATGATATTGGTTGGATTGAGTAATGATTATTGTTATTGGCATGGGCATTTCATTATTTAATAGCATGATTGATTAAGAGTATTGTTGCATTCATGAGCACGGCATATGCATTGGTTACTGAGAAGATGTGAATCAGATGTTGTTCTGATATAAAGCCCAGGGTGGTTCTGCAGACCAGGCCTGATGTCTTATCAGCTATTGAGCTGGTGTTCGGTGACGACCGATTATAGTCTGCCGGGAGGTTCGGTATGGCTTGGTGTTTCGGGTTTGAGATTGAGATTGTGGTTAAGCTCGAGCATATCATGGCATTTGCATATCATAATTGTTGCATTATTTATTATTGTGTTATCCTACTCAACCGCGAGGTTCACAGTGTATTCGTGTACACCTACGATGATCCGGAATGGGGAGTAGATTTTGACAGGTCTCGAGTTAGCTGTTTTGGGAGCTCATGGGGAAGCATGAGGATGTTGACTTGCCTACCTAGTTGATTAGCCCACTTAGTCAGTCTATCATGATGTAGCGTTGTAACTTAATGTTTCCGCTGTAACAGTTTTGTAGTTTTTGGTACATCGGTTTGAGTTACATAAGTTGTTATAATAAAAGTTTAAATTTAACCAGTTTTTATATAAAGTGTTTTGGTTTGGTTACTTTGCTATTCACTACCTCGGACATTCCGAGATAGTAACAGCTCTATTTATTTGAGAATGTCTTGCTAAAGGCTCTTAAATAAATGGGGGTGTTCCACTAGTCGAGGAAATCGCTCTTGATATGATTACTTGGGAGATACGACCTTGTAAGGTGGGACTTTGCAATTTGCCTTCCATTGAGTGGGAGAAATTTATGGATATGAGAATCGTAATCGCACACACACACTTGTAGGACAAGTGGGAGATTGTTGGAGTAAATGTCCTCCACAGTGTGTGATTATTTGAATAAATCTTTTACAAGATCACATAGGAATACTTAATATATTAATCAGTTGGTTAACGTTTATTTGTAACAGTTGGCTTACTAGAAGTTTGACGTTACTGTCATATGATGGCGGTAATCAGCTGATCCCTAAAGGTCACACCTATAGGATAGTACTGAGAAATGTGATTATATATTGATATAATTACGTAATTGTCAAACTTAGCTAAATATAGGTAAATAGATGATGAACATTTAATATGATTAAATAATAATTAGGAGAAATGAATTAGATGTTAATTCTAGCAAATATTTATAAATGTTACATTTATTAATTATATATTTTAATATATGATATTTTAGAATAATATAATTAGGTTAATTAATTATAAGATAATAAATTAACATTATTCTCCTTAAAATTGTGTTTATGTTACATTTCCGAAAATGTTCTTCGGAAATTAATATGGATATTTAGTTCCGAGTACATGCATTAAAATATATGTAGATATTTTAATAGAAGTTCGGATGGGTGCAAACTCTAAAGAGAGTCTTCTATATGTAAAACAACACAAAACAAAGCCAAATCACACGTTAGAAGTGTTGGGCTAGCCGTGTAGTTTACTAGTAATAAGAGAATAGATTTCTCTTATGGCTTGCTAGTGAGTTTCATCATCTAAAAACCCTAAAACATAAGCCTCCAAAATTAATAGTAATCGAGGTGGTAACTTGAAGAGCAATTTTCTCGGTCATCATGGGTGCAATCTAAGGAGAATTTCTACATTGAAATTTGGGTTTACTAGGTTGTTCTTAGGCCGATTCTCCATAGATCTAAAGGTTATTTCGTCTTTTTAATTTAATTTATAGTTTTTGCATCAAATCGTCTTTTGATATAATCCTTGACAATATTAATTAGAATAATGTTTTAATGGATATGCAAGAAATATTCCTACACTATATTCATATGTGCTAGGGAATTTATTTTTACATAGGTGTACGATAGCCTATCATAGGGTGATTGAGATATGATATGAATGAATGCTACCTTCATGCTACCTTCCATCTTGTATACTACATGAACTCTAACGAAAACCTGACCTAATTTGCCTTTTAAGTTCCTCCATGGATCTCAACTCGCGCGCTTGTACTCGCGGCCCAATACCCCTTTCTACTATATGAGAGCCGATAGTCCGTTGCTGCTATCTGAAGCCCAAACGACTACATCCTTATTAAACTGGCTACGCTTTAACTGCAATTTTCCATTCCGGTCCAGTACACGAAATAGGGCCAAACACATTCAATTACCTTCCGAAGACCTACACTTAGTATAGAGAGTAGTTTACAAATAAGTTCAAGAGGGGTAAATGTTGTTGACATGATTTGCTAAAATGTATAGGAGTCGTTACAAATTTGTTCTCACAACAAATGATAAAACAGAAACATCTAACGTGAATGGCCTTTCAATAGACGCTTACGTGATTGTTGTTGACAACCCATATTATTTTCTTTATGTGGACCTCGACACTTTAGGATTTAGGTGTTCCTTTTCAATACTTTACAATACTCCCCCATTGTCTTTGCACATTCGTCCTAGTCTTTTTCCATGGAAAATGTTCCACTTCCTACTATTCCATTTTTATTGTCTTTTTTTTTTCAAAATTAATAAAGAAATGTTGTAAAGTTTCGATACTAACTCCAGGTAATTTAGCTACCACCATTTTTATCCTAATGATATTATTTCATTTAAAATATTTTAAAATAGAAAGGTAAACAAATAATCGAAAGACCCTAAAATAAAATAGGGTACACAAACAACCTAAACATAATATTTTTTGTACATTCTCAAAATGTAAGAGTTACGCTTAATCTTAAATATAACATAATCATCTAACCCTAATCTTATGCTTAAAGAATCAAATATTTATATAAGAGCGACGATCAAGCGTTAAGCTAATAAAAAAGGTCATTAGATGATCAAATTTTAATAATATAATTGTATTCATTTTTTTTATATTAGAATGTACAGAGGATATTGAATTCCATGTAATAATTCTTATGTGTAAATAACGATAAACTTAAGTGGGCATCAAATGTATACAGGGGCGAACCCACGATTAAATTTTCGGGGTAGCAAAACAAAATTTAAAAGGTAAAATGCTAATAAGGGGATTCGAACCTAGGACACTAGGTTGGAAAACAAAGTCCTTACCATTGTACCACAAGATATTTATTATACATTTAATGAGATATCAGTAATTTATCTACTATTAAACCATATTTGGGGTAGCAAAAACCCTTCTTCTAAGTCAATTTTTTAAAGTTTGGGGTAGCGCCCGCCACCCCTTGCTACTAACTAGATTCGCCCCTGAATGTATAAATATTTGCATGTAAGTGAACCGATTAAATTCTATAATATTTTATTTTGTTTTTTTTATGACGAGGGGTTAAATCATCCCCCCTGGATCCATGCATTTCCGCGTCACCACATCCTCTTTGGGGGCTGTAGTGTCAAGTGATCATCGCCCCCATGATTTGAACCCGAGCCATCTCAACTCCTACATACCTTTGATAAGTTTTAAGGTTTAACTTGGAACTAGATGACTAACATCACTAAATTTGACAATATTTTTTAATTTCAATTTTAAGTCTTTATATACATTTTGTTATCGTTGTTGATTTTTACATATTTATTTTTGAGGCTTGATTTTTACATATATCCGTCACAAGCTTACGACGGGTCAAGTAAACCCACTTGTTTTGATAAGACAGAAATAAAGTGCATAAAAAATCACAAATGCTTTGTCTTTATCTCCTCAAATGGCTTTTATTTAATCTGTCACAAGCTTGCGACGGATATTGCCGTCACAAATGAGAATTTTGTGAATAAAAAGAAGGTGTAGGTGATATAAATTAAAGACGTAATAGTCACTGGCGGATCTGGGAGAGGGAAAGGGTGGGCAAGTGCCCTCTCCCGAGTTTCAGAAAATAATTATATATAAGTTTTAATAAATATCAGATTATTCTTGTAGCTCAAATGGTAGAAGTGTTTTCTTCTAGCAAAGGAGACTCGGGTACAAATCCTATTGGCGACCTTTCTTTTCAGAAAACTATACATTAGTTTTTTATTTTCAGAATAAAATTTGCAAGTAGGGATGATCGATCCTTGAATTTCAAGGTACTAAACTAACTAGTTAACCATTACACCATTACCATTCATTGTTGATTGATTATTAAAATTTGTTATATCATTATCAAAAATACTTGTCAAATTATAAAATAATTTACGTTCTTTTTTAAAATCGTTACAAAAATAAAGTCAATATTAGCGGAAATCAAGTTGCTCATAACTTGAAGAAACTTAAACCTTATATTATTGGTGATAGAATATGGATAGAAGAGGCACCCGCTAAGATCGAAACATTTGTATAATTGTATCAATGGATGTTATTACTCTTAATAATACATGAAACTCTTTATTCTTTAAAAAAAAAACATAGAAAATAATTTTTTTCGTTTCATTTTTAACATTATATCATAGAACAAAATTCAAAACAAAAATTTGCGTTATAAACTAAAGAAGAATTTATCGTTGAGCCCACCCTTGTTCAAAATCTTGCATTCGCCCTTGGTAATAGTCCTGGTAAACAAGTAAGTTGTTAGGTGAGGTCTATAAGTAGACATCTTATATTGATTAGCATCCTAACCCACATGACACCTTCAATACATATATCCTTTTACCCTTCTCTATTGTACCTCCAATAACCTTTCTTCCACCACCAAACTGAAAGCATGG
This sequence comes from Silene conica, assembly GCA_029255685.2. NCBI lineage: Eukaryota > Viridiplantae > Streptophyta > Magnoliopsida > Caryophyllales > Caryophyllaceae > Silene > Silene conica. The sequence goes on along the minus strand of CM055318.2, from coordinate 46,774,051 downwards.
ATAAAAAGCCAATTATTTCACATGACATTGAAGTTAGGAAAGGTCCATGGACTATGGAAGAAGACTTGATACTCATCAACTATATAGCTAATCATGGTGAAGGCGTTTGGAACTCCTTAGCTCGTTCTGCTGGTACGACTCATACCCATCTTCCCACTTATCGCTCTCCCTTTGATCAATCCTCACCTCTCGTGTCATTAACGATATTGCATCAATTCATTTTGGAAAAAAATCTTATAAAGTTATCATACGTGTGTGTGTATATATATATATATATATATATATATATATATATATATATATATATATATATATATATATATATATATATATATATATATATATATATATAATACTGTCGTAATTTAATATAGTGTATGAATTATATATGTTAGGGCTTAAACGTACTGGAAAGAGTTGTAGACTTCGATGGCTGAACTACCTAAGGCCAGATGTACGACGAGGCAATATAACTCCTGAAGAAGAACTATTGATCATGGAATTGCATGCTAAGTGGGGTAACAGGTCAGAATCTTTCATTCATGCATATAGACGTACGTACCTTGTTGTATTAATAATAATAATAATAATAATAATAATAATAATAATAATAATAATAATAAAAAAAGGGAGAGCGATTTTATGTAAACTCTTATTTTGTCCTTTTTATATGATAGCTGCGCGCATCCTTTCAATAAAAAAAAAAAAAAAAAAAAAAAAATAATAATAATAATAATAATAATAACTTCATAATAATAATAATAATAATAATAATAATAATAATAATAATCCAAACAAACTATATGGTGGTGTCCTTCACTAATCCATAAACTACTCTATCTAAACAGCTAATCTAGTAACTAACGTACATTAACTTCCTCACCAAGTTATTAATAATTTAATTACAAATTTATTCATTTTTATTTTACAAATTTAATTAATTTCTTCCTTGTTTATTTAACATAGCCAAAAATAAAATTATCTAATCTTCACTCAATCTCAAACTTTTAAATTGAATTAGGTGTTAGGTTGATGCCACGCGTCTTAATAGACATAAAGAAATTTCTACAATTAGTTATAATAAAAAAGTTTTTTTTTTAAAAAAATGCATTGATATGATTTAAATTCGAAACTGATAATGAAAATAGAGCGAGCATGAGTTATATGGACTGAGTTTGCGGAAGAAATGTGAATGGAAATTGGAATAACTTGCGTACATCTTATGAAAATGCAAGGAAGAGAAGCAACGTTTTGTTGAGATAGAATAGAGAAAGCAAAAACATTGATAAAATGTGTTCTTTCCTCTTAAGACCACATATATTCATGTGCTCTAACATGTCCTCTTAACTTTCTGAGACCATTGTAACATGACAGCATGATGGATAAATTCTTGCACATGGCCTATTTATTTTTGTTGTTGTCGATGAAATCATAAATCACAACTCTCACCATTTTATCCCCCTTTTTCAATCAAACAATTCATGTGAATTCTATTTACATCTCCCATATATAGAGACTAACCTTTTCTAGTTTTGCATTTCCGATATTTTTTTTTTTGAATCCCCAAACTTGTGCATTCCTGCGTCACCACATGAACCATGTAAGGTACCTTTTATGGACCGCAGTGGCCAAGTAATTATTATTATTATTATTATTATTATTGTCTTTCTCGTTGTCATTGTTATTGTTTTTATTATTGTTATTGTCATTATTTATTATTTTTATTGTTGTTGTTGTTGTTACTATTATTTTTTATACTTTTTTTCATTTTTAAATTTTTTGAAGCCATGGAATAAAATGAAGTTTCTTGTAAGACAACAATTACAGAATATTTGAATATCGTGAAAACCCCGTAAGTAACAAACTTTTGTTACACGTGTCATGATGATTACAGCGTGTAAGGAAATAAATTGTTTAAAGTTGTCAAATTATTAAAAATTGATAGTATAAATGGAATTATAGGGGTAAGTAAATATTAGCATTAATAATAAGAAAAAATGTGAATGACGAATCAATACTCATACTAATTAGGTAGTAAGTTATGAGTTTAAGGAAACTATAGATTCATACAAAATGACTTTATTTTTGGAGAAAGTGGTCTCCTCGTTATTACCATAAGACGAAACATGAAAATTTGTTAATGTCCAAATTAATTTAGATTAAGGATAAATTATGATAGAGATACATGAGAATAATCACGACAGATTGCAATATCATGGGCCTTCTCCACGTAAGTTAGGTGTTAACGTTAAAATTTTCAATCAGAGGTGTGACCCAATGATACTAAAAATAGAAAACAAGTACAAGGCTTGAGTTTAATATTAAATTGTTCCACACCACCTTTTTTGCGTTAGATTTGTCGTAATGTATAGTTATAGACAAAAGTGAAAACTTGAAAGAGTCACATGTCAATTATCCTTTTCCATAATTAGAAAGAAATCAACTTCATGGCTGTATTTGATGTTGACCTTTACCGTAATGTTTAGCTCCTCTCGTTGTGTCTTTTTAACTTGCTCTCTCCATTATAATTTAAGGCAACGTCTATAAACCTTTGTACGTAAATCGTAATACCATTATTTGTTTATTTCCCATAGGCCTACCATGCACTAATATAATTGCAATTTCTTCACTAACTCTGGATTAACAATGTCTTAACTTACATTCTTTTATAATTTCTAACTCTTTTTAATCCCTTGTCTAAATTTTATTACTTAACATATTTGAGTTTAGGAGGTGTTTCGTTCCGAGATATGAAATAGATTAAACTCATTCCAGTATTTTGTTGGGTGTTTTAAAATGGATTAAATCTATTATTTAAAGACTTTTTCTTTTCCGTTTAAATGTGTAATCCATGCAACTTCTTATCAATCTAATTTAATTTTTCTATTGCAATTTTGACACTCAAAGTTAACGTATTTTGGAACATCTCCCATGTTTTATTTTTATTTCATTTATTAGAAATTATTTTCCCAATAATAAGGGCTTGTTTGGTTACCTCATAAAAATACAGGAATTCTAAAATCTCATGAATTGATATTTTAGCCTCTTGTTTGGTTCCATAAGAATTTTAAGTTCTACATCATGTGAGAAGTGGTTGACCAAACCCCCTTCATTATTCCAACTTCATGCGTTCTTTGTGAGTGATGTTTACTACTCTACCCCTATTAGAAACACACACTTTTTATTCTCTACTTGCTCTATCTACCGTCATCCCTCACACCAGAGGAATAAATAAAATACTTTGTATAAATTTGTAAGTATATATAGTTGTTTAATGACAAAAGAGTACATTTTATAATATAATTCAGATAATTGTAGTCCAATCATATGATATTAGAACATTAAATAGCAATAAACTTAATTTATTATTAAATTAGATAAAAGTGCAAAAATGTCTACCATGGGAATCGAACACATGACCAAATTAGTGGACACTCAGCATCTAACACTACACCAACAAATATTTGATGAACCTTCTTGAAACTAATTTATTAATATTTGGAGCAAAGGGGGTGCGGGTGAACCCCCTATAAAAACGCCACTGCCTCACACAACACTTTTGGCCATTGAATTTTTTTTTGGTGACGTGGGAACCCGCAGCCGCTACCTTCGGTGCGCACTGGTTAAACCCTCGGGTATATGTGATAGCCTGCAAACCACATACACCAGTTAAGCCACCCGAGGATGATAGGCTCGAAGTCTATTTAGGCATGGATTTGGGCCAAGAATGCTCCACAAGATTTTGCTCTTGGGGAGGCTTGAACCCGGGTCTCCTGGAATTTCACCCAAGTTTTAACAACTAGACTCCACCCTTGCGGGCAGCCATTACAATTAACTCCTAATTTGGAACATATTGGTTTTAGCCGTTTAATTTTTGCGGCTTAATTTAAGCTACTTTAATTTATTTTATTAGATTTTATGATAATAATTTGAAAAATAGTCATATTTTTAATGTTGTTAAAACTTGCAAGCTAAGATCAAATTTTGTATGTCTTATATATAAATTTAAGGATGAATTAAAAGGGTAAAATAGTATTTACAATAAAAAATCATAGAAATTGAGTTATTCAACGAACCAACATGCATAAATTTATTTCATGGGAAGAGACGATTTCTAGATGGCAACCAAATAAGTTATGAGTATTTTCCACAAATATATGTAGGAACTTAATTCATATGAATTTCTACTTTCCACATGAAATTAATTTCAACATCAACCAAACGACCCCAAAGAGTACATATAAATAAGTTGATAAAAAAAATCAGGACCAATAGTGGATATAAGTATTCTATTTTTGAAAATCACTTCATAAAATAGCCCATTTTATTAACTATGGAATACAAAAGTGATATAATAAAGGGTTTTTTTATTTAACACCACCTTTAAAAAACTTTTTCTTCCAAACACCACCTTTAAAAAAATAATTTGTCAAACACCACCTTAAATAAATTTTTTTTTGTCAAACACCACATTTTAGCCAAAATTTCAGTGTTTGTGATGGGGTGACTTTCAGTCGATGTTTGAGATAGCAAACGAGGTCGGTTTAGAGTGTTCTTGAACTCGTTGGAAAGGTGGGAGTACAGGCTTTCCAACGGTTGTCAACACGGTGGTCAAAGATGTCCTTATGTGGGGTAGATTGATGTGTAAAGTAAGTTGATTAGAGAAATAGCTAGAAATTTGGGATTACAACGAGTTGTTAGAGGGGTTTTCAAGGGTCTTTAAATGGGGTTATGATGTTTGGTTTGATTTGAAATTTGGTATGTAGGTTGAGGGGAGGGCAAGGTATGTTACAGCTGTGTTCACTGTGGTGGTCGTTGGTGCAAGTGGTGGTTCAACGGGAGTGAATTGACCCACGAAAAATCCTATTTCAACTTGCATTAACCCTATGTGACTAACCTTACTTCACACATCAATCTACCCCACATAAGGACACTTTTGACCACCGTGTTGACAACCGTTGGAAAGCCTGTACTCCCACCTTTCCAACGAGTTCAAGAACACTCTAAACCGACCTTGTTTGCTATCTCAAACATCGACTGATAGTCAGCCCATCACAAACGCTGAAACTTTGGCCAAAATGTGGTGTTTGACCAAAATTTTTTTTTTATTAAAGGTGGTATTGGACAAATTATTTTTTTAAAGATGGTATTTGGAAGAAAAAATTTTTTAAAGGTGGTGTTAGACAAAAGGTTTTGGGATGAAATTACTTTAAATGTTACTATTTCATTGTATCTCAAAAAAATGTACTTTACATATTTTTAAAATTTGTATGAACAAAAGTATGTAAATAAATAAATAAATCTAATATCTAGAGCTGGCAAATAACATTATTCTTGATGAGATCAATCGTTAAATGGATTGAAGGAGACAAGTTGTTATGAGAATGTTGCTTTTGTTTTTTTAATTGTATTTCAAGAATGGCTAAAAAATGTTTAATGTTACAACACTTGAGCCTCCCCCCACCCCCCACCCACCCACCCAACCAAAACCCCAAGCCAATCCTGTGTAACACAAAAGTAATTTTTTGGTGTTAGTTCAGTGGTTTTGGGTTAAACTTTGAAGTTTATTAAAGGCAGGAATTGAGAGCTTTTAGATTTGAATCACGAGCCGATGATCACTTAGTCACTGCGGCTCACGAAGGAGATGACTTACATGGTCCATGTCGTGGCACGATAATACATGGACCCAAAGGGGATTCAGCCCCTCCTTATCGAAAAAAAAGCTCCATTGTTTTGTGATTTTTGGGTATATTTGTGTTAAAAGACCTTATATATATTAAACAAATATATTAAATTCGTTTGAAAAGAGTGAGAAGATTTTATAAGTATATATCTTGATTATTTTTCTTTTTATTATATGTTAATTTCATTTTTTTTGTTTATCCATATTAACCAAACATACAACATAGGTGGTCAAAAATTGCAAAGCATCTACCCGGACGAACGGATAATGAGATAAAAAATTACTGGAGGACCAGAATCCAAAAGCATATAAAGCAAGGAGAAAGTAGCAGTCAATCAAGACAGAGCTTGGATCAAACAGAGCAAGCAAGTTCAAGTCAGATTTCAATGATATGTGAATCTACTCCTTCCTATCCTACACACAACAATATTAATATTAATAATAATAATAGTAATGCGAATAATGATTACAATAATAATAATAATCCGTATTTGACTACAATGTCAAGTTCATCTTCATATCCTGGGAATCAAATGGAGGCCACATACAATTTGATGAATCCCCATTTGCAGCCGGAGACACAGGAACAACATTTCTGGGCAAATCCCGATGAAGATCTTTGGTCCATGCAACTATTTAATGGTGATTAATAATCTTATTTTGAGCAACTTAGACTACGAGATAACAATTTCAATATGGATGGATAGTTATAAGAGAATATATATATATTCTACGACACATTATACAACACAGACGAGTTTTCCAATTTTTGACACTCCTAATATTTATTTTTGCTTCCTATACATAAATATATATATAGCGAGGATCCTGTGAGGTCTACATCTTAAATGAGCATCGAACCTGCGACCTCACGAATCAAGGCCAAACTACTTAACCAACGGGCCACTGTGTCTTTGATGATTAACATAATATTGCAAAATATTTATGACGCTAAAATGCTCTAAGCAAAAATCAAAAACACCCGCTACTAGGAGTCAAACACTGGACCTCCGAATTCAAAGACCAACACCTAAACCAATGAGCCACTAAGACTTTGTTGAAGAGTATCATATAGTATAAGATTTATACAATTTTATACAAGATATTTGTTTAGAAGTAACTTAACCAGCAGACCCGTTTTGCATCAATTTTTTATTTGTTCTTCTGGCTTCTTTTTTTGTTACCTTGTTAATGGCTTATTCTCGAGTTTTTTTTATCCGATTTTTTTTTTCATTTTTTTCGTAATATTGTTTTGAAAAACTCGTGATATTGTATTGAGTAACTTGTGCTATTCAAATGAAAAAAAAATTCGAGAAAAAAAAAATTGCGAAATTTTTTTTCGAAAATTTGTTTTTTTCGAAAATTTTCTTTTTCATTTTTTTTATTCGATAAAAAAACTTCGACATGTGTACCTACACATTCAAAGTTTTGTATCTACGCATTTAGAGATGTGCATCTACGCATTTAAAGGTGTTTAACAGTTTATCTACGCATTTAAAGGTGTGTATCTACGCATTTAGCCATATGTATCTACGCCTTTAGAGATGTGTATCTACGCATTTAGCCATGTGTATCTATGAATTTAAAGGTGTGTATCTACGCATTTAGCCATGTGTATCTATGCATTAAAAGGTGTGTATCTATGCATTTAGCCATTTGTATCTACGCATTTAGAGATGTGTATCTACGCATTTAGCCATGTGTATCTACGCATTTAATGGTGTGTATATACGCATTTAGACATGTGTATCTACGCATCTAAAAATGTGTACCTACACATTTAAAGGTGTGTATCTACGCGTTTAGACAAGTGTATCTACGCATTTAGACATGTGTATCTACGCATTAAGAGATGTGTATCAACACATTTAGCCATGTGTATCTACGTATTTAAAGGTGTATATCTACTAGACATGTGTATCTACGCATTTAAAGGTGTGTATCTACGCATTTAGACATGTGTATCTACGCATTCAAACATGTGTATATACGTATTTAGAGATGTGTATCTACGCATTTAGATATGTGTATCTACGCATTTAGAGATGCGTATCTACGCATTTAGCAGTGTGTATCTACGCATATAAAGGTGTGTATCTACGCATTTAAAGGTGTGTATCTACGCATTTAGACATGTGTATCTACACATTTAGACATGTGTATCTACGCATTTAAAGGTGTGTGTCTACGCATTTAGCCATGTGTATATACGGATTTAAAGGTGTGTATCTACGCATTTATTCATGCGTATCTACGCATTTAAAGGTGTATATCTACCCATTTAGAGATGTGTATCTACGCATTTAAAGGTGTGCATCTACGCATTTAGACATGTGTATCTACGCAATTAAAGGTGTGTATCTACGCATTTAATCATGTGTATCTACGCATTTAGCCTTGTGTATCTACGCATTTAGACATATGTATCTGCGCATTAAGAGATGTGTATCTACGCATTTAGCCATGTGTATCTACGCATTAAGAGATGTGTATCTACGCATTAAGAGATGTGTATCTACGCATTTAGCCATGTGTATCTACGCATTTAGCCATGTGTATCTACGCATTTAATGGTGTGTATCTACGCATTTAGACATGTATATCTACGTGTGTATCTACGCATTCTAACATGTGTATCTACACATTTAGAGATGTGTATCTACGCTTTTCAAGATGTGCATCTACGCATTTAAAGGGTTTTTCAAAACAATATTACGAAAAAAAATGAAAAAAAAAATTCGAGAAAAATAATATTTGAAAAAAACATTTCGAGAAAAAAAATTTCGAGAACCAAAAAATTTCGATAAAAAACATTTCGAGAAGAAGCAATTAACAAGGTAACCAAAGAAAAAACAAGAAGAATAAATAAGAAATTGATGCGGAACGGGTATACTTGTTAAGTTAATTCCAAACAAAGATCTCGTATAAAATTTTTTAAATATTATACAATATGAAAGTTATTAGGAAAGGGTATATGGAATAATGGAGAAGGCATTGGTGTTTGAAACATGTGGTACTAGGTTCGATCCCCATTTCCGAAAAACCAGAGTTCACGAATCCTGTATTAAATTTAATACAATATTACATTAATCAATAATGTCGCTGTGGCTGATTTGGTAAGCTATTGGGCATTGAAACGCGTGGTCGCGTGCTCGACTCCCACAGTTGTGAATTTTGCTTTTTTGCTGAAATTGTACATCATTTAGGTGGCATCATCTCATGGTTCTTCTTGTAGATCCAATGGTTCTTATTGGTTTGCAAACCTCAATCCTCATTTAAGATCATAGACCTCACAAGATGCAATCTCTCTCTCTCTCTCTCTCTCTCTCTATATATATATATATATATATATATATAATATATATATATATATAGAAATTGAATCACGTGAGGCCGGTCTCTTAGGGTGAGGCTGTCGGACCCTTCTAAACCGTTAGATTTAAGTATCACGGACGCACCAGATTGTGCCAGGTGTCCTATATAAAAAAAAAAAAATCTGACACTCCTTACTTCATTTCGCGTCTTTTCAAATTCATTCAATCACAAAACCATTGCGCTCTCTCTCTCTCTCTCTATCTCCCTCGCTCGTTCGCTTGCTCGCTCGCTCGCTCGTCCGCTCGTCTTCTTCCCGGAATCTATCGTTGTCCTTCATTTTCTTCGTATGTTTCTTCATCTTTCTTCATCTTTGAATTTGCATGTAGTTAGTCTGTTACATTTTTGTCAGCAAGTTATTTAAGTAGTTTAATTACTGATTTGCGTTTTTTTTTGTTTTTTTTTTGCTATTTTCTTGCTCGATTATCATTAGTTGAATGTTTATTGTTATTTTCCATTGTTAGTGATATCTAGGGTTTGTGATGAAAATATCTAGGGTTAATTAGGATGTTGTTTCTTATAAGTACTGAAATGTCGTTTTTCTTTGCTATTTTCCTACTCGATTATCATTAGTTGAATGTTTATTGTTATTTTTTCATATTAGTGATATCTAGGGTTTTGAGATGAGAAATGAGTTTATGTGATCGTAAGAGTTTTGAGTAAGTTTCAGTAGTAAGTAGTATTCGTGTCAGTAACATAGCCATCTAGTTTCACAAAATAAGCATGTAGTTTCACTTCATAAGCTTCTAGTTTCACAAGTTAAGAATTCAAAAAAACAGGCTGATTTTTCATCAGGTTTCACAATATAGCCAACTAGTTTCACAAAATAAGCATGTAGTTTCACTTCATAAACTTCTAGTTTCATAAGTTAAGAATTCAAAAAACAGGCTGATTTTTCAACAGGTTTCACAATATAGCCAACTAGTTTCACAAAATAAGCATGTAGTTTCACTTCATAAGCTTCTAGTTTCACAAGTTAAGAATTCAAAAAAACAGGCTGATTTTTCAACAGGTTTCACAATATAGCCAACTAGTTTCACAAAATAAGCATGTAGTTTCACTTCATAAGCTTCTAGTTTCACAATATAACTCTTAGATTCACATAATAAGTTTCTTTCAGTTTTAAGTTTATTTTCTATTATTTTCAGTTTAAGGTTCTTTTTCTGATTCTGTGATTCTCAGTCATTATTGTGTGAAACTAGAAGCTTAGGTTGTGAAACTAAGCCTTTTATTATGTGAAATCTAAGAGTCTGTGTTTCACAATGTATGTTTTTTGATTCTATTTTGTAATGCTTGTAGGTTACTTTGTGGTTTAAACTTAATTACCTTTAGTCAAATATGGAAAACTGGTGCAAGGGGTGGGTAGTGAATCTTCACGCAGAAGATAAAGCAAAATATGTCCAGAATTACATAACAGAAAAAAAAGAGGCCATGGCATTCTCATTTACTCCCTTACGGACTGTTGAGCTCACAAACAACTGTTATCAACCCCAACTGGCTGTTTTTAATAATCAAGATGTAATGAATAACATCTTCAAACAACTTAAGTGTAACCTAGATAAGGCAAACATGGCATTGGTCTGTCGGAACTGGTGTCAGCTTTTCCTCCTACACCCTAGTGCACCTCTCATTCGAGTTGCGTATGGGATTTCTCTGCGTATCAATGATGTCAATGGTGTGAGAATAGTTCGTAGGGGTGCTAGAATCATTTATAAAAGATGCAAGTGCTTTATGACAAATGATCCGGGATCTAAATTACTCCTACATTATTTGCAAAGTGAAAATCCTTACCAAAGTGAACACCTTAGAGATCTCACTGATGCTGAAATCGACCAAACACAAGAGATGCTTGACATTTTAGATGTGCCATCTCCAGAACTTGACTTAGCAGTTGCTACTTCGACAGAGTTGATGACTCGGGCAAAACTATCTTATTTTGATTTGCCTTTCTTGGCATTCAATATGTAGCATAGCTGCTCAACTTTGTATCACTTTTTTGCATCTTAGTGGCTGGCCTAAATGTCTTTTTGTAGTGCTCTTCTGTAATTACATGTATCAAGCCAGCCTTTTGTGTAATTATCTAGCTATGTATGAATGATATTTTTAATTAATCAAGTTTCTTTTCCTTATTATCTTAAGTTTCTTTTTCTTCTTTGTGAAACTAGAAGCTTATGTTGTGAAACTAGAAGCTTATGTTGTGAAACTAGAAGCTTAACTTGTGAAACAAGAAGCTTAGGTTGTGAAACAGGAAGAACATACTGTGAAAGTGTGAAACTGTGAACTTGTGAAACTAGATGCTTAACTTGTGAAACAAAAATCTTAACTTGTGAAACTAGAAACCTATTGTGTGAAACCAGAAGTTTATTCTGTGAAACTAGATGCTTCTTTTGTTTCACAGTTTAAGTTTCTTATTCTGTGAAACTAGAATCTTTGCTTGTGAAACTAGAAGCTTATTAGCTTGTGAAACTAGAATATTATATTGTGAAACTAAGCCCCTATTCTGTGAAATTTAAGAGTTTGGCTTTCACAATGTAAGTTTCTTGTTTAAGTGTTCTTTTCCTTATTCTGTGAAACTAGAAGCTTAGCTTGTGAAACTAAGCCCTTATTATGTGAAATGTAATAGTCTGGGTTTCACAATGTATGCTTGTAGGTTACCTCTGGTCAATTATGGAAACATGGTGCAAGGGGTGGGTAGTGAATGTTCTTGCAGAGGATAAAGCATATTTTGTCCGGAATTATATAAGAGAAAAAAAAGAGGCTATGAAATTCTCATTTGCTCCCTTACGGACTGTTGAGGTCACTAACAATCGTTATCAACCCCAACTGGCTGTTTTCAATAATCAAGATGTAATGAATAGCATCTTCAAACGACTTAAGTGTAACCAAGATAAGGCAAACATGGCGTTGGTCTGTCGGAACTGGTCTCAACTTTTTCTCATACACCCTAGTGCACCTGTCATTGCAGTTGTGTATGGGATTAATCTGCATATTAATGATGTCAATGGTGTGAGAATCATTCGTAGGGGTTATAGAATAATTTATAAAAGATGCAAGTGCTTTATGACTAATGATCCGAGAGCTAAATTACTCCTACATTTTTACCAAGGCGACAATCTTTTGCAAAGAGGACACCTTAGAGATCTCACTGGTGCTGAAAACCCAAAAGTGAAAGTGTTGATTGACAATTTACATGTGCCATCTCCAAAACATGACATATCACTTGATACTGCAGCACGCTTGCTGACTCGGGCAACTTTATCATATTTAGATTTACCTTTGTTGCTCGATATATAGCACAGCTCCTCAACTTTTGTATCACTTTTTGCCGTGATAGTGGCTGGTCTAAATGTGCTCGGTTTTAGTGTTTTGTAGTGCTATGTATGAATGATATTTTTAATGAATCAAGTTTATTTTCCTTATTATCTAGCTGTGTGAATCTAAGTGCCTGTTTTTTTGATTCTCATCCCATATCTTAAGTTTCTTTTCCTTATGTTGTGAAACTACAAGCTTATGTTGTGAAACTAGAAGCTTGTATTGTGAAACTAGAAGTTTATGTTGTGAAACTAAAAGCTTATGTTGTGAAATCTGAGGGTTTGGGTTTCACAATGTAAGCTTCTCGTTTCAATGTTATTTTCGTTATTCTGTGAAACTAGAAGCTTAGGCTGTGAAATTAATACCTTATTATGTGAAACTAGAAGCTTAGCTTGTGAAACTAAGCCCATAGCTTCCTGTTTTCCTACATTTCTAAAATTTCATGTGGTATTGATGTGTTGTGTTGTTTGTGTACTGCTTTCATTTCCAGTTCCTATTTATACAAAAAATGGTTATTGACGGTTGGTGCAAGGGGTGGGTAGTCAATGAAGTTGCAGCAGATTTAGAGGATTTCGTTAACTCCAAAAAACATCCATTAGCGGACATGAACTTCACTAGCAACCGTAACCAAGCACCATTATATTCCGTTTTCACCAATGAAGACTTAGTTGACTCCATATTTCAGCGACTTAGCAATGACGATAAAACAAACATGGGAATGGTTTGCAAAAGATGGTGTCAGTATTTTCTTATTCATCCACGTGCGCCATTCATTCGGAGCGCATATTGTCTTACCCTGCGCAAAAACGACATCAATGGTGTCCGTATTATTCGTAGTATTCGTAGGGGTGGCAAAATCATTTACAAAAGGTGCAAGTGTTTCCAGGAATCATCAAAGGGAATTGAGACTCTCTTGCATTTCAGTCAACTGAAAAATCCATTCCAACAAGAACACCTTTGCGACCTTACAGCTGATGAAATGACAACAGTTATTAATTTCGTAAAGTCTTTGAAAGCACGACCAGAAGTGTGTAGCCTACTAGATACCTTCGCATACTACGAGTTATATCGGATGACAACATCAACGCCATCTCCTGCTGACTTAGCAAATTTGGAGTACTGAAATTTGATGTGTCCTTTTTTTTCTCTGAATTTTAAGTGCTTGAATCTGTGCATGTACTGGCTGACCTAAATGAATGAGCCAGACTATTTTGTAATTATCTAGCTATGTGTAATTATCTAGATATGTATGAATGATCTTTTTAATTAATCAAGTTTCTTTTCCTTTTTATTTTGTGAATATCCGAATCTAAGAGCTATTCTGTGAATGTCAGCTCTTATTCTGTGAAACTAGAAGCTTATTTTGTGAAACTAAGCTCTTATTCTGTGAATCTAAGAGTTTGGGTTTCACATTGTAAGCTTTTTTGTTTCACAGTTTAATAATTTTGTTTTCTTTATTCTGTGAATGTCAGCTCTTATTCTGTGAAACTAGAAGCTTATTTTGTGAAACTAAGCTCTTATTCTGTGAATCTAAGAGTTTGGGTTTCACATTGTAAGCTTTTTTGTTTCACAGTTTAATAATTTTGTTTTCTTTATTCTGTGAATGTTAGCCCTTATTCTGTGAAACTAGAAGCTTATATTGTGAAACTAAGCTCTTATTCTGTGAATCTAAGAGTTTGGGTCTCACATTGTAAGCTTCTATGTTTCGGGTGTCGAATCTACCGTTCGACTAAGAAGCAAGGTAAGGGTTTAGGGTTGGATTAGGGGGATCCGCGGTAGCGGATCCCCCTAATCCAACCCTAAACCCTTTCCCGTCCCGTTTTAAGTTTAGGAATACCCGGCCCCATATTTTCACCCGTCCCAAAAAAGGGTTCACCCGTCCCCCTCTAGGGTGTCTTATTTGCCGTTCGACTAAGAAGCAAGGGAACGGTTTAGGGTTGGATTAGGGGGATCCGCGTGTTGGAGTGAGTGTCCTCGACAATAGTGTGATCACGTCAATTATATTAATTATATTGACAAAACTCTATAAAAGAATATTCATGGGATGATTCTTATCATAAGTCAACTGGTCAACATTAATCGGTAATGATTGGCTTGCTAGAGTTTGACATTACTGTCGTAATGACGGTGGTGACCAGTTGATCCCTTTAGGTCACACCTTTAGGACAGCTATCTCAATATTAAATGTAACAACTGTATAATGATACGAGTTAATACATTTCTAGATTATGAATAAAAGGAGGAAATAATTTATAATAAGATTATAAATTATCTTAGTGATCGAAATATCATCACTATTAATTATCTGTTTTATGAAACATGATAATAAAATGAATGAATTGAATTAACTACAATTGTTGTAGAATACGATTAAATAATTATATGAAATTATTTAATTACTAATTTACGATAAAAGGTTTAAAATGTTAAACTACGTAAATAATATAATCGTAATGTTAAGTCACGGATGGGATCCGTTTTGGTCATGGTGACCGTGTGATATGTCACACTTAGACCTACACATTTTACATAATACATTATGTATTAGGAACATAAGGGAAACATGCAATTAATATGATAAGGCATGCTTGGGACATTTGAGAGAATTGAGAGCCAAGTGATTGGGCACTCTACCCTTGGTCTCGGCCGTCCCAAAGAGAGAACAAAAGAGAGTTTTTGTTCCCTCTTCTCAAGTTCATACATTCATTCTATTCACAACTAGGGTTTTGTTTTTGTGAGAGAAAAACATAAGAAAAGAAAGAAAAATAATTCCTTCTTGTATAACCCTAGCCGTGTGCCTCATTCAATCTAGTAAGCTTGTGTGTTGGTTCTAGCAAAACAATATACAAACATTGAGAGTTAGTGTGTCTTGGTGTTCATCTTTTGGAGGTCATCATCTCTTTGAAGGTTCAAGGAGGATCATCCACACATTAAGCTCAAGAACAAGTGAAGAAGGTGACTTCACTTGTGCCCTTATTTTGCCGAGATATCCAATGTAAGGGAGCTCATTCTTACTCCTTAATCTCGTCATAATCACTAGTTAAGCATGCTAAAGATCTATAATTTATATGATAAATAAAACTAGTATGACTATATAGGTATATGAACCTAACAATTGGTATCAGAGCACTTGTTGTTGCATGCTTAATCGGTTTATAGTTTTTCCGAGTTTTTTGAGACTTAAAACAAAACTAATATTTAAAGACCCTTATATATATCACTCGAATTTTTGGCATGTAAATTAAATCTGGTCCTAAAATGTTTTTAGGTTATATGATAATTTATGAGATTTAATATATTGTTCATAATTAAGATTTTAATCGTTTAAATGCATTTTTATGACAAAATCGAGTTAAATGATTAAAATAGAAAGAAAATGTTTCTAGCCTTGTAATTTTCACACGACCTCACATGCTAATTTTACTTAATGTATGTAAAATTTTGGTACAATATGACTTTGTATAGCATGTTTTACGATTTAATTGTTAAAACCGTAAAAAGAGGTAATTTGGCCATTTATATACGATATTTCGAAATTTATTTCGGTTAAAATGACCAAATTTTTACATTATAAATATTCAAGTAATATTTTCAGAATGTTAGTGAAAATGAAAATCCAAAATTTCGAATTTTATAAATTGTTTGGATTTAATTCGTAAATGTTATACATTTTAAAGGCATTATGAACGATGTTAAAATAATTAAAATGTTAATTATTATCAAAATTATTTATGACTAATTTTGAATCCTAAAATGTGTTAGGATATTATTTAGAACATAAGTTGTGTATGTTTTAATTTATGCATTTTTAAAAGGAGTTAAAAATGCTAAAATCTCATAAAACCGGGTTAATTTCGAAATAAAGAGTTATTAGGGCGATTTGGCATTAAAATGAACATATTTATAATATTTTATATTGCTGCGTTTTTCTCATGAATGTCATTTTATATTGCATAATTTTGAATCATGTAATTATTCTAGTATGGCCTTAGTTTTAAATTGGTATTTCCCGTAATGTAAGGGGTTACCAATTCGGTTGTAATTTTGTGATCTCGTATCACCCAATTGTAATTTATTTCTATTTTATAATGTATAAAGTAGACTAGAAAAGTTGTAATATTTGTAAAATCCGGAGTTCCTTGAAGACGGTGCCATTCGGAAAGGAGTTCCGATCAAGACGGTGTTTGCCTCGATTTGCGTGCCTCGTCAAGATCAAGGGACCAAAGGAGTTGGTTTCCGAATTTGTACTCTTGTTATTTCTTTTCTAGGATAAGGCCATACTAGGAATTTATCGCTTGCTTTATTTTGTTTTAATATGTTGCATGCATAGCCAAATCGCCATTAACATATCATGCATATCGAGTATCGGGTCTTCAACGTATCAATTTTTATCGATAATTCACCTAAATTAGTTCACTTAAAAGGAGATAGATAATAATTGATAAGATCTCTTACGTTTAAAATATTGAGACTTAGCCTTACCAAAGAGTATGGACCCATGAATCCCTTCTTCACAAATATGTAGGCTCGGCTAAACCGGGGTACTAAAATTGTCACGTTGGGTAAGTGGGGTAATGACGATTACACCTTGAAATTTGGTCGATCTCAACGAAGGTATTCGTAACCGTAGTTGCAATAAGTTCGGGCTATAGATAATTTTGAGAAAATTGTCGACCGAGAGTTCTAAGAGTAGAACCGATTAAAGGGTTAATCCACCAAATTATACCAATACGGGTTGAATCGGCTACACCGTGCCCGGATTAGTATGGGTTTGGGTCTCGGGTTTATTTACTTAATTGTGTAAGAGATCGTTAAGTAAATACTTAACTTGTTTAAAACGTTTAACAAGTTTTTAATGATGAACGTTAATTTTCCTTCATTTCCGTTTTTGTAGTTATTTTATCGCAATGGATTCATTCAACCCTATCACTATTGATTCTTGTCATAATGTTTTCGACGATATTTGCAACCAAAACAACATTGATACTACTAGAGAAGTTCATTTCGGAACGGGTCCGGATGGCAGTATTAACTTCATTTCTTCTCTCCCACCTCCCAAAGGTTCATTTCTTGACACGGCTTATATAGATGAGCTAAATGAAGAAATGGACGCCTTATACTTGAAGGAAAGAGCTTATGATGAAGCTAGTGGGAGTTCTAGCAAGAAAGGTCTTGCAAAGAATAAAAGGAAAAAGAGAAAGTTAGAGAAAGGGCGATGCCACTATTGTAGTGTCATGGGCCATTGGAGGAGGAATTGCCCCAAGTACTTACGTCATATCCAAGAAGGTCTTGTGATTCCGTTAGGTAATTCCAAATCTGAAATTTTTGTTATTGACATAAATTTTACATCCAACACATCATGGGTATTGGATACCGGATGTGGTTCTCACCTTTGTAATCGTTTGCAGGGTTTAAGAGAAGTGGAGAAGGTAGACAAGGGTGATATGGATCTCCGACTTGGAAATGGAGCTCGGGTAGCGGCCACTTCAAAAGGAACTTGCACTCTTGCCTTGACGAGTGGATATGAGCTCAAACTCAATAATTGTTATTTTGTACCGTCTCTTTCCAAAAACATTATTTCTGTCGCAATGTTAGACATTGAAGGATATGATTTTTCCATTAAAAACAATTGTTGTGTAATTTCAAAGAATGACATGGTAGTTGGCCGTGCCAATTCTATTAATGGAATATATGTTTTGGAAACTTCTGACTCGTCTAATAATGTCTACAACGTCAATAACAAAAGAATTAAAACAAATGATCCAAATGAATCATATGTTTGGCATTGTCGACTTGGTCACATAAATGAAAATCGCATTAAAAGATTGGTAAAGACCAACATAATCAAACCATTCGAATATGAATCTTATGGAACATGCGAGGCTTGCCTTCTAGGGAAGATGACTCGTAACCCCTTTAGTGGTAAAGGGACACGAGCAAGTGAGTTATTGGGACTTATACATACGGATGTGTGCGGACCATTATCTATCACCGCTAGAGGCAACTATGACTATTTCATCACCTTCACCGATGATTTAAGTAGGTATGGGTATATCTACTTAATGAAGCATAAGAGTGAAGCTTTTACGAAATTCAAAGAATTTCAGAATGAAGTAGAGAACCAACTCGATAAGAAGATTAAAACATTACGATCCGATCGTGGTGGAGAATATCTTAGTAATGAATTTGATTCACATCTCAAGGAATGTGGCATTGTGTCACAACTTTCACCTCCAGGAACACCACAACTTAATGGTGTGGCTGAAAGGAGGAATCGAACCTTATTGGATATGGTCCGATCAATGATGAGCCAAACTAATTTACCCAATTCATTTTGGGGATTTGCGATCCTCACCGCCATCAAATCGTTGAACAATAGTCCAACGAAAGCGACCAATAAGACTCCATATGAGATGTGGAAAGGAAAGGTTCCCAACTTATCCTATATGAAGATATGGGGGTGCGATGCTTACGTCAAGTCGAAAAACGATGACAAACTCGCACCAAGATCCGAAAAATGCATATTTGTTGGTTATCCAACCACCTCTCGTGGCTACCACTTTTACAAACCTCAAGAAAACAAAGTGTTTGTGTCTTCTGAGGCTGTCTTCTTAGAAAAGGAGTTTATTTCTAAGAGACAGAGTGGGAGAAATTTTGAACTTAATGAAGTTCGAGAAGTTCAAGAGCCACAAACTGAAGCTGAGACTGAAGAAGATGTTCCTTCTTCATCCACTTTGGTACCTATTCCACCTAGGAGGTCGAGTAGGGTCCCACATCAACCTGATAGGTATGTTGGACTTATTGAGGAAGATGGTAGCCTGGACGTTTTACTTTTGGAAAGTGACGAGCCTACCACTTACAAAGCTGCAATCTCTAGTCCCGACTCCATAAAATGGCATGAGGCCATGGTATCTGAAATGGATTCTATGCATCAAAACCAAGTATGGGACTTGGTAGACTTGACTAAGGAGATGAGACCTCTCCAATGCAAGTGGATCTTCAAAGTGAAGAATGGCATAGAAGGACATGATGATGTCTATAAAGCTAGGCTAGTAGCTAAGGGTTTCTCCCAAGTCCAAGGTCTTCATTATGATGAAACCTTTGCTCCGGTAGCCATGCTAAGATCCATTAGGATAATGTTAGCGATTGCCGCATTTCATGACTATGAAGTGTGGCAAATGGATGTCAAAACCGCCTTCTTAAATGGGCATTTAAAGGAGGATGTGTATATGATACAACCCGAAGGTTTTGAAGATCCTAAAAATCCTAACAAGGTATGCAAGCTTAAGAAGTCCATCTATGGTCTTAAGCAAGCATCAAGGAGTTGGAATCATCGCTTCAATGAAGTCATAAAAAAAAATGGTTTCACTCGAAGTGTCGAGGAACCTTGTCTATATATGAAGTTCAGTGGGAGCAATGTTGTATTCCTGATCTTGTATGTGGATGACATACTGCTCATTGGAAATGATGTTCCAATGCTTTCATCAGTGAAAGGATGGTTAGGTAACCATTTTCAGATGAAAGATCTAGGAAATGCACAATGCATATTAGGTATCCGGATCTATAGAGATAGATCCAAGAGGATATTGGCACTAAATCAAGAACCTTACATCGATAAGATTCTTCGACGATTCAGCATGGGAAATTCCAAGAGAGGGTTTATCCCCATGGGAAGTGGCATTATATTGAGAAAGTCTCAATCACCCACAGAGCCCAAGGATGTTGAACGCATGAAAACGATCCCTTATGCTTCCGCCGTGGGATCTATCATGTACGCCATGATATGCACTCGTCCTGATGTCTCGTATGCTTTGAGCATGACTAGTAGATATCAAGCAAATCCAGGTGAAGGTCACTGGATTGCTGTCAAGAACATCCTTAAGTACTTAAGAAGAACTAAGGATTCATACTTAGTGTTTGGAGGGGAAGAAGATTTGTGTGTAAAGGGTTACACAGATGCAAGCTTCCAAACAGATAAAGACGATTTTAAATCCCAGGCTGGATTTGTCTTTATCTTGAATGGTGGTGCCATTAGTTGGAAGAGCTTCAAAGAACCAGTCGTTGCGGATTCTACAACGGAAGCAGAGTACATTGCAGCATCAGAAGCTGCTAAAGAGGCAGTATGGATAAGGCAATTTATCGAGGGACTAAGGGTAGTTCCAAATGCTGAAGATCCTATCACCCTGTACTGTGATAACAGTGGTGCTGTCTTTCAGGCTAAGGAGCCGAAGTCTAGTAATAAGTCTAGACATGTACCAAGAAAATATCATGTAATACGGGATTTCATTGATAGGAAGGAAATAGCGATATGTAAGGTTGGGACAGACGATAATGTGGCTGATCCTTTAACCAAACCCTTGTCGCAGACTAAGCATGATTCTCATGCTCGTTCTATGGGTCTTAAGAGTTTACCCAATATGTAACCGATTATGCGATATGAAATGAAAAATGTTGTTTTTACGTTCATATAAGATAATCTCGTTCATCATTTAAAGTTTTATACAACTTGTTTATTTTATATACTTTGTTAAATCCAACAGGATTGTAGGACAATTGTTGAACCCTGTTCAAGTGAACTGGATTAACTTAGTATTGCCCCTAGTCACTTATATGAGGTGACGTCTCGAAAGTGACTAGATTATGATGCGATTGATGGTGAGTTCTTACACCATAGAGTCATAAGGGATGACTAGTCGATCATATAGACAACTGTAAAGTACACTTGTGTCGGGCAGTGACCGCTTATAGAATTCTTTAGAATTCAATGGAGCCTGGTCGTGGCAAGAGCTGCTATATATATTCTTATGAGTCGATTCTTAGACTGGAGACTAGTTGCTCTAGAGGTAACATTATTCAGAATGACTTTGATTTATATTCTACGATCTTCCGTAAAAGGGGTCAAATGGATATATTTTGGGTCACAATGGATGATGTTGACCAAGGAGAACAGTTGGAAAGAAATTGTTCTGCCCCTTGTCAGGGTTATCTTAAATCTCAAGGCCACTCGAGGAGTAGTGAACTGAAAATGCGTGGCCACGCTCGGAGACTGTCTATGGTAGATAATTCCGGTCAAACAGTTACACTCCATGTCGAGAAAAACCACTATTGATTTGATCGCGTGCAAGTACGACCTGAAAGACACCTTGCATTGAGTGGGAGATGATGTAATAGAACAAGAGAATCGGTGATCCACACTTGTGAGGACAAGTGGGAGATTGTTGGAGTGAGTGTCCTCGACAATAGTGTGATCACGTCAATTATATTAATTATATTGACAAAACTCTATAAAAGAATATTCATGGGATGATTCTTATCATAAGTCAACTGGTCAACATTAATCGGTAATGATTGGCTTGCTAGAGTTTGACATTACTGTCGTAATGACGGTGGTGACCAGTTGATCCCTTTAGGTCACACCTTTAGGACAGCTATCTCAATATTAAATGTAACAACTGTATAATGATACGAGTTAATACATTTCTAGATTATGAATAAAAGGAGGAAATAATTTATAATAAGATTATAAATTATCTTAGTGATCGAAATATCATCACTATTAATTATCTGTTTTATGAAACATGATAATAAAATGAATGAATTGAATTAACTACAATTGTTGTAGAATACGATTAAATAATTATATGAAATTATTTAATTACTAATTTACGATAAAAGGTTTAAAATGTTAAACTACGTAAATAATATAATCGTAATGTTAAGTCACGGATGGGATCCGTTTTGGTCATGGTGACCGTGTGATATGTCACACTTAGACCTACACATTTTACATAATACATTATGTATTAGGAACATAAGGGAAACATGCAATTAATATGATAAGGCATGCTTGGGACATTTGAGAGAATTGAGAGCCAAGTGATTGGGCACTCTACCCTTGGTCTCGGCCGTCCCAAAGAGAGAACAAAAGAGAGTTTTTGTTCCCTCTTCTCAAGTTCATACATTCATTCTATTCACAACTAGGGTTTTGTTTTTGTGAGAGAAAAACATAAGAAAAGAAAGAAAAATAATTCCTTCTTGTATAACCCTAGCCGTGTGCCTCATTCAATCTAGTAAGCTTGTGTGTTGGTTCTAGCAAAACAATATACAAACATTGAGAGTTAGTGTGTCTTGGTGTTCATCTTTTGGAGGCCATCATCTCTTTGAAGGTTCAAGGAGGATCATCCACACATTAAGCTCAAGAACAAGTGAAGAAGGTGACTTCACTTGTGCCCTTATTTTGCCGAGATATCCAATGTAAGGGAGCTCATTCTTACTCCTTAATCTCGTCATAATCACTAGTTAAGCATGCTAAAGATCTATAATTTATATGATAAATAAAACTAGTATGACTATATAGGTATATGAACCTAACACCGCGGTAGCGGATCCCCCTAGTCCAACCCTAAACCCTTTCCCGTCCCTTTTTATGTTTCGGGTGTCGAATCTACCGTTCGACTAAGAAGCAAGGGAAGGGTTTTGGGTTGGATTAGGGGGATCCGCGGTAGCGGATCCCCCTAATCCAACCCTAAACCCTTTCCCGTCCCGTTTTAGGTTTAGGAATACCCGGCCCCATATTTTCACCCGTCCCAAAAAAGGGTTCACCCGTCCCCCTCTAGGGTGTCTTATCTGTCGTTCGACTAAGAAGCAAGGGAAGGGTTTAGGGTTGGACTAGGCGGATCCCCCTAGTCCAACCCTAAACCCTTTCCCGTCCCGTTTTATGTTTCGGGTGTCGAATCTACCGTTCGACTAAGAAGCAAGGGAAGGGTTTAGGGTTGGATTAGGGGGATCCGCGGTAGCGGATCCCCCTAATCCAACCCTAAACCTTTCCCGTCACGTTTTAAATCATTAAATAATAAGAGCACTTAGCATTCACCAAAACTGCTTCTAGTTTCACAAGTTAAGCTTCTAGTTTCACAATTTATGACCCTAGGTTTCACAATGTAAGAAAACTTATTCTGTGAATGTCAGGTCTTCTTCTGTGAATCTAGAAAATTATCTTGTGAAACTAAGCCCTTAATCTGTGAATCTAAGAGTTTGTGTTTCACAAGTTAAGGTTCTTGTTTCACAGCTTTATGTTATTTTTCTTTATTCTGTGAATGTCAAAACTTCTTCTGTGAAACTACAAGCTTATTGTTTGAATCTCAGCCCTTATTCTGTGACTCTTAAGAGTCTGGGTTTCACAATGTACTTGTTTCACAGTTTAAGTTTATTTTCCTTTTTATGTGAAACTAGAAGCTTATTTTGTGAAACTAGATCCTTCTTCTGTGAAACTAGAAACTTATTTTGTGAAACTAGATCCTTCTTCTGTGAAACTAGAAACTTATTTTGTGAAACTAGATCCTTCTTCTGTGAAACTAGAAACTTATTTTGTGAAACTAGATCCTTATTCTGTGAAACTTATTTTCTTAATACGTGTATTCTACCATTTATGCATAACAGGAAGCAAGCTAATATGAAGCGATCGGAACATCCAACTAGTGAAATAGTTGAACCTGCTGCAAAAAAGAAACGAAACTATAAAGAGCGATTGCCGTCATTGAGGACCCGGATGTCTCCTGCTGGGCTATACAACTTTATTCAAAGTCCACCCTCAGAACAGCAGATTCAAGCTATCAAAGAAATGGGGTTTGGGTGTCTTTTACTTCTTAAAACGGATGTTCTTCCCGGAAACTTAGCATATTGGCTAGTTTCAAATTACGACCCAATAAAAAGATGTTTGTTGGGTGGGAAGCTTCCGATTTTAGAGGAGGATATACATCTTTGTCTTGGATTGCCAATTGGTCCTAATGTTGTTGTTGAAGCAACAAATGGAGATAAGGACCCCTCTTATTTATCTGCTTTGGAGCAGTTCACTAAACAATATGGTGTTGGTTCCATTGACATCAAACTTGTTCTGCAAAAGTTGATTACACAAAGAGATGGAGGAGATGATTTCAAACGCAACTTCATCGTTTATATTTTCTCTGCTCTTTTAGGCGGTGTCGTTGGGAACAAGGTCAGTTTGAAAGTGCTGAAAAGTCTGGTGAATACTGAGTTGATCTCCAGTTTCAACTGGTGCAACTTTATAAAAAAGAAATTGGCTGACCAAGTTCAGTCTTGGCAAAAGGAAGAGTTTGGGGTTAAACAGTTGAAAGAGAATTGGTTTGGTGGACCGATTATTGTGTTGCTCTTCATTTATCTAGACCGTTGTGTCTTTAAATCCGCATTGTGGGTCGTCAATTTCCTACGTTATCGACTTGGACAAAAGATGCTATATCCAAGAGAATTAAGGACGAATTGAATGACCCAACTTCCAAGGAGAGAACTTTCGGCAGAGGTTCTGTTGAGTCTCCAATTGCCAGACGTGAGCAGCATGAACCTTTGCTTGCTATTGAGTTTGCAACAGCCAAGCAAGCACAAAAATCTAAATCATCTGTTCAGGAAATTGTTGTTCGGCAACCTGAACAAGAAGAATCTGAACAAGAAGAATCTGGAAAATCCGAACAACCCAAACATGAAGGAGAAACTGGAAAGCCTGGCATTTCTGAAGATAGCAGTGATGTGAAGCTTGTTACTGATCTTGTGAAATCAGCAAAAGTAATGGCTCATGCTTTCATGAACTACAAATGTCTTGTCAGTCAAGCTTCCGTCAAATTACCTTCGTCAGCAACAGTTTCTAAACTAGTTGCAGCTGTTGATGGTATTGCAGATGGATTTAGGTTGTCTCAACAAGATAATAATGAGCAGAATGAGGAGAATGTTGAGACAACAAATAATGAGCAGAATGTTGAGACAGCACATAATGATAGTGGGGAGATTGATGATAATTTGGAGATTGATGATAATGAGAAGGCGATTGTGGATGGTACTAGTGAGAATGTTCATGAGGATGTGCATAAATTTTATGGGTGGTCTGAAGCTGAACTGTTGGCGGCATTGGACATAATGGGTGACTCCTTTCAGCCAATACAGCCACATTGTTCACCAGCAAAACCAGAAATGCCAAGCTTTAGGCTCTTTCTAGACGATGACCACTTTTTATCTCCACCCTCTCAACCTGAACGTGAACCTGAACTTGAATCTGAACGTGAACCTGAACCTGAACCTGAACCTGAACCTGAACGTGAACCTGAACATGAACGTGAACCTGAAGCTGAACCTCAACTTGAACATTCAACATGTTGTGATGAAGCCGTACCCGATCGTTCAACATCTTGTGTTCAACCTAATCAGCCTGAACCTTCAACATCATATGTTCATGCTGAAGGACCTGGACGACCTTCTATGTCCACACCAGTGGTAGAGGATCATCCTGTGGTAGGGAGCAGTGATAAAGAGGTCATTGACGTAGGAGATACTCCTCCGAATGTTTACAAGCGTCGATCCAAAGGTGAAAGTCATTCACCTGTCAATCCAAAGGTGAAGAGGGCCATAGTTCCATCAGAGGTCTATCGATCTCCGTATTTGCAAAGAAACATGAATATTCTTAAGGGTTTTACTCAAGAGGAGAAGCCTATATTGGATTTCATCTTTTTGGATTCATGTGAAAGGTATTGACTTATTTTATGAATTTTCAAACCTTGTATTTTAAGATTTCAGCCTGTTTTATTAACATGTTTCACAATATAGCCTTCCAGTTTCACTTAATAAGCTTCTAGTTTCACAGAATAAGCTTCTTGTTTCACAGCCCTTATTCTGTGAAACTAAGCCCTTATTCAGTGAAACTACAAGCTTATGTTGTGAAACTAAGCGCTTATTCTGTGAAATTTAAGAGTTTGGGTTTCACAATGTAAACTTATTGTTTCACAGAATAAGCTTCTGGTTTCACAGGATAAGTTTCTAGTTTCACATGTTAAGCATCTAGTTTCACAGTTTCACAGTTTCACAGTATGTCCTTCAGTTTCACAGAATAAGTTGCTAGTTTCACAAAGTAAGCTTCTAGTGTCACAGGATAAGGTTATTGTTTCACAAGTTAAGCATCTAGTTTCACAGTTTCAGAATATGTGCTTCCTGTTTCACAGAATAAGCATGCAGTTTCACAAATTAAGCTTTTAGTTTCACAGTTTGGTCAAACTTACTAAACATCAAAATACTCTTCTTTTTTAATTTTGATCGTATATTTAATACCATCTGAGGGTGTGACCTATGCTTTTAATGACTGTTTCCAGTGACATTCTTTTCAAAAGTCAAACTCAGCAATTGACAAGGAAGGAATTGATGAGTTTGTCTGAAAGTGATCAAGTATCTTCTGCTGTGATAGATGTTTGGTGTGAGTTTCTAAACAGTAGTGAGAGCTTGAGATCACGAGATTCTGCTTGTCGTTTATTTGTGCCACACTCCACACACAATGTTAGTCTCTCTACCTCTTTTCTATAATCCCATTTTACATGGTGTGCACTTATAATCATTACTCACACATGATTCGATTTTTGTTCCAGTGTCTCGACAATGTTGATGTTGCTGCTACCCAATTAGTAAGTTTTTTTTATATTTGGTCTTATTATATTCAAGCTTTAAGGTGGACTTGTCTTTTTTATTCATTGCATTTTTATCTGTTGTCTTCCAGATTTTGACTCCAATCATCTCTCCCGAATGCCCACCGTTCTTGTTTTGTTTTGATCTGAGACCGGAATCTTGCAAATGCCAAGTCATCCATGCTATGAAAGACAAACCTGTTGATTATACTTCTTTTTTAAAACATACGGTACATCTATTTTACCTATTTTGGGACTCGTTCTTACTCCATTACCTTACTAATTTCTCTTTGTAATTACTCTTTTGTTCATACAGCAACACAGGCTCATCAACCTTCTTCAATCAAAGTTGCCAACAGTGACAAGTATTGCTTCAATGACGATTCCAGAAGTGTTTATCCCAAAATCAAATCTGAAATCCAAACAAATTGATAATGGCCTCTATCTTCTGAACATAATGGAGAATTACAAAGGGAGCAAAACTAATGCTGTAATAACCATAAATACTGTAAGATTGCTTTTCAACATCTAATTTAATTTCTATACAATTGCCACAACTTTATTTCCTAGTTTTTCTGAAACCCATTTTGTTTGCATCAATAGGAAACTCAGCGCAAGCGTTTTGCATTGCGGGTGTGCTATCATATTGTTACATGTTCTGTTAACCTGTCCAAAGAAATAGTCACAAAAGATGCACTAGAATCAAGTTCCTCTATGACACCAACTTTTACTAAGAATGAATTGGTGGCTTGTGTTGGGAGAAGAACAATCATAAGCAAATTGTAATGTCATACTTTTTCTTTGATTTCTTGAATTATGTTTTTTTAAATTGTGTGAGATATATTGACTAATTGCATTTTGTTCAATAATTAAGTGAGGTTCTGGTGTCCACTCCGTGGATGGAAGTCACTAGAGATGCTTTGCAGACCCTTACATCGTGTGGCCTTATTATGGATCAGGTAAGTATTATTTTCCCATTCCTGACCATGTTTCTTTTTTTGCATGGTTCCTTATTTGGTGAATCTCAGACCTTATTCTGTGAATCTTAGAGGTTTTTTTGTGAAACTTGATGGTGATTTCCGTGAAAGTGGATGCTTCATTTTGTGCACGTTTTATTTGTAGATCATTGATATTGTTGGGATTAAGCGAACAGTTGGTAAAACAAATGTGATTTACTTGCCAACGACAGTGATGCCCGTCGTTGAGGGTACCAAAGATAAATTTATAATTCCTAACTTTAACAATAGATAGTGAAAGTCAGGGTCGAACCACAAAGAGGTGGGGAATGTTTATTGTCTTAATGTTAATGTTTAAAGGTAACAAATTTGGGGTTGATTGGTTGATTACTATATCTAAAGCAAAGATTGAAATAAAACAAGAAAAAGATGAGAATAAAATATAATAAAAGAGGATGCTAGGATGTTTGGGTAATAAATAGCTAAGGTAAAATAAATCCTAAGGTCAACATGTATTGCAGTCGCGTAAGGGGGTGTAACATATCTTTTTAGGTCTATGTTACCTAATAGCTCCTTTCGGCCTATGCTATTAGTTCCTAGGTCTCACAATTATTGGGTGTCAACAATAAGGGTGATTCCTAAATCCCAGGTCACATACCTTTCAGCCTTGAGTAACCTATCCGTCTTAAAGTGTAAATCAATGTCCTTCCCGTATCTTTCAATCTTGGGTAGGTCATTACTAACATCCTACAAGTCTCCTATTGGTCTCATTGCAGGATATTATAATTGACAAGAAAAGACGAAATAAGAAAACATACGCGAGTGGTCGACCGACCGGCTACTCCAGTCGGCTGACCACGGCCTCGGTCGACCGACCGGTTATTCCAGTCGGCCGACCGTGGTCCTGCTACAGGTCGGTTTTTCGGATTTTATTTACCTATGCATATTATCCCCTACATCCTAACATATGAAAATTAGCTACTCATAACTGTTAAGACGATTGTAAAATTGGGAATAAACATGGAGAACATAGTAAATAATCTAAGCATGCAAGATTCAATAAAGCTTGGGATTCTAACTTAACAATTGTAATAAAAACAAGAACGATAATAAAGCAAGATTAAAAGAGTAATTACCACAATTTGGAATTAGAGCAGAAAGAAACTAACTTTATTGATGAATGCTTGGGAACTTATTGAAAGATTACAAAACTAAAGCTTGAATAAAACTAAATATGAATTTGATAATAGATGGTCTAAGATCGATTAAAAGAGATCTCTAACCCTAATCATAAGATTGGTTTATATAGGGTAAAAACTAAGAGTTTCCTTATAATTCTAATTCTACTTTATTTCCGAAAAAGAATCGCATGGGCTTCGTTCTGGTCGGCCGACCCGTTTAGCTGGTCGGTCGACCGCTTCTTGCTGGGCTTCTCTTATTTCCGGCCCTTCTTGAAAATTGGGCTTTATGAAAATCAGGCCTGGTCGGCCGACCCGTTTTGCTGGTCGGTCGACCGCTTCTGTACGGAAATCTTCGGATTTCTTCTGTTTTGATTCTTGGTACTTGATTTTGACTCCAGTTGACTTTCCATTTATTCCTTAATTAAGCAAAAGACTTGAGGATATGAATTTGGTGCTAAATCGTCTCTTTTCCGCATAAATCTGCAAAAGTGCATAAAAATACGAAAGTACACAATTTGTGGGAAATGAAGGCTAAAACATAGTAAATGAGCGACCAAATACGTGTAAAAAATAGATGTAAAACATCATAAAATAGACACGTATCAAATTCCCCAAACCAAACCCTTGCTTGCCCTCAAGCAAGAAATAGACTCGATCTTAACTAATGGAACGATTTCAATCTCAGAGCGAAATTTACATGTAAGCCTAAACCAATGCCAAGAACAAAAATGAGAAAGTATTTAAATCATGCAAACGAGTTATAGGGTCGTCAAACTTGCAAACATAAAGACTATAGAGACTTTATACCATGGACTCTCGCGGTACGCTCGAGACACTCATGAAGCAAAGGGTGAGTATATGAAAAAGATAGAAAGAAGTATATTTGTAATGACACTCACCTAACTACGACCCATGGAGACATGCCTGCAACCTAACATGAACAAGAATTCTACAACTTCGTATAACAATCTCATTTAAGTGGCCTAAATACATGCAAATGAGGTAATGAAAGATATGTGAGGTAAAAGGTAAAAAGTGGTTAAGATATTTTTTGATTTGTGGGGTCAGTAGCCAAGCTAGTAAAACTGATTTCCAACAACAAACTTCACCCTTTTGATATTAGGAATGTGCTCTTTTGTAGCACAACTCTCACTTTGAATATAAGAAAGGACTCCCAAATATTTTGAATGAGGTACGGGAGTGAGAACTCATAAAAGAAAGCAATTTGGAGCGTTTTTTTTTTTTTTTTTTTTTTTCTGATGGTGCCAGGTGGTCGACCGACCTATACAGGCGGTCGGTCGACTGCCTTCTGCATTTTCCGGATTTTTTTTTCTTTTCTTTCTTTCCTTTCTGAATTTTTTTTTTCTGTTCTTGTTCTTTTCTTTCTTTCTTTTCTTTTCTCTTTGCTTAAGATAGCTTACAAACCAAGATACCTCCAATAAGTCAAACCAAAGACCACAGATACTAGCTTGGAAAGGTAGGCTAAGTATGGGATGTAGTTTTGGGGGAATAAAAAGGCAAATTTGGCTTTGTGAAGCTTATGGGTGAATATGAGAAAAGGGATCCCAAATGCACGTATCAAGACTCACAAAACGAGATAGTAAAACAAGTATATAGCAATTCAAGTTCATGTTTATGCATATTGATGTAACATGTTCCAAGGGGAGTACTACTCACATCCTAGACGACTGGTTTAAGAATGAAACCAGGAATAAGGCTCTAAAACTTAGAATGTATAAGTAGGTCGCCAAGGTATAAGTCAAGTCTCAAGATATGCAAGTTGACAAAAACTCGTAGATATGCAAAAGACTCTTATACTAAAACAAGTTGACAAGGCAAGGTAAAGGCATAAACATGTAAGATAGCTAAAATCATCCTTGAAATACTTTCGTTCCGACTCGACCTATATGCTAAAATAAACGTGCATTTTTTTGGAATTTTTGAATTTTTGAATTTTTTTTGGATTTTTGTATATATAAGGAAAATAAATAAAAGAACGATGCAAGACAGAAATGCAATAAACGTGTGACAGAATGTAATGCATGTGACACGAAACCATTCCCCAAACCAACCCGCACAATGTCCCCATTGTGCAATAGCCTAAGTAAAGGTTTCAGAAATTTAAAAACAAATGCAAGTAAAATAAAATAAAGGAAAAATTGGAAAGAACTTACTGGGTTAAAAGATGCATGAGAAAAACCTCCCCAAACCAGCGTAAGCTGGGAGGTTTTGGTGGCTAGTAGTGCCACTCAAGTATCCAAGTTGATTTCACGAGTTCCAAGGAAGAGAAACGAAAGACTGCAGCGGACAGTAGGTCGACCGACCGGTGTTTCTGGTCGATCGACCTCCTGTGAACAGCGGGAAAATCTGCGATACAGCGCCTCTGGTCGACCGACTGATGATTCTGGTCGGTCGACCATCTGCGTCCTGGAGGTCTTCATTTCTTCGTAAATCCTGAAAAAGCAAGAAAATATGCGCGCCCAACAATGCGCGAGATGCCCGGAACGATTCTTAAAGTCTTAACTACTAGTAAACAAAACTAAAAAGTCTCACACAACATAAAGTAAATTGTCTTAAGACTGCAACTTAAAAACAACTATCCGCTAAAGATGCGGAAGATATCCGACCACGGCTTCTGACGGTATGCCGTAGTCTCCACGGTGTTTGCTTTAGTGGCAAAACACATCTTCTTTCCGTCGTCGCAAAGCATATGCGACGGTCTCTCCTCTTGAGCCTGCCTCTTCTTCTTTTTCTCCTCTCGATCCACGACATCTGGATCTTCATCTTCTTCATAGCTTAGGCATCCCATTCCTCCTCTCTGGATGATGACTCCCTTCTCCTTGGGTTTCCCCAAACCAGTTCCTGCAATAGTCACGACAGAAGTGTCCTCCCTACTGCTCCCAATCTGGGGCGGAGGTGTAAAAACAGATACAGGAACAGGTAGTAAAGTGGGAGAGGTAGTGATGACCTCATACTTCTTCTCAGAAGTTATAGCATTACATGTAATGGGGGTCATAACATCCTTCTTCCTATAGGATAGGCCATAGATAATAGAATGTTTGCCTACCTTGAAAGTTAGAGTTCCAGTGCCCACATCTATAATGGCACCTGCAGTGTGGAGAAAGGGTCTTCCTAGAATTATGGGTATATGGGCATCCTCTGGGATGTCCAAAAC
This sequence comes from Silene conica, assembly GCA_029255685.2. Lineage (NCBI taxonomy): Eukaryota > Viridiplantae > Streptophyta > Magnoliopsida > Caryophyllales > Caryophyllaceae > Silene > Silene conica. The sequence continues at coordinate 46,741,919 of CM055318.2, read as the reverse complement.
AACAAAGTCGACTGGGAAGAAAAACCTGTCAATACGCACAGGGATGTTTTCTAATACCCCTATAGGTTCCATAGATGTGCGATCTGCCATCTGGACTGTCATACTGGTCACTGCAAATTCGGTCATTCCTAGTTTTAAGGCAACGCTTAGGGGCATGACACTTATACTAGCACCTAAATCGCATAGAGCCTTCTTAACTGGGAAGGTTCCTATATTACAGGGGACAGAAAAACTACCAGGGTCCTCCAATTTATGAGGGGCAATGACATGTGTTAAATAACTGGATGACTCTTCAGTGAGAGCCACTGACTTAACCTTTTCTAGAGACCTCTTTCGTGATAAAAGTTGTCTCATGAATTTAAGATAGGAAGGAACTTGTTGAACTAATTCTAAGAATGGAACTTGAACATTCAATGAACGAATCACATCTTTAAATTTGTCAAAAGATACCTGATCCTTTGAAGGCACGAGTCTCTCTGGGAAAGGAGCAGCTGAGGACTCCGTATTTGCAGCCCTTTTTAAAAACCTAGGGGTCTTATCACCCCGGAAAAGAAAATCCCGTAAGTTGTTCGGCAATTCTGGACGAAAGGGAACTTCAGGTTCTGCTTCAGTGGTCGGTCGACCAGTATCTTCGGTCGGTCGACCAGTCTCCTGTTCAGGCGAAAATTTCGGATCCTGCTCCGCGGTCGGTCGACCAGATTCTTCGGTCGGTCGACCGCCTTCACTGCTACTCGCTTTTTTTTCTTTCTCAGCCCCCACTTTGGCTCCACTTCGCAGGGTTACGACATTTAGAGTCTCCTTCTTCTGGTCCGGTTTGGTTGGAAGTTGACCCGGAGCCCTAGTATCATTTTTGCTCGCGATCTGAGCAATCTGGGACTCCAACATCTTCATCCCTGCCTCTCTAGCCTGCGACTCCTTCTGAACCAACCCAATAAGGTTTTGGATAAGAGCGTCTGTGTTGGGTGGCGGATTAGAAGGTGGTTGAGGGTTGAAAGGTGGTCTTTGGAAATTTTGTTTATGTGGGGGTACATAGGTGGAATTTTGCTGAGGTTGCATGTGGTGTGGGTTTTGAACATTCTGGCTTGTCCACCTTAAGTTGGGATGGACATTATTATTGTTTGGGTCATAGAAATTGTTCCCACGATAATGCTGAAAAGCGGCACATGTTGTGGGGAATTAAAACGCGTATTCACCCTAAATTTGCAGGATTATAATGAAATATGCAATTGTGAATATCGTCATAAGATTAAAAACATGAGAAAAGAAGTACAACCTTTAGTCCTCGCGCAAAAAGGCCTAAGAACAGGAATTAATGCAAATTCCCTCCTATAACTTGCACCCAAGACTTAGTCTGAGACGTGGCCGCGTGTGCTAGAAATCCTCTCCAATTGCCTTGCAATATAGGGAGAGCCCTTGAGGTTTTAGATGTGAGATCTGAGGTATTTGAGAAAAGAATGTCTCAAAACCCTAATTTTACTTTCAGATAATTAAACAGTGCACCAAGAGTAGTCGATATAAGGAGAAGGACTCTCCTTATATACTACAAGAGGCCGGCCGAATTGGATGTCGGGTAGGAGTGGGCTTCCCACTTTTACCTTATTCAAATGCGTGATTCGACCCATTTAGCTTTAAGTTGTTCGCGGGTTTTATTTATAAATCGTAACATGTCATCAGATATTAATACAGTCGATATATTAATAATGGTCTGATAAAATACGATATTGTATAATTACCTAAATTAATATAACTGTTTATATTAATTTGCGAATACAATATTTAATTAAATATAACCGTTTATATTTAATTTACGAATTAAACATGTAATCCGTATTAGCTAAAATTATTTAATCTGTATTAAATAATAATTCTCAACATCTTATTGACTAATTTAATAGTCAATACCTCTGACTAACTGTTCAGTCATATCCGGCAAAATGTGACTGTATTTTCATACCTTCACATCTCTCAAACGTGTCCTATAGGTGTGACGTATAGGGACCAGTTGATCACCGCCATCCGTATGACAATAACGTCAAACTTATCTAGCAAGCCAACCGTTATTGATAAACGTGGATCAACTGGTAATAATACAAAAGTATGCCCTTGTGATCCTTAAAGAGATTTAATAAGTCATTGTACTTAGTTGTCAAGGACACCAGCCCCAACAATCTCCCACTTGTCCGTACAAGGGTATGTGCAATGACATTATCACACTACATGTGGAGGACACAATCTCCAACAAACTCCCACTTGTCCGTACAAGTGTAGGTGCGATAACCGAATCTCATATCCTTTTAAAATTTCTCCCACTCAATGTAAGACAATTTGCAAATCCGCATTCGCAAAGGTCGTATCTCACAAGCGATCTGTATCAAGAGTGGTTTCCCCGACTAGAGAGTAACTTAACTGATAAAACGAATCTGTATTCGAGCATGGCCATGCATTTCAGTTACTACTCCTCGATTGGCCCTGAGAAATGATAAAATCCTGATAAGGGTTTGGATATTTCCCTCAACTCGAATCCTGCCGATATCGCCCAGCATGAAATAACCCAGAAAAAATCCTCTTGGCCCCTGTTACGGTGACCGTGGGAAAGAAACCAAAGTTACCCAAAATCTGTCTTAATCTCAAGAAACAGTTGAAAGTCAAAAGACTCGACTCTAAGGAACACTATGGAGGTCCTATCCACGACCTGGCACCCAATGTTATAAAACATTTAGGACTCCATAACGATGTCACGGGGTGTCCTACGAGATATCCGTATAACTCGCCTTTGTGATTGGTCAGTCATCCACGTGACTTATGGCTCGTTGAACCCACCATCAACCAACGTCACAAAATGATTACCTGAGTTATCAGCTCAAGTGGGTAATCAAGGACCAAAACGATGTAATGTTAATCAGTTCACTTTGTGGTGTTCAAAATTGGCGTACAATTCCACATGAGAAACAAAACATTTTATATCATAACAATAAGGTTGAATAGAGTACACGAGAAAATGAATTATTACATGAATTCATAAAAGAGTACTACAACTTAGGAACACATCCAATTCCCATGGAATGAATGTGCCCTTCATGCTTATCACGTGGTAATGCTTTTGTGAGAGGATCAGCTATGTTGTCATCCGTAGCGATCTTTTCAATAAAAATCTCCTTTTGCTCCACGTAATCTCTGATTAGATGAGCTTTCCGTTGTACATGCCTAGCCTTGCTGCTAGACTTATGCTCCTTAGCTTGGAAGATGGCACCGCTATTGTCACAATAGACGGTGATTGGGTCATTCGAACTAGGCACTACTGATAGTCCTTGTAAGAATTGACGCATCCATATTGCTTCCTTAGCTGCTTCCGAGGCGGCATAGTACTCGGACTCAGTCGTAGAATCTGCTGTAACACTCTGTTTAGAACTTTTCCAGCTGACAGCAGCGCCATTAAGAGTAAAGACAAATCCAGACTGAGATTTCGAGTCATCTCGATCTGTTTGGAAGCTAGCATCTGCGTAACCCGTGGCGCAGAGCGTCGAGTCGCCTCCGTAAGTCAATCCCCAATCTTTAGTCCTCCGTAGGTACTTAAGAATGTTTTTCACGGCCATCCAGTGTTGTTCACCTGGATGAGCTTGGAATCGACTAGTCATACTCAATGCATATGCAACGTCTGGACGTGTGCATATCATGGCATACATGATCGATCTTATTGCCGAGGCATAAGGAATCCGACTCATGCGCTCTTTCTCTTCCACTGACTTAGCTTCTTGAGACTTGCTCAAGTGAAGCCCAGGAGTCATAGGAAGGAACCCCTTCTTGGAGTTCGTCATACTGAATCTCTCCAGAATCTTCTCTATATAAGACTCCTGACTGAGAGACAACATCCGTCGTGATCTATCCCTGTAGATACGGATGCCCAAAATTCTTTGTGCCTCTCCCAGATCTTTCATCTGGAAATGGTTTTTCAACCATGCTTTAACCGAAGATAAGAGAGGTATGTCATTCCCAATCAAGAGTATGTCATCGACATACAGTACTAGGAATACAATCTTACTCCCACTCGACTTGATATAGAGACATGGTTCCTCGACTGATCGAATGAACCCATTCTCTTTTATCACTTGGTCGAAGCGATGATTCCAACTCCGCGATGCTTGCTTAAGTCCATAGATGGAACGCTTAAGCTTGCAAACTTTCTTAGGATGTGCTGGATCGATAAAACCCTCGGGTTGTACCATGTACAAATCTTCCTCCAAATAACCGTTTAAGAAGGCGGTTTTAACGTCCATTTGCCATATTTCATAATCGTGAAATGCGGCGATCGCTAAGATAATCCGAATGGAACGTAGCATGACTACGGGTGCAAAGATCTCATCATAGTGCAAGCCTGGCACTTGAGTGAAACCTTTAGCAACTAGTCTAGCCTTATGGATATCTTGTTGTCCTTACACGGCATGCTTTATCTTGTAAAGCCATTTGCATTGAAGGGGACGTACCTTTGCAGGTAGGTCCACAAGATCCCACACGTTGTTCTCATACATTGAGTCCATCTCGGATTGCATGGCTTCTAGCCATAGCTTTGAGTCAGAACTGGTCATGGCACCTTTATAGGTTGTGGGTTCATTACCCTCTAGGAGTAAGACGTCATCTGTATCGTGTTCCTCGACCATACCAATGTATCTGTCCGGTGGAATAGAGACTCTTCCCGACCTCCTAGGTTCCTCAGGGATATCTACCGCAGCCTCGGTTGAAGGAACTGTTTCCTCCAATGGTTGCTCGGTAGTTGGTTCTTGAACCTCCGATAACTCGAAGGTTCTATTACTCGACTTGTTCTCGAGAAATTCTTTCTCTAAGAACGTCGCACTAGCCGCAACAAAAACACGTTGTTCGGTAGGCGAGTAGAAGTAATGATCAAACGTTCCCTTTGGATAGCCTATAAAGTATGTCTTGACCGATCGCGGGCCGAGCTTATCCTCGTGTCTCCACTTGACATAAGCCTCGCAGCCTCAAACCCGAATAAAGGACAAGTTAGGGACCGTTCCCTTCCATAACTCGAATGGAGTCTTGTCAACAGCTTTAGACGGACTTCGGTTAAGTATTAGAGCGGCTGACGAAAGAGCATAGCCCCACAATGAATCAGGCACAACGGTGTGACTCATCATGGATCGAACCATATCGAGTAAAGTCCGATTTCTCCGTTCGGACACACCATTTAATTATGGTGTTCCAGGTGGAGTCAACTGTAGCACGATCCCACAGTCTTTTAGGTGTTGATCAAACTCGCGTGAAAGATACTCACCACCACGATCCGAGCGTAGTGCTTTAATCTTTCTACCCAGCTGGTTCTGTACCCGATTCTGGTATTCTTTGAACTTGTCAAAGGATTCACTTTTATGCTTCATTAAATAGACATAGCCATATCTACTTAAATCGTCCGTGAAAGTGATGAAATACCTATAGCCATCTCGTGCGTTGATCGACATAGGGCCACATACGTCCGTATGTATGAGTCCTAATAGGTCGGCAGCGCGCATTCCAACACCTTTGAAGGAAATACGAGTCATTTTTCCGATGAGACATGATTCACACGTGCCATATGATTCGAAATCAAAGGGCGAAATAGCTCCATTCTGTATGAGCTGTTTAACGCGTTTCTCATTTATGTGTCCCATACGACAATGCCATAAGTAAGTTTGATCTTTGTCACCTACCTTTATTCTTTTATTATTCACATGTAATATCTCGGTAGTTTGATCTAAAACATAAATTCCATTCATGGAAACTGCCTTGCCATAAATCATATTGTGCAAAGAGAAAATACAGCTATTATTCTCTATTACAAATGAAAATCCGAGTTTGTCAAGTGCAGAAACTGAAATAATGTTTTTGGATAAACTAGGAACATAATAACAGTTATACAAAAATAACTCGAATCCACTTGGAAGCTGGATTACGTATGTTCCCTTCGAGACTGCAGCCACACGTGCTCCATTCCCGACACGCAGGTCCACCTCACCCTTGATTAGGGGTTCTTGGTTTCGGAGGCCCTGCACATGATTACATAGATGAGAACCACAACCGGTATCAAGTACCCAAGTTCCGCAACTTGCATGGTTAATCTCAATCATGTGAATAAAAGAAGAAGAAGACATACCAACAGGAGTAACACGGCCTGCTTTAATGTCCTCGCGATACACGGGGCATGAGCGCCTCCAATGCCCAGTCTTGTGGCAATGGTGACATTCCATGCTTGTATCCTTGCTCTTTGTCTTGCCTTGTGAGTTACTCGACTCACCAGGCCCACTCTTAGCAAATCCTGGTTTCTTGAACCTGGGCTTACCTACCGCTAGGTCGCCCTGAGCTTTAGCCTTCCCTTTACCTTTCCCCTTACTGGAGATCATGAGAACATCTTGCTTAAGACTCCCACTCAACTTAAGATCCTTCTCAGTCTGTACGAGAAGGGAGTGGAGATCATGGGGAGTCTTCTTCATGTCGTTCATGTAGTAGTTGGCCCTAAAGAGGGCGAACCCATCATGAAGCGAATGAAGCATGCGATCAACGATGATGTTCTCACTGATCTTGCAGTTTAGGGACTCCAGTTTCTCGATATTCTCAATCATGTTGAGAATATGTGGGCTAACAGCTTGGCCCTTCTGGAGTTTCGCCTCAAAGAAGCGACAGGTATGCTCATAAGAAACGATTCTCGGAGCCTTGGAGAATTCGTTAGTGAGCGTGGTGAAAATCTTGTTTGCACCATGGGTTATGAAGCGTCTTTGCAAATTGGATTCCATTGCATAGATGAGTACGTTCTTTATCGCACCCGCTTCCATAACGAAATCGCTATGAGTGCGAATTTCGTTGGCTCTAGCTCCAGTTCCTGGGTGTGGCGGAATGGGCTCAGTTAAGAACTTGAGCTTTCCGTCAGCAATGGCAGCATTCCGTAGTGCTGCCTCCCAGTCCGAGAAGTTTGACCCATCATTCGTCAGTCTAGTGGACTGATTCATGGAGTCCATGAAGGCTTTTAGCCAGGATTCACGTGCTAGCTTGGCACTTGGCATTGGGTCTTCACCAGCCATTTTAGTTTTACAGCAGTTTTAATGAACGTGTTCTACACTGAAAAGAAGATAAAACAAAACCATATAAGCAACTTATTGTTGTGATTTAAGTCTATATTAAATAGAATTTAAACTCGTAGACTCATGCATTTATATAATTGATCTCCCTCAAGAATTATATAAATGATCCCAAGACTCAATTTCCGTATATTGATAAGCCCACAGTTTGGCTAATTCCAATCGTTGGAACTCTTGGTCGATAGATTTCCGTAAATCCTATCTATTAGTCCATCTCAGTCACTGGAATATTATCGAGTGACCATGATGTTGAGATAAAATAAATCATCTGTTCCCACTTACCCGACGTAGAAGGGGTCATATTATGCCTACCGACGAAGAAGGGATTCATGGGAGGCTGATTTATAAAGACTAATCTCAATTTTTGGTTATACGAGGAAGACTCCATCAACTTTTATTTATTCATATTAAGTGAACTAATATCTAGCATATGCGTGAATGAATTAAATAAAGTGATGGCTTTTAAAATTGACATGTGACATCTGTATTGTCACAGAAAACTAACGCGTGACCTCTACATGAGTCAGTTTTCAGGCATGATATAGGTGGTTTGGTTTTTAGGCGGAATATGATGCAAGCTATTATCGATGAAAGCGTAAAGATAAATGCAATAAACGTAAATAAAAGTCCTAGTGTGGCCTATCCTACCAAAATAAACATAAAACAACTTGGAATCCACCGTTGGACCCTAGAAGCTTGTCTTGATGTTCTATCTTGGTCCTTGCAGCGGGAGTGAGCATCCGGTCTCCGTCTTGTCTTTGGTCTTCACAAAATTACTAATTTAAATTACAAAAGTAATCCTAGATACATTCTAATTTAAATACAAAAGTAATTACATGGCAAAAACCCAAAACGGAGATTCAAGATCTCAAAATTTACAAGCAAGATCGTGTCCCTTCATTACGGTGACATAATCTTCTAAGGCCACACTAAGTTACAACCGTTTGCAAAAATTAAATACGTTATTGAAAGCATTCAAGGCATTCACAAGACGATAAATAAAATGCATCAACTAAAAACAATTTATACATGACATAATACCGTTATTATGATTAATAAATTTATACCAAACCACCTTTTAAGATTAAAATTAAGTGACTATACCGTTTTAATCACCAATTTTAATAAACATATAATCCATTATTTTAAACTGTTTTAAAACAATATGTATCAAACGAGGGTGAACCGTTTCACTAAATAATATACTATTTCCGTATACAGTATATTATTTTAAGCCATGTGAAAATAAGAAAACAAGTTATTTTCGAAAATAAACACCCCGAAACGAGAGCACTCGATCGAGTAACAGGGGCACTCGATCGAGTGTCAGGGTCACTCGATCGAGTGCAGCATGGCTCGATCGAGTGGCTCGTAAAATTGAAAATCGCTGCACTTTTAAATTAAAACGAGTTTATAACTTGGATTTAAAACTTGTAAATCATATATAAACAACAACAAAAGATTTACATATTGCTAAAAATATCGATTAATTAACAATATGCAAATTATAATCGAAAAATAAGATCGATTTCTCACAAAAATCACACGCACAAGCCTGGTACGAGGGCACTCGATCGAGTGCAACAGGGACTCGATCGAGTGCCTAGGCAGATTGCACGGTTTTCAACAATTTTAAAACTTATGAAAGACACAATTGTAAAATTTTCATGGCCTATGGCTCTGATACCACTTGTGGGGAATTAAAACGCGTATTCACCCTAAATTTGCAGGATTATAATGAAATATGCAATTGTGAATATCGTCATAAGATTAAAAACATGAGAAAAGAAGTACAACCTTTAGTCCTCGCGCAAAAAGGCCTAAGAACAGGAATTAATGCAAATTCCCTCCTATAACTTGCACCCAAGACTTAGTCTGAGACGTGGCCGCGTGTGCTAGAAATCCTCTCCAATTGCCTTGCAATATAGGGAGAGCCCTTGAGGTTTTAGATGTGAGATCTGAGGTATTTGAGAAAAGAATGTCTCAAAACCCTAATTTTACTTTCAGATAATTAAACAGTGCACCAAGAGTAGTCGATATAAGGAGAAGGACTCTCCTTATATACTACAAGAGGCCGGCCGAATTGGATGTCGGGTAGGAGTGGGCTTCCCACTTTTACCTTATTCCAATGCGTGATTCGACCCATTTAGCTTTAAGTTGTTCGCGGGTTTTATTTATAAATCGTAACATGTCATCAGATATTAATACAGTCGATATATTAATAATGGTCTGATAAAATACGATATTGTATAATTACCTAAATTAATATAACTGTTTATATTAATTTGCGAATACAATATTTAATTAAATATAACCGTTTATATTTAATTTACGAATTAAACATGTAATCCGTATTAGCTAAAATTATTTAATATGTATTAAATAATAATTCTCAACATCTTATTGACTAATTTAATAGTCAATACCTCTGACTAACTGTTCAGTCATATCCGGCAAAATGTGACTGTATTTTCATACCTTCACATCTCTCAAACGTGTCCTATAGGTGTGACGTATAGGGACCAGTTGATCACCGCCATCCGTATGACAATAACGTCAAACTTATCTAGCAAGCCAACCGTTATTGATAAACGTGGATCAACTGGTAATAATACAAAAGTATGCCCTTGTGATCCTTAAAGAGATTTAATAAGTCATTGTACTTAGTTGTCAAGGACACCAGCCCCAACACATGTTTCATTAGATGAAGTACAGAATTTTGACACATGCCCTTCTCCACCGCACCTCTCACAGGCAAAGGGTCCGTCCTGAACGGCGTTCACCTGGTATATTCCTCCCTTGCTTCCACTCCCTAGATCGAGCTTTCCTGCAGCCTCAAACTTTTCCAACTTGGCCGTTAAGGCCTCAATTGCTGACAGGTTGTACTCAGATTTTCTCTGATTTCCTCTGGAAGTACCATGCTCAGCGCGGTGCACAGCAACATCTTCTATTAACTTGAGACCTTTAGTCTCTCCTGAATTATCCTGGAATCTTCCATTAGCTGCAGCATCTAGGTAGGCCCTGTTGTCATCATAGAGGCCATTGTAGAACTGGTTGCAAAGAAACCATTGTTCGAATCCGTGATGTGGTATGGATCGAACAAGTCTCTTGAACCTGTCCCACGCCTCGCTAAAGTCTTCATTGGGACCTTGCTTGAAATTAGTGATCTGCGCTCTTAAAGCATTTGTCTTTGATGCAGAGTAATATTTCCTATAGAATGCTAAGGCTAAGGTGTTCCAATCTGTAACTCCCGCAGCAGTGCGGTCAAGGTCTCTGTACCACTCTCTCGTAGAGTCCCTAAGGGAGAAGATAAACATGGTCTGTTTAATCTGGTCCTGCGTCACTCCTTCTGGGGGTGCTATAGAGCATATGTAATCTGTGAAGATTTCAATATGCTTAGCAGCATCCTCAATGGCCGAGCCTCCAAATTGGTTTCTTTCAACCATAGTAATATAGGCAGGCTTGGCCTCGAATGGCTTCCCAGTACCTGCAGGTAAAGTGAACCCTTTGTATAGGTCCTTTGCCTGAGGCATGGAGTGACTGGCAATAGTAGCTTCTTCTGCCATATTATCTTCTTCTTTAGGAAAAACTGGGAAGCAGGTAAAAGGCGGTGTTTTTGGTGAAAGCGGATTGATGGGTGAATTTGGTTGCGAAGGTGGTGTTTTTGGTGAAGATGGTGGTAACTCGAAAAGGTCTTCTTGAAATAAAGAGGATGGTGACCCTCCCTCTTGATTTGCTAGAAGTTGCTTTCTTCTTTCCCTAAGAGTCCTCTCAATTTCGAGATCAAGTGGTAGGAGTTCTCCTTGAACTGACCTGCGCATAAGAGGAAACTACAAGAAAAAGGTGAGAAGGTTTAAGGAACAAAAAGTTCCTTAAACAAAGAGAAACAAAAACAAAAAAATAATAAACACTGGCGTCACCTCCCCGGCAACGGCGCCAAAATTTGATGCCCGTCGTTGAGGGTACCAAAGATAAATTTATAATTCCTAACTTTAACAATAGATAGTGAAAGTCAGGGTCGAACCACAAAGAGGTGGGGAATGTTTATTGTCTTAATGTTAATGTTTAAAGGTAACAAATTTGGGGTTGATTGGTTGATTACTATATCTAAAGCAAAGATTGAAATAAAACAAGAAAAAGATGAGAATAAAATATAATAAAAGAGGATGCTAGGATGTTTGGGTAATAAATAGCTAAGGTAAAATAAATCCTAAGGTCAACATGTATTGCAGTCGCGTAAGGGGGTGTAACATATCTTTTTAGGTCTATGCTACCTAATAGCTCCTTTCGGCCTATGCTATTAGTTCCTAGGTCTCACAATTATTGGGTGTCAACAATAAGGGTGATTCCTAAATCCCAGGTCACATACCTTTCAGCCTTGAGTAACCTATCCGTCTTAAAGTGTAAATCAATGTCCTTCCCGTATCTTTCAATCTTGGGTAGGTCATTACTAACATCCTACAAGTCTCCTATTGGTCTCATTGCAGGATATTATAATTGACAAGAAAAGACGAAATAAGAAAACATACGCGAGTGGTCGACCGACCGGCTACTCCAGTCGGCCGACCACGGCCTCGGTCGACCGACCGGTTATTCCAGTCGGCCGACCGTGGTCCTGCTACAGGTCGGTTTTTCGGATTTTATTTACCTATGCATATTATCCCCTACATCCTAACATATGAAAATTAGCTACTCATAACTGTTAAGACGATTGTAAAATTGGGAATAAACATGGAGAACATAGTAAATAATCTAAGCATGCAAGATTCAATAAAGCTTGGGATTCTAACTTAACAATTGTAATAAAAACAAGAACGATAATAAAGCAAGATTAAAAGAGTAATTACCACAATTTGGAATTAGAGCAGAAAGAAACTAACTTTATTGATGAATGCTTGGGAACTTATTGAAAGATTACAAAACTAAAGCTTGAATAAAACTAAATATGAATTTGATAATAGATGGTCTAAGATCGATTAAAAGAGATCTCTAACCCTAATCATAAGATTGGTTTATATAGGGTAAAAACTAAGAGTTTCCTTATAATTCTAATTCTACTTTATTTCCGAAAAAGAATCGCATGGGCTTCGTTCTGGTCGGCCGACCCGTTTAGCTGGTCGGTCGACCGCTTCTTGCTGGGCTTCTCTTATTTCCGGCCCTTCTTGAAAATTGGGCTTTATGAAAATCAGGCCTGGTCGGCCGACCCGTTTTGCTGGTCGGTCGACCGCTTCTGTACGGAAATCTTCGGATTTCTTCTGTTTTGATTCTTGGTACTTGATTTTGACTCCAGTTGACTTTCCATTTATTCCTTAATTAAGCAAAAGACTTGAGGATATGAATTTGGTGCTAAATCGTCTCTTTTCCGCATAAATCTGCAAAAGTGCATAAAAATACGAAAGTACACAATTTGTGGGAAATGAAGGCTAAAACATAGTAAATGAGCGACCAAATACGTGTAAAAAATAGATGTAAAACATCATAAAATAGACACGTATCAGACAGTATATGTGAGCTTCAAATCCTTCAGATGTTCATATTCAAGTGTTTTTCATTCTGAAAGTTGCTCATCCAGAGACTAAAATTGCCTTTTTTGTGTCATTCAGGGTCTTAATGCAGATACTAACCCAGAGATTTGGGGTCAATATATACAGTCCTCATACACTCCAGTAGATGGTAGCCAGATTGATTTGGTCAGATCCTTCAGTTCTGCTATTCATTTTGTTATTTATTTACCGTCATTCATGTGTGTTTTTTGATTGATTATTCTTGTACATTTACTATCTCAGGTTTTTATCCCTTTGCATAGCGAAAAATCGAAGCATTGGTGGGCTTGTATTTGCGACATAAAGAAGCAAAAAAATTACATCCTTGACTCATCCATGGATATAAAAGTGGATAAAGGAAACAACAAGGCCATGGGCATTGTATGATTTTTTTTCCAAAATATTGTAGAGTTTTTGTTTTAGTATACCCCAAAATATATTTTTGATCTTTTATTGTCCTTTTCTTCTCAGTTGTACAATGTTGCAACTATTTTGGGAGAGTCGTACAAATCTTTGAAGAACATGCACGTGCATGATCTTGTCAATCTCGAAGTCCCTCAACAAAAAACGGGGTGTGTAGTTTGACTTGTTTTGTTAAACTTAGTCTGTGATCATTTGTTGAATCTCAGACCTTGTTCAGTGAATCTCAGACCTTATTATGTGAAACTTTGTTACACTCATAAGTGCTTATATGTTTTTTTTGTCTAGTTATGATTGTGGAGTCTTTCTGCTAAAGTGGTTGAGTGCATTGGAAGATCAGAGTTTATGGACGAACAGTGACTATTTTGAGGTGAGTTCATTACTATATGAAAATAAAGCCGTGCATTCCACGAATATTAGCATGAATACACTTCATTAATAATATACGTCACTCTATGCAGGATTTGGTAAAGTATCGAAAGTCGATCATGTTGGAACTTCTTATGTGGAATGAGAATACTGTCAGGTCTTACTTTGTGAATCTACACATTAAAGTTTTAAATTCTTAATTCCTTGGCTGAATATATTGTAATATGTATATTGTACTTGTTTTGGTTTTATAGGTCTTCCCTTGTTAAACCGAAAAAGCAAAAAAGCAAAAAATGAAGCTAAAGCATGTCAATTGAAGGACTTTTTTGTGAATGAATTATATCTGATTCTCATGCTGTTGGGGACCATGCTGTTTGGGATAATGTCCCTTCCCACGTTGGTGAAACCGACGTTGTCAATCTTGAAGTTTCCTCAACAAAAAACAAGGTGTGTAGTTTTGTTAAACTTAGTCAGTCATCATTTGGTGAGTCTCAGACCTTATTCAGTGAATCTCAGCACTTAGCATTCACCAAAACTGCTTCTAGTTTCACAAGTTAAGCTTCTAGTTTCACAATTTATGAGATTAGGTTTCACAATATAAGAAAACTTAGTCTGTGAATGTCAGGTCTTCTTCTGTGAATCTAGAATCTTAACTTGTGAAACTAAACCCTTAATATGTGAATCTGGAGATTTGATGGATTTTATGTCTTTATAGAGTTATATTGCTTCTCATTGCTTGATTTTAACTCCACTTGTAGATGATGAAAACGATGAAAACGAGATGGTAGAGTCATTGCAACTGGACTTCGACATTGTTAAGGCCGCAACAAATAATTTTTCGACATTGTGGACAAGGTGAAAAGGAATTCCAGTCAGAAGAACTTGGTGAAATGTGTTTTTGTTGTGATGTTTTTGTTGCTGTAAATTGACGTTGTAAATAATTTTGAAGGGAAAAATTGCTGGAAAGAAAACCGAGGAAGCGAGCACGTAAGTGATCTCGTGATCTTCGCTTTCTCCTGTCATCTTCTATAGTTTTTTTTTATCATATTGTAAGCCTTTATGTTGACATGTTTAAATGAAAATTAATAAGGGTAGAATGGTAAAATATTGGTAAAAAACTTACCAAAAAATGAACAATGGGACAATATCCTGAATAGACCGAAATGTACAATAGTACTTTTAAGTTGGGTAGGAGGGAGTATTTTTTTTTAAAAAAAAAGAAAAATACGGTATGACCTACACTCATTATATTACACCTTATTAATCACGATCTTAATTTGAAACAATCTCTTGAGTAGCAGTAAGTTTTGCTTAAGACGAGTATTATTCATCTTAAGTGGGGTAATAAAGAGAAAAAAATTATAATTTTTTAGGTGATGAATGAGGTGATTTGGTATACATTTGATCCGTTTTACGCTTAAAACAAATAACGATGGTTTAAAACGAAAATTTGTGGTTGAGTAGATGAGACATACCCAAAACAAGTGTAATGAAAAGAAACTTCGTAGATAGCAAAATGCAAGTACAAATATCTAGAAACGGACTACTTGTGGAGTAACAATCTAAAATGTGGTACCAACAGGACGAATGCATCACATTAGCCAAAAAGTTGGTTTAATGATCCCCCTAATCCAAAACTGCTTCTAGTTTCACAAGTAAAGCTTTTAGTTTCACAATTTATGACAACAGGTTTCACAATATAAGAAAACTTATTCTGTGAATGTCAAGTCTTCTTCTGTGAATCTAGAAGCTTATGTTGTGAAACTAAGCATGTAATCTGTGAAACTAAGAGTTTCTTTTCTTTATTCGTCAACAGGTTTCACAGTATAAGTTCCTATTTTCACAGTATAAGCCCCTAGTTTCACAGTATTAAAAAACCTAAACTATACATCTTCTTCTTCTTCTTCTTCTTCTTCTTCTTCTTCTTCTTCTTCTTCTTCTTCTTCTTCTTCTGTTGTATCTCCCTGAAAGTAAATGAAACATTAAAATAAATACTTTTGAGACGTACCTTGCATTGCTTAAGTAATAAAAATTATACTTCAAATTGAAATCAGAATGTATAAGCCCTAGTTTCACAATATAAGCCCCTAGTTTCACAGTTTAAGGCCTAGGATTCACAATATTATAAACAGCCTAAAATCAGCCCTTCATCAACAGGTTTCACAGTATAAGCCCCTAGTTTCACAGTATAAGCCCCTAGTTTCACAGTATAAGCCCCTAGTTTCACAGTATAATAAACCTGAATTAAAAAAAAAATAAAGTAAAGGAATAATACACACTTGATTCTCAGGAGGATGCTCTTCAAAATCATATGGACAATTTCTTTTATCATGGTGCGACATTCGTTTACAATTAGCACACAACCTTTTTGGTTTTTTTGCTTTTATGATTGCCTTATTTTTGCTACTGACCAACCGCTTCCCGCTACCCTTGTTCTTAGAGAACTTAGGTGGTAAGACCTTTCCTTCTTTTGGAGCCTTGCAATTTAGAAGGATTTCCAATTCTTGTTCTTTTGTTAAAGCCTTTGGGTTTGGCTCCAACTTATCTCGGAATTCTTTTACAAGCTTAGCAAATTCTCTCACATCAGACTCTTTTTTTCTTTTGAGGATCCCCACAGTTGCATAAATCTCAGACCACATCCGAGACATTCCAAATTTCGGGCTACTAGTAGGATTGTAGTTGTCCAAAAGATTTCCATTCAAATCATAAATAGGGTTTCTAAGTGCATTCTTACTCCACCTACCCAAAATGTATTTCTCAGGTATTTCCTTAGTTTTACCCGAGCAAACCCAAATTATGTGATAACATAGAATACCTCTCCGTTCAAATAGTTTACAGGAACATCTCACGTCCATTGTTCCTTTATTGTACTAAACTGTGTAGCTCTTTTTCTTGATCGCGTCTTCAACTATCAAAATCTTATATTTAGTTACAGGATCTGGTGGGGTGTATCCACCCACACTACACCCATTTATCGAGCCCTTAACCTCATTTTGAAAGTCATAGAAGACTTCATGTGTATATACTCTCGCTCCATGGGCTTCCCAGTTTGAAGAATATAAGGTTTCAGGCATTGAATCATCACTCTGTGCTTCAAGAAGCTTTAGAGCATGCCTTTGTTGGTCGATGGCACTCTCAAACCTCATCCAAAACTCAACCAAGGTCCCATATTTATTCTCAAATCTTTTAAAAAAACTATTAGCACTCTCTGATCTCTGTGTGGTTCTTAAAATGTTACCCATCGGAACATTTCTGAAATACGCTGGTATCCATTTGCGTCTTTCAGCAAACTTTCCACTCAACCATATATTATCCTCTAACGAGAATTCTGTGATGACCTTAACACAACTGCATGTTCCATATCATTGCTACAAACAACATTGTTCAGACGTGATAAGAAGTCAGTGTCTTTGCAAATTGTGCTCCCAACCTTGTCTGTTACTTTTTTCATAATGTGCCACATGCAAAACCGATGTCTTGCTGTTTTGAACACAACTGCATGTAACAAAATAAGATTACTCGAAAAAATCATCCTCTTTTATCAACAGGTTTCACAAATATAGGCTTGTAGTTTCACAGAATACGAATCCAGTTTCACAAGTTAAGCTTCTAGTTTCACAAGTTAAGAACTCAAAAAATTAGGATCTTTTATCAACAGGTTTCACAATATAGCCATCTAGTTTCATGAAATAAGCATGTAGTTTCACTGCCTAAGCTTCTAGTTTCACAAGTTAAGAATTCAAAAAATCAGGCTGATTTTTCAACAGGTTTCACAATATAGCCATCTAGTTTCACAAAATAAGCATGTAGTTTCACTTCATAGTCTTCTAGTTTCACAAGTTAAGAACTCCAAAAATCAGCCTCTTATATCAATAGGGTTCATAATATGGCCTTCCAGATTCACAGTATAAGGATCTAGTTTCACAAGTTAAGCATGTAGTTTCACAGTTTCAGCATCTTCAGCTTGTAGTGTCACAAGTTAAGAAAACTAGAAAAATTGCACGATATACAAACATACCAGGGAATGCCTTTTTTATTCCTGCATCTTGGTCAGTGATAATGTAATTAGGTTCTTTTCCACCCATTGATTTCAGAAATTGCTGAAACGCCCACAAAAATGCTTCATCGTCTTCATGATCTAAAAGAGCGCATGCAAATGTTATTGACTTTTTATGATGGTCAATGCCAGTGAAAGGGGTGAATATCATGTTATATTTGTTAGTGCCATAAGTTGGATCGAATGAAATTTCATCACCAAACACTGAGTAACATCTCTTTGCCTCAGCATCTGTCCAAAAAATCCTTGTCAAAGCTTTCTCAGAATCGATTTCATGCACAAATTCTAACCCTTTTGTGTCACGGAGGGTTTCCAAACGTGAGATAAACATGTCTCCATCCTTACTCTTAATGAAACACTTCAAATCCCGATGGAAATTCTTGAATTGTGAAAGGGAAGCCCCCACATTTTCGAACCCTTCGACTTGCTCTTTGCATAGCTGGAATGTTAAGCTAGCCCCAACATTAACTCTTGAATTCTGGACAATCATTGGCTTATGAAATTCATTCATATTTGCTGCAAGTTTATCAAATTCCCTATTTTTTACAAAGGTTACTGGGTGATTGTGACCCTCATGAAATTGTTCAACGATGTACTTGTTATAATGGAACTTGAATTTGACCATTGCACGACAACCCCACCTTCTAATTTTGGTTGTTCTTGTAAATGTTTGCTTATTTGAACTTTCAGCCTCATCTCCTTCACACCAGTTTTTGGTTTTGCACTTTTTCCAATATTTGAACCAGTTTCAGAACCAGTTTCACTTGGAACAGTTTCAAGAGGTCTTCCCTTCCTCTTATTATGGCCTTCACGATTACAAACCATGGCTTTAGTTCGAATATTACCATCACGAAACCTCTTCGTTGTAGATTTCCTAGCTTCAAAACCACAAGCAGTAGCATACACTTGATAGAATGTCATTGCCGACTGTAGATCTAAAAATAACTTCCCAACAGTAGGTGTAATATCTTCTGCAACTCTGACAATCCATTCCTCACTACCACCCGGTGTGTGATTCACCAAAGTAATAGGCGTACCAACCGGTACTGTAGGTGTGGATTGTGCTGTTAAAATTGTAGAAACCTCTCCGTTGGTGTTGAAAATGGAATCAGTACCTATATAAAGTCAAAACATATAAACTAAATCAGCCTTTTTTTTTATCAGGTTTCACAATGTAAGTTTCACAGATTAAGCATCTAGTTTCACAGATTAAGCCTCTAGTTTCACAGATTAAGCATCTAGTTTCACAGATTAAGCATTTAGTTTCACAATATAAAAAGACTAAACAAAATCAGACTTTTTAATAAGCATGGTTTCACAATATCAGCTTCTAGTTTCACAGTTTATTTTGCCTAGGATTCACAATATAAGAAAGCTAAACTAAATCAACCTTTTTTAATCAGGTTTCACAATGTAAGCTTATAGTTTCACAGTTTAAGCTTCTAGTTTCACAATATTCATAAACTTGAATTAAGTCCTATATTCACAAAATAAGCCCCTAGTTTCAGCCTTTTTATAATCATAATACAATAGTCATAAACTTCAATAGGTCCTACAATCACAAAATAAGGTCCTACATTCACGAAATACAAAAAGCGATCCATATATTCAACAAAATTGAGCAGAAATTGAATCAGAAAACAATAATGTAAACGACAAAAAACGACATACCTGATTCAATAGTAATATTATCATCAACCGTGGTGATATCTAGATTCTCCATTGCTATTAGAGCTGCAAAATAATCGAAAATAATGTCATAAGTAGTATGAACTCGAGAGGTAAAGAAAATCGTGAGAAAAATTGATCAAATTCGAACAATCGTTGAAAATTCGAAGAATCAAATTATCAAATTACCTGAAAATTAGTCTTAATCTTCTTCCAAAATCAATTGAATTGAATTTGTATGTTGCTTTGACGGAATTTACGAACAATCGGAGTACCAAATCGATTTTGCGTTGAATTTGAGGTTTTTTTTTGGTCGTAAAGAGTTTTCTAGGTTGGAAGAGAGAGAGTGTATTTTGGGTTGGGTTTAATTATGTTTTTAATATTTTTAGTGAGAGAAAGTTTTTTGGCCCAAATGACAAGATTTGGTTTGACCCTAATTTTCAGCCCACATTAAATAATTCGCAAGGGAAGTCGGCCCAACAGCATTAGCAAACGTGAATTTGGCCCAAACAGGTTATGGATGCGTGAGGTTTGGTGGCCTCACCGTAAGAGGCGGCCTCACGTGATCCGGCCTCTATATATATATATATATATATATATATATATATATATATATATATATATATATAAGGAAGTTTAAATATGTATGACAATAGGGCATAGTGTAAAGACAAATTCAAGGAGTGTTAAATAATATTACTCATATCATACTTAGGTTACAATGTAATAACCATGAGTTTTCGGTAACATATTGATGGCTTCACAATTAATCATATTACTAATTTGGAAAGAAAATAATTCAAACAATTAATTATTTTTACTTTTATTATGGAACTTACAAAACGGCTTTGTATAATACTAACCTAGTTTTAAAATTATCAAGTTTCTTTACAAACTTATTTAAACAGCTTTCTGCGTACCATAGTGTAATACGAACGAGCTGCTTTACAACGTAATTGAGTTTACAGCAATTTTAAGGACTTACTATATAGAGCTGATTTACAACGTAATTGAGATTACAGCAATTTTAAGGACTTACTATATAATACTCTCTCTCTCTCTCTCTCTCTCTCTCTCTCTCTCTATATATATATATATATATATATATATATATATATATATATATATATATATATATATATAGTTGGGATCACATGAGTCCACCCTAAATATTTGAGTCCATGAGTCTAACAATGATATCACAAGTTATATAAAAATGTATCACGTTTTTTCAATATCAATTTTTTTTTGTTTTTTTTTTTTTGTTTTTCAATATTACTTTTTTTTTTCCCTTTTTTTCCCTTTTCTTTTAAAATGTCATTTTCTTTATTAAAAAAATTCCCTTTTTCATTATGCACTTTTTCTAAAACAACCACGTTTTTTTTTAATAAAAAGGCGTTTTTTCTCGAAGTTATTTTTTTTCATTACAATATCACAAGTTACTCAATACAATATCACCGGTTCTTCAAAATAATATCACAAAAAAAATTCGAGAAAAAAAATCGCGAAAAAAATTGAAAAAAAAATTTGAAAAAAATATTTCCGGGAAAAAAATTTCGTGATATTGTTTAATATAGTGCGTGATATTATTTAACAAAAGGCGCTTTTTCTCGAAAAATTTTTTTGATTTTTTTCATTACAATATCACAAGTTACTCAATACAATATCACAGGTTCTTCAAAATAATATCACCAAAAAAAAAATCTGAAAAAAAAATCGAGAAAAAAAATTGAAAAAAAAAATTTTGAAAAAAAAAAATTCGGTAAAAAAAGTTCTGGAAAAAAATTTCGTGATATTGTTTTATATAGTGTGTGATATTGTTTCCTGTGATATTGTATTGAAAAAGTTGTGATATTGTAGACTTTCTAGTGTAAAAAAAACGTGATATATATATATATATATATATATATATATATATATATATATATATATATATATATATATATATATATATATTGGAGTAAAGTTCAAATGAGTCCACTTCCTTGGTTGAGTCCTTGAGTCTTATTTACAACCATTAGATATTGGAGGATGGTTGGCTGAGATTAGATGGAAAATTAGGCTGTTATTAATGCAAAAAAAAGCAATTAATGACTTTATAGTTAAAAAAAAAGGAAAACGTGGGATTGATTACAGTTTAGGTTTCCAATACTGACACAACACAACAAAATCATACGTTATTCCTCCCCATGCACTCCTTCGTCTTCTCCAATTCTCATCCTTCCTGCTTCCACCATTAACATAACCACAATCAGATCTAAAAAAAAAAAATATTAACCACATCGATTACAAAACACAAGTATTCAACAACTTCCATTCAGGAATCCGAAACGATTTTCGTAACAACAAGCAGTAGTCATTCTACCCTATCATGGATCATTCACAGATTGAACAATTGATCGATGGTATTCCTTTGTGTTTATTTTTTTTCATTGTTTAAACGTCTTTAACTTCAAAGCGTGTGACTCCACTTGAAAGCTTGTGTTACTCCATTCAACAACGGATTAAACTGTGGTGAAGTAGTTGTGTAACTCTATTGAACAACGCGTGTAACTCTACTGAATAAATTCGTGTAATTGTGTTGAACAATCACGTGTAACTCCATTGAATAATATGTGTAAGTCTATTGCATAAGCCTTGTAACTCTATAACTTAAACTGTGTAACTTTATTGCATAATATTTGTAATTCTATTATTCTACATTCGTGTCACTCCATTCAACAACCTTGTGAAACTCTGGTGAAGTTGTTGCGTAACTCTATTGAACAACGCGTGTAACTCCACTGAATAAATTCGTGTAATTGTGTTGAACAATCACGTGTAACTCTATTGCGTAAGCCTTGAAACTCTATAACATAATCCATGTAACTGTATTGCATAATCTTTGTAACTCTATTGTTCTACGTACGTGTCACTCAATTTTTTGAAACTCTGGTGAAGTAGTTGGATAACTCTGTTGAACAACGCATGTAACTCCACTGAATAAATTCGGTTAATTGTATTGAACATTCTCGTGTAACTCCAATAAACAACCTGAGCAACTCTATAGCATAATCTCTGTAACTCTATTGCATAAACTCTATAACTCTATTAGTGCACATATGTGTCATTCCATTCAACAACTTTGTGAAACTCTAGTGAAGTAGTTGGATAACTCTGTTGAACAACGCATGAAACTCCATTGACCAATTCCTGTAATTGTATTGAACATTCACGTGTAACTCCAATAAACAATCTGAGTAACTCTATGACATAATATGTGTAACTCTGTAGCATAAACTCTGTAACTCTATAGCGTAATTGTATTGAACATTGACGTAACTTCATTGAAGTAATTGTGTAACTCTATGACTTAATGTGTGTAACTCCACTGAACATGTTGTGTAACTTTATGACTTAATGTGTGTAACTCTTTACTACTTCATAAACAATAACATGAAGGGTTTTTATACTGCAGCAAAGGGGTAAGTAAACCGGCAAGGTGGGTCCACTGTAATAAATTTTGGCGGGAAACAATTTACTTTTACCGCCCAAAAACGGTGACAAGATAATAAGTTACTTATCAGATTTTCAAGGCAGTAACTATATTCATCAGTAAGGAAAGTGCGTGTAACTCTATTAATTAGTAGATGTAACTCCATTAGCCCAGTGAGTGTAACTCCATACAACAACATGTGAAACTCCAATCCAATTAACTTCATCACTCCGTCATAATAGCATATAACTCTATACCACCTGACTTGTGTAACTCCATTAGCACATTATGAGTAACTCTATGGCATTAATAGTGTAACTCCATTCTGATAACTTGTGTAATTCAATTTAGTATCCAATTATATAAGCAAGTAACTCTTTACCACGACATGTGTAACTCCTTTAGCCTAGAATGTGTAACTCCTTTTAACAACTTGTATAACTCCTTTTAAGAACTTGTGAAAAAGACAATAGCTTACTTAGCAGATTTTCAAGGCAGTAACTCTGAAACTCTTCAGCAAAGTAAGTGTAACTCTATTGATCAGTAGCATGGAACTCTATACCACCTGACTTGTGTAACTCCATTAGTAAATTATGAGTAACTCTATGGCATTAATAGTGTAACTCCATTCTGATAACTTGTGTAATACAATTTAGTATTCAATTATAGAGGCAAGTAACTCTATACCACGACAGTGTAACTCCTTTTACCTAGATTGTGTAACTCCTTATAACAACTTGTGTAACAACTTGAGGAAACTCTTAAAGCCTTGACTGTAAAACTCTAAGGTACTAATGCTATGGATGTGAAACTCTGTAGCACAAAATGTGGAACTCCATATTGCTGCTTCTGAAACTCTGTACAACAATATGAGGAACTCTACAATTTTATACACTAAATAAAAATACATTACAGTTCAAAAACAAATCACTTCTTAAGTCTTCTTAACCATAATTCGAATTTTTTTATATCGGTTGGTAGCCTGCCTTCTCTGCAATTGCAGCTCTGTAAAGTGTTTGTAATTATCTTTAATCCACCGGTCAATCCTTACCAAAACTGCATCCCTTTCTTTATTTATGTCCGCAAGTACAAGGGAGGCTACCAACTGGACTAATATGTACCGCCGTTGTTTTTTTGTTGTTGAAATCTTCTTGCATGAAAGGGCTCCCCTCGTACATTAACATATGTACCATTGTGAAGAGTCCGGACTCTCCATCCCTTGGGGAAGGGTGCATCCAATCAAACTTGACCTGACGATGCTTGAACGTTGCCACCTGATCTGCCCTTGGTACCCCCTTATAGTCTAGGTAATCAGACATACATCGAATCTGAAGATTCAAAAGAGTTACACAAGTAAAGCTACAGAGTTACACTAGTTGTTAATAAGGAATTACACAATTAATGGTATAGAGTTACACAACTAGGTAGGATGGTATAGAGTTACATGTTGCTGTTGGGGCTGGTGTCCTTGACAATTAAGTACAATGACTTATTAAATCTCTTTAAGGATCACAAGGGCATACTTCAGTATTATTATCAGTTGATCCACGTTTATCAATAACGGTTGGCTTGCTAGATAAGTTTGACGTTATTGTCATACGGATGGCGGTGATCAACTGGTCCCTATACGTCACACCTATAGGACACGTTTGAGAGATGTGAAGGTATGAAAATACAGTCACATTTATGCCGAATACGACTAAACAGTTAGTCAGAGGTATTGACTATTAAATTAGTCAATGAGATGTTGAGATTATTATTTAATACGGATTAAATAATTTTAGCTAATACGGATTACATGATTAATTCGTAAAATTAAATATAAACGGTTATATTTAATTAAATATTGATTTCGCATATTAATATAAACAGTTATATTAATTCGGGTAATTATACAATATCGTAATTTTATCAGACCATTATTAATACATCGACTGAATTAATATCTGATAACATGTATGCGATTTATAATTAATACCCGCGAATAATATTTAGCAAAAACTTGTCGAATCACACATTAGAATAAGGTAAGAGTGGAAAGCCCACTCTTACCCTAATGGGTCGGCCGGCCGTGTATTACATAAGGAGAAGAATTTTCCTTATGTGAGACTACTGCTTTTTGATTGTTTTGACTGACAAAACACATCTCAAAAATTAGGGTTTTGAGAGCATTCTTCTCCCAAAAACTCAGATCTCACATCTAAAACCTCAATAGCTCTCCCCATATTGCAAGGCAATTGGAGAGCCTTTCTAGCACACGCGACATCATCTTAAACAAAGTCTTGGGTGCAAGTTATTGGAGGGAATTTACTTTAATTCCTGTTCTTAGGCCTTTTCAAGCAAGGACCCAAGGTTGTATTCTTTTCATGTTTTAATTTATCTTATGACAATATTCACAACTGTAAATTTCATTATAATCCTTCAAGTTTAGGGCGAATACATGCATTATTCCCCACAAGTGGTATCAGAGCAAGGGCCATGAAATTTTTACTTTTGTGTTTTTTCATAGGTTTTATTTAAAAATTTTGAAAAACCGTTTTCTGCCGGCGTGTGGGTCGGTCGACCCATTTATGCGGTCGGTCGACCAACACTAGCGTAGGGTTTCTGTTTTTGACAGTTTCTCTTTTGTATAATCGATCTTGTTTTTCGATTCATGTTTACATATTGTTAATTAATCGATATTCTTGACAATATGTGAACCCTTGTTGATGTTAATTTTGATTTACTCGTTTTAATCAAAGTTTATAAAAAGGTAAAAACTTGTTTTGATTTCAAAAGATGCAGCGTTTTGCGTTTTCTGAAACTCGTTTTTTTTTACTGTTTGGTGGTCGGTCGACCTGACTGGTAGGTCGGTCGACCGACTATGCTGTTGCAAAATTTTCTGTTTTTCGTCAGGAGGTCGGTCGACCCCGTGTTGAGGTCGGTCGACCACGCCCCTGTAACAGACGTCGTTTTATTTTTTTTTTCGAAAATAACCTGTTTTATTTTCACATGGCCTTTAGTAATATACTATATACGGAAATAGTATATTATTAATTTTGTGAAACAGTTCACCCCTTCGACATGATTGTAATAGCTGAGGCACAAGCCGCTGCCGATGCCGACATCTACAACCCCTTCGACATGATTGTTGCAGCTCTATGCGACCACTGAACTAAAGTTCTTAATCTATCCTTTAAGTCTAGCGTGCATGGCTTTATCATAATCTATCTTATTTATGTGTGTTTTTTTCCCCTTGCGTTTTTTTACAGTTCTATTCTGTGCAATGTATCGGGTTAACAATTGAATAAGAATTATTAAACTTATGCATATCGCCCATTAAAACAAATACCAAACGTAAAATAAGCAATAGCAAAGGCACATACCAGCTTCTCTGTCACCCTCCATATGAAGGATTTGTCATTGAGTTTTTGGCAGTCAAGAATGTCAATAAATTGATCCTTGAAATTTATACACGCGCAGCATATGTGGTGTTCAACCTTGATTGGAATGAATATTAGGTCAGCCCCGAGTTGTAAAGTGTTGCCACATATGTCTAGGAAACTGTCCCAATGGCTATGAACACAATTTATCTTACTGTCGGACGGTGTAGGGTCGTACGGCATGTGCACCAAATGCAAGAGGTCGTCCCGCGAACAAATAAATGAGTTACACTCCAACACTTTCTCATATAATATCATGGAGTTACACTGTAAATGGAATAGAGTTACACAAGTTGTTTAATAGAATTACACCATTTAAACTGTAGAGTTACAGACGAAAATGTATGGAGTTACACATATATCAGGTATAGAGTTACACAAATCAGCTTATGGAATTACTCTGATAATTGTATGAGTGTCATGTGGAGTAACAAAGGTAGATGCATAGAGTTATACTAGGAAAAGTATTGGAGTTACACTAGTTGTTCTAAGAAGTTACACAAATAAATGACATAGAATGCAAAATAGTTATAACAGTTCATACCATGTGACGTAACCCGAAGAACGCCATCCTAGCAGGTTCAGGCCCATCCGACTCTATCATATTTAGCAACATTGACCAACACTCAATTACGGATGGTGTCGTATGTTTATCCGGTAACAACGATAAAAGGTCGTCCCTTTTGAGTTCTAGATCACGGCTGTATCGAACAAGAACCTCGCTGCGTTCAACAGGTTGGTGTCAGTTTCCCGTCGTAGTATCTCGAAAAAAGAAAAAGACAAAATAGACAAGGGATGTATACTTACACGGGCACCAAGTCACCCTCCTCAAACAAACAGTAGTCAGCTGTTTGCTTCCGCAGGTCGCTTACATCGCTAAGAAGCGCCTGGTTGTTCTTAAGGAGGGTAGACGCAACCAGACACCGGGTCCCGGACACCTTACTGAAATTGAGGGTGGAACCCAGTCCGTCTGCCTTCCCCCGTCGGCTGCTGCTCAGCACTGATACCGACCCGCTTGCAGAAACAGGTGAACCCCGACGCTTGTATGTCATTTCAGGCCCGCCCTCTGCGCCAAGCTTCCTCTTCACACCGGTTTTCGGGGTCGGGGTTCTGAAAGAAGCCGGGGGTACTCATCAACCGCTGCCTAAATGAAGCAACCCTTACCAACACCTCGTCCTTGCACTTGTTAATATCACTGAGCATGAGGATAACTACAATTTCAGCGCGGTACAACTCAATGTTACCCATGTCACCTAACCCACACTCAAAAGGTGAACCGGTGTAAAACATCATGTGCAGCATCAGGTATACCCTGCAGTCGTTCTTACTGATCCCTACGCCTTGCCATTTAAAAGGCACGTTGACCAACTTAAACTGGCTGACCCTCGATGCTCTCTCGATATTGTTGAGCTCGAGAACTTGCCGATCACATCAGCCTACCCGTCGCACAAAACACAAAGCTACGTAAGGTTACGTATCGATATACACAGTTCTTAAAATAATAAAAGAACGAGGAAAAAATTGCATACAACGAGCCGTGCGATTCCGCCATATGGCAGTTTTTCAAAGTCTTCATCATAATTTTGGTTGTCCAGAAACTCCACCTGCTGCGAAATGAAGTTTATGCATGCACGGCAATAGTGATCATTATTGCCTGTTAATACTGGAATAAAGACTTGCAAACCAAGCAACCAAAATACATCAGAACGACAAATTGTGAGTATTTTATACGATATGTTGGCAAGATTGGACAGAGGAATACCATGTCAGCTCCAAGATTTAAGGGGGAAGAACAGTGTTCAATCCACGAGTTAAATGTTCCGTACATCTCAGAAGTCAAATTTTCTCGTTCCCCATCGTCGGTGGCTTTCCATAGTGCTAAGGCAGTGAGCTGACCATGGAGGTAAACGTAAAAAAGTGTTAGCCCCAAAGGAGTTTCACAGTTCAATATTTAGGTAACTCCATACTTTGATAAGTGTAACTCCATACTATGAAATGTGTAACTCCTTACAATCACATGTGTAATTCCATAACTACACTACAGATGTAACTCCATACTCTGATAAGTATAACTCCTTATAAGCACATGGGTAACTCCATACTGATATATGTGTAACTCCATAAGAGGATGTTGGGGCTGGTGTCCTTGACAATTAAGTACAATGACTTATTAAATCTCTTTAAGGATCACAAGGGCATACTTTAGTATTATTATCAGTTGATCCACGTTTATCAATAACGGTTGGCTTGCTAGATAAGTTTGACGTTATTGTCATACGGATGGCGGTGATCAACTGGTCCCTATACGTCACACCTATAGGACACGTTTGAGAGATGTGAAGGTATGAAAATACAGTCACATTTATGCCGGATACGACTAAACAGTTAGTCAGAGGTATTGACTATTAAATTAGTCAATAAGATGTTGAGATTATTATTTAATACGGATTAAATAATTTTAGCAAAAACGGATTACATGATTAATTCGTATATTAAATATAAACGGTTATATTTAATTAAATATTGTATTCACGTATTAATATAAACAGTTATATTAATTTGGGTAATTATACAATATCGTAATTTTATCAGACCATTATTAATACAGCGACTGCATTAATATTTGATAACAAGTATACGATTTATAATAAATACCCGCGAATTATATTTAGCAAAACGGGTCGAATCACGCAAAGGAATAAGGTAGGAGTGGAGAAAGCCCAGTCTCACCCACCCAATTCGGCCGACCCAATGAAGCTACATAAGGAGAGTCCTTCTCCTTGTGTCAGGTGATTCATGCTACTGGTTAATTCATAATCTCTAGAATTAGGATTTTGAGAACATTCTTTTCCCAAAACTCAGATCTCACATCTAAAACCTCACAAAACTCTCCCCATATTGCAAGGCAATTGGAGAGTCTTTCTAGCACACGCGACATCATCTTAAACAAAGTCTTGGGTGCAAGTTATAGGAGGGAATTTACTTTAATTCCTGTTCTTAGGCCTATTCAAGCAAGGACCCAAGGTTATATTCTTTTCATGTTTTTATTTAACTTATGACAATAATCTCAACTGTAACATTCGTTATAATCCTTCACGTTTTAGGGCGAATACATGCTTTATTCCCCACAAGTGGTATCAGAGCCAAGGCCACGAAATTTTACTTTTGTGTTTTTCATAAGTTTTAATTTAAAAATTTTGAAAATTGATTTCTGTCAGCGTGTGGGTCGGTCGACCCATTATTGTGGTCGGTCGACCAACACCCGCGTAGGGTTTCTGTTTTTCGGCAGTTTCTCTTTTGCGTTTTCAGAAACTCGGTTTCTTGTTTTATGGTCGGTCGACCTGGTTAATAGGTCGGTCGACCATTCTGCTGTTACAAAAAAAAAAAAAAAAAAAAAATTTCGTCAGGAGGTCGGTCGACCTGTTTAATGGGTCGGTAGACCTCTCTGCTGATACAGGATATTTTTTTTTTTACAGTAGGTCGGTCGACCCCATGTTGAGGTTGGTCGACCACTTCCCTGTAACAGTCGTGTTTTATTTTTCCGAAAATAACTTGTTTTTATTTTCACTTGGCCAAAAGTAATATGCTGTATACGGAAATAGTATATTATTTTTGTGAAACGGTTCACTCTCGTTTGATACATATTATTTTAAAACGGTTTAAGATAATGGATTATAAACTTATTAAAATTAAAGTGGTTAAAACGGTATAATCACATAATTTTAATCCCGTAAAGGTGGTTTGGTAAAATTTGTTAATCATAATAACAGTATTATGTCATCTATGAATTTTTTTTAGTTGATGCATTTTATTTATTGTCTTGTTGAATGCCTTTTGAATACTTTCTATAACGTATTTAATTTTGCAAACAGTTGTAACTTAGTGTGGCCTTAGAAGATTGTGTCACCGTAATGATGGGACACAATCTTGCTTGTAATTTTGAGATCTTGAATCTCCGTTTTGGGTTTTTGCCATGTAATTACTTTTGTATTTAAATTAGAATGTAAATAGGGTTATATTTGTAATTTAAATTAGTAATTTTGTGAAGACCAAAGACGGAGACCGGATGCTCACTCCCGCTGCAAGGACCAAGATGGAACATCAAGACAAGCTTCTAGGGTCCAACGGTGGATTCCAAGTTGTTTTATGTTTATTTTGGTAGGATAGGCCACACTAGGACTTTTTATTTACGTTTATTGCATTTATTTTTATGCTTTCATCGATAATAGCTTGCATCATATTCCGCCTAAAACCAAACCACCTATAACATGCCTGAAAACTGACTCATGTAGAGGTTACGCGTTAGTTTTCTGTGACAATACAGATGTCACGTGTCATATGCAAAGCCATCACTTTATTTCATTCATTCACGCTTGCTAGATTTTAGTTCACTTAAAATGAATAAATAAAAGTTGATGGGGTCTTCCTCGTATAACCAAAAATTGAGAATAGTCTTTATAAATCAGATTCCCATGAATCCCTTCTTCGTCGGTAGGCATAATATGACCCCTTCTACGTCGGGTAAGTGGGAACAGATGATTTATTTTATCTCAACATTATGGTCACTAGATACTATCTAGCAACTATGATGGACTAATATATAGGATTTACGGAAATCTATCGACCAAGAGTTCCAACAGTGGAATTAGCCAAGCTGTGGGCTTATCAATATACAGAAATTAAGTCTTGGGATCGTTTATATAATTCTTGAGGGAGATCAATTATATAAATGCATGAGTCTACGAGTTTAAATTCAATTTAAAATAGACTTAAATCACAACAATGAGTTGCTTATATGGTTTTGTTTTATCTTCTTTTCAGTGTAGAACACGTTCATTTAAACTGTTGTATAACTAATGGCTGGTGAAGACCCATTGCCAAGTGCCAAGCTAGCACGTGAATCCTGGCTAAAAGCCTTCATGGACTCCATGAATCAGTCTACTAGACTGAGAAATGATGGGTCAAACTTCTCTGACTGGGAGGCAGCACTACGGAATGCTGCCATTGCTGACGGAAAGCTTAAGTATTTAACTGAGCCCATTCCGGCACACCCAGGAACTGGAGCTAGAGCTAACGAAGTTCGCGCTCATAGCGACTTCGTCATGGAAGCGGGTGCGATAAAGAACGTACTCATCTATTCAATGGAATTAAATTTGCAAAGACGCTTCATTTCCCATGGTGCAAACAAGATTTTCACCATGTTCACTAACGAATTCTCGAAAGCTCCGAGAATCGTTTCTTATGAGCATACCTGTCGCTTCTGTGAGGCGAAACTCCAGAAGGGCCAAGCTGTTAGCCCACATATTCTCAACATGATTGAGAATATCGAGAAACTGGAGACCCTAAACTGCAAGATCAGTGAGAACATAATCGTTGATCGAATGCTTCATTCGCTTCATGATGGGTTCGCCCTCTTTAGGGCCAACTACTACATGAACGATATGAAGAAGACTCCTCATGAGCTCCACTCCCTTCTCGTACAGACCGAGAAGGATCTAAAATTAAGTGGGAGCGTGAAGCAGGATGTTCTCATGATCTCCAGTAAGGGAAAGGGTAAAGGGAAGGCTAAAGCTCAGGGCGACCTAGTAGTAGGTAAGCCCAGGTTCAAGAAACCAGGATTTACTAAGAGTGGGCCAGGTGAGTCGAGCAACTCACAGGGCAAGACAAAAAGCAAATATACTAGCATGGAATGCCACCACTGCCACAAGACTGGGCATTGGAGGCGCTCATGCCCCGTGTATCGCGAGGACATTAAAGCAGGCCGCGTTACTCCTGTTGGTATGTCTTCTTCTTCTTTTATTCACATGATTGAGATTAACCATGCAAGTTGCGGAACTTGGGTACTAGATACTGGTTGTGGTTCTCATCTATGTAATCATGTGCAGGGCCTCCGAAACCAAGAACCCCTCATCAAGGGTGAGGTTGACCTGCGTGTCGGGAATGGAGCACGTGTTGCTGCAGTCTCGAAGGGAACATACGTGATCCAGCTTCCAAGTGGATTCGAGTTTTTTTTATATAACTGTTATTATGTTCCTAGTTTGTCCAAAAACATTATTTCAGTTTCTGCACTTGACAAACTCGGTTTTTCCTTTGTAAAAGAGAATAATAGCTGTATTTTCTCCTTACACAATATGATTTATGGCAAGGCAGTTTCCATGAATGAAATTTATGTTTTAGATCAAACCACCGAGATATTACATGTGAATAACAAGAGATTAAAGGTAGGTGACAAAGATCAAACTTACCTATGGCATTGTCGTATGGGACACATAAATGAGAAACGCGTAAAACAGCTCATACAGAATGGAGCTATCTCGCCCTTTGATTTCGAATCATATGGCACGTGTGAATCATGTCTCATCGTTAAGATGACTCGTATTTCCTTCAAAGGTGTTGGAATGCGCGCTGCCGACCTATTAGGACTCATACACACGGATGTGTGTGGCCCTATGTCGATTAACGCACGAGAAGGCTATAGGTATTTCATCACTTTCACGGATGATTTGAGTAGATATGGCTATGTCTACTTAATGAAGCACAAAAGTGAATCCTTTGACAAGTTCAAAGAATACCAGAATCGGGTACAGAACCAACTGGGAAGAAAGATTAAAGCACTACGTTCTGATCGTGGTGGTGAGTATCTTTCACACGAGTTTGATCAACACCGTAAAGACTGTGGTATCGTTCTACAGTTGACTCCACCTGGAACACCACAATTAAATGGTGTGTCCGAACGGAGGAATCGAACTCTACTTGATATGGTTCGATCCATGATGAGTCACACCGTTGTGCCTGATTCATTGTGGGGCTATGCTCTTTTATCAGCCGCTCTTATACTTAACCGAAGTCCGTCTAAAGCTGTTGACAAGACTCCATACGAATTATGGAAGGAACGGTCCCTAACTTGTCCTTTATTCGGGTTTGGGGTTAGGAGGCTTATGTCAAGTGGATACACGAGGATAAGCTCGGCCCGCGATCGGTCAAGACATACTTTATAGGCTATCCAAAGGGAACTTTTGGTCATTACTTCTACTCGCCAACCGAACAACGTGTCTTTGTTGCGGCTAGTGCGACGTTCTTAGAGAAAGAATTTCTCGAGAACAAGTCGAGTAATAGAACCTTCGATTTATCAGAGGTTCAAGAACCAACTACCGAGCAACCATTGGAGGAAACAGTTCCTTCAACCGAGACTGCGGTAGATATTCCTGAGGAACCTAGGAGGTCGGGAAGAGTCTCTATTACTCCGGACAGATACATTGGTATGGTCGAGGAACATGATATAGATGACGTCTTACTCCTAGAGGGTAATGAACCCACAACCTATAAAGGTGCCATGACCAGTTCTGACTCAAAGCTATGGTTAGAAGCCATGCAATCCGAGATGGACTCCATGTATGAGAACAACGTGTGGGATCTTGTGGACCTACCTGCAAAGGTACGTCCCCTTCAATGCAAATGGCTTTACAAGATAAAGCATGCCACGGAAGGACAACAAGATATCCACAAGGCCAGACTAGTTGCTAAAGGTTTCACCCAAGTGCCAGGCTTGCACTACGATGAGATCTTTGCACCCGTAGTCATGCTACGTTCCATTCGGAATATCTTAGCGATCGCCGCATTTCACGATTATGAAATATGGCAAATGGACGTTAAAACCGCCTTCTTAAACGGTTATTTGGAGGAAGAGTTGTACATGGTACAACCTGAGGGTTTTATTGATCCAGCACATCCTAAGAAAGTTTGCAAGCTTAAGCGTTCCATCTATGGACTTAAGCAAGCATCGCGGAGTTGGAATCATCGCTTCGACCAAGTGATAAAAGAGAAAGGGTTCATTCGATCAGTCGAGGAACCATGTATCTATATCAACTCGAGTGGGAGCAAGATTGTATTCCTAGTACTGTATGTCGACGACATACTCTTGATTGGGAATGACATACCTCTCTTATCTTCGGTTAAAGCATGGTTGAAAAACCATTTCCAGATGAAAGATCTGGGAGAGGCACAAAGAATTTTGGGCATCCGTATCTACAGGGATAGATCACGTCGGATGTTGTCTCTCAGTCAGGAGTCTTACATAGATAAGATTCTAGAGAGATTCAGCATGACGAACTCCAAGAAGGGGTTCCTTCCTATGACTACTGGGCTTCACTTGAGCAAGACTCAAGAAGCTAAGACATTGGAAGAGAAGGAGCTCATGAGTCGGATTCCTTATGCTTCGGCTATAGGTTCGATCATGTATGCCATGATATGCACAGGTCCAGACGTTGCATATGCATTGAGTATGACAAGTCGATTCCAAGCTCATCCAGGTGAACCACACTGGATGGCCGTGAAAAACATTCTTAAGTACCTACGGAGGACTAAAGATTGGGGATTGACTTACGGAGGCGACTCGACGCTCTGCGCCACAGGGTACGCAGATGCTAGCTTCCAAAACGGATCGAGACGACTCGAAATCTCAGTCTGGATTCGTTTTTTACTCTTAATGGCGCTGATGTCAGCTGGAAAAGTTCTAAACAAATTGTTATAACAGATTCTACATCTGAGTCCGCGTAAGAGGAGATATTCATTGATAAGATCGCTACGGATGACAACATAGCTGATCCTCTCACTAAAGCATTATCACGTGATAAGCATGAAGGGCACATTCATCCCAAAGGAATTAGATGTGTTCCTAAGTTGTAGTACTCCTTTATGAATTCATGTAATAATTTATTTTCTCGTGTACTCTATTCAACCTCATTGTTATGATATATAATGTTTTGTTTTTCATGTGGAATTGTACGCCAATTTTGAACACCACAAAGTGAACTGAATAACATTACATCGTTTTAGTCCTTGATTACCCACTTGAGCTGATAACTCAGGTAATCATTTTGTGACGTTGGTTGATGGTGGGTTCAACGAGCCATAAGTCACACGACTGACTGACCAATCACAAAGGCGAGTTATACGGATATCTCGTAGGACACCCCGTGACAACGTTATGGAGTCCTAAATGTTTTTAAACATTGGGTGCCAGGTCGTGGATAGGACCTCTATAGTGTTCCTTAGAGTCGAGTCTTTTGACATTCAACTGTCTCTTGAGATTAAGGCAGATTTTGGGTAACTTTGGTTTCTTTCCCACGGTCATCGTAACAGGGGCCAAGAGGATTTTTTCTGGGTTATTTCATGCTGCGCGATATCGGCAGGATTCGAGTTGAGGGAAATATCCAAACCCTTATCAGGGTTTTATCATTTCTCAGGGCCACTCGAGGAGTAGTAACTTAAATGCATGGCCATGCTCGAATACAGATTCGTTTTATCAGTTAAGTTACTCTCTAGTCGGGGAAACCACTCTTGATACAGATCGCTTGTGAGATACGACCTTTGCGAATGCGGATTTGCAAATTGTCTTACATTGAGTGGGAGAAATTTTAAAAGGATATGAGAATCGGTTATCGCACCTACACTTGTACGGACAAGTGGGAGTTTGTTGGAGCTTGTGTCCTCCACATGTAGTGTGATAACGTCATTGCACATACCCTTATACGGACAAGTAGGAGATTGTTGGGGCTGGTGTCCTTGACAATTAAGTACAATGACTTATTAAATCTCTTTAAGGATCACAAGGGCATACTTTAGTATTATTATTATCAGTTGATCCACGTTTATCAATAACGGTTGGCTTGCTAGATAAGTTTGACGTTATTGTCATACGGATGGCGGTGATCAACTGGTCCCTATACGTCACACCTATAGGACACGTTTGAGAGATGTGAAGGTATGAAAATACAGTCACATTTATGCCGAATACGACTAAACAGTCAGGCCATGTTCTTTTGGACTTATTTTTGCTTAATTTAAGTTAAGTTCAGCAAAAATCAGTTAAGTTCAGAAAAGTTCAGCAAAAATAAGTTAAGTTCAGAAAAAATAAGTTAAGTTAAGTTCAGCAAAAATAAGTTCAGAAAAGTTCAGCAAAAATAAGTTAAGTTCAGCAAAAATAAGTTCAGACTATTTCGGCAAAAATATGTTAAGTTCAGAAAAAATAAGTTAAGTTAAGTTCAGCAAAAATAAGTTCAGAAAAGTTCAGCAAAAATAAGTTAAGTTCAGCAAATATAAGTTAAGTTCAGAAAAATTCAGAAAAAATAAGTTAAGTTAAGTTAAGTTAAGCAAAAATAAGTTCAAAAGAACGGGGCCTTAGTCAGAGGTATTGACTATTAAATTAGTCAATGAGATGTTGAGATTATTATTTAATACGGATTAAATAATTTTAGCTAATACGGATTACATGATTAATTCGTAAAATTAAATATAAACGGTTATATTTAATTAAATATTGATTTCGCATATTAATATAAACAGTTATATTAATTCGGGTAATTATACAATATCGTAATTTTATCAGACCATTATTAATACATCGACTGAATTAATATCTGATAACATGTATGCGATTTATAATTAATACCCGCGAATAATATTTAGCAAAAACGGGTCGAATCACACATTAGAATAAGGTAAGAGTGGAAAGCCCACTCTTACCCTAATGGGTCGGCCGGCCGTGTATTACATAAGGAGAAGAATTCTCCTTATGTGAGACTACTGCTTTTTGATTGTTTTGACTGACAAAACACATCTCAAAAATTAGGGTTTTGAGAGCATTCTTCTCCCAAAAACTCAGATCTCACATCTAAAACCTCAATAGCTCTCCCCATATTGCAAGGCAATTGGAGAGCCTTTCTAGCACACGCGACATCATCTTAAACAAAGTCTTGGGTGCAGGTTATAGGAGGGAATTTACTTTAATTCCTGTTCTTAGGCCTTTTCAAGCAAGGACCCAAGGTTGTATTCTTTTCATGTTTTAATTTATCTTATGACAATATTCACAACTGTAAATTTCATTATAATCCTTCAAGTTTAGGGCGAATACATGCATTATTCATTCCAAGCAACCAAAATACATCAAAACGACAAATTGCCTGTTAATACTGGAATAAAGACTTGCAAACCAAGCAACCAAAATACATCAGAACGACAAATTGTGAGTATTTTATACGATATGTTGGCAAGATTGGACAGAGGAATACCATGTCAGCTCCAAGATTTAAGGGGGAAGAACAGTGTTCAATCCACGAGTTAAATGTTCCGTACATCTCAGAAGTCAACTTTTCTCGTTCCCCATCGTCGGTGGCTTTCCATAGTGCTAAGGCAGTGAGCTGACCATGGAGGTAAACGTAAAAAAGTGTTAGCCCCAAAGGAGTTTCACAGTTCAATATTTAGGTAACTCCATACTTTGATAAGTGTAACTCCATACTATGAAATGTGTAACTCCTTACAATCACATGTGTAATTCCATAACTACACTACAGATGTAACTCCATACTCTGATAAGTATAACTCCTTATAAGCACATGGGTAACTCCATACTGATATATGTGTAACTCCATAAGAGGATGTTGGGGCTGGTGTCCTGGCCTTGACAATTAAGTACAATGACTTATTAAATCTCTTTAAGGATCACAAGGGCATACTTTAGTATTATTATCAGTTGATCCACGTTTATCAATAACGGTTGGCTTGCTAGATAAGTTTGACGTTATTGTCATACGGATGGCGGTGATCAACTGGTCCCTATACGTCACACCTATAGGACACGTTTGAGAGATGTGAAGGTATGAAAATAAAGTCACATTTATGCCGGATACGACTAAACAGTTAGTCAGAGGTATTGACTATTAAATTAGTCAATAAGATGTTGAGATTATTATTTAATACGGATTAAATAATTTTAGCAAATACGAATTACATGATTAATTCGTATATTAAATATAAACGGTTATATTTAATTAAATATTGTATTCACGTATTAATATAAACAGTTATATTAATTTGGGTAATTATACAATATCGTAATTTTATCAGACCATTATTAATACAGCGACTGCATTAATATCTGATAACAAGTATACGATTTATAATAAATACCCGCGAATTATATTTAGCAAAACGGGTCGAATCACGCAAAGGAATAAGGTAAGAGTGGAGAAAGCCCACTCTCACCCACCCAATTCGGCCGACCCAATTAAGCTACATAAGGAGAGTCCTTCTCCTTGTGTCAGGTGATTCATGCTACTGGTTAATTGATAATCTCTAGAATTAGGGTTTTGAGAACATTCTTTTCCCAAAACTCAGATCTCACATCTAAAACCTCACAAAACTCTCCCCGTATTGCAAGGCAATTGGAGAGCCTTTCTAGCACACGCGGCATCATCTTAAACAAAGTCTTGGGTGCAAGTTATAGGAGGGAATTTACTTTAATTCCTGTTCTTAGGCCTATTCAAGCAAGGACCCAATGTTGTATTCTTTTCATGTTTTTATTTAACTTATGACAATAATCTCAACTGTAAAATTCGTTATAATCCTTCACGTTTTAGGGCGAATACATGCTTTATTCCCCACAAAGGACTCCACTAAACTACATGTGGAACTCCAATACACTACAGGTGTAACTCCATACTCTGATAGGTGTAACTCCTTACAAGCACATGGGTAACTACATACTGATATATGTGTAACTCTAAAAGGGGACTCCACTACACTACATGTGGAACTCCACTACACTACAGGTGTTACTCCATCCTGGTATCAGACAATAGAGTTCCTCACATCATGGTATGAAGTGCCACAGAATCAACATAGTGTCACATAATTGGCAAAAAGCTCTTACTGTGTGGGTGAGTCCGAAGAAGCATCGGCTGGGTCCAGCGACAGGTGCTACAGAGGTAGAAGACATCAAGTGATCCAACAACAAAACCCAGCACTCAATGACACTATTTTCAACCTAGGTCCCAGGCAACAGCGTCATCATGTCCTCTCGATTAACCATGTAGACATCTTCATATTTTACCAATTCCTCCCTACAAAACGAAGCATGAACTAATAAAACGACCGCAGTAAATATACATTGCACATTATTTACAGGAATATCAAAAGTGGTGTTCACTTACATCTTATCGTCTAAGGCGGTGGGGCTAAATGCGTAATCCATAACGGCCTTCCTCAGACTTAATACAGTCGAGAATTTATCCTTGCGACTGATCATAAATTCTGACATGACACGCTGGTTAGGGTCAGGTAGCCCGCAGTCAATTGAGCACCCAATACTTTCGGGTACGCCATCCATGCATTGTAGCTCACATGCGAGTGGAGTACGAAGGGGTGGTTGATGACATCAGTGCCAGGGTCAGATGTCTCATCGACCAATGTAATCCCCCTCCCTGATTCAGTTGACCCCTTCCCATTTTTCATGTTAGTTATGCAGTGTGCTGCCTCCAACGAGGTATATCCTGCGCCCACCAGGTCAGACACTAATAAGGTATCTGTGCTGAGGGGGATTGGCTCCGCTACCTCCGACGCATGATTCCCTGTCTCCATTTCTGCCATTATTTGAACCATTTCAGCCGTTCCGTACGACACCAAGCTGACTCCCTCACTGCCCGATTGCGGAACTTCGTCCGACGCTTGCAACTCCTCGTTGCCAGCGCACACTGGCACGTCATCCCCAAGCAGTTGTGTTGGCGTAATAGGCGATGCAACGTCAGTGCCTCGCCCATCCGGACTAAGTCCCGTATTTGCAGCGTCGGTATCGTCCACCAAGTCACCGCTTTCTCTCAGACCGGCCATCACCCCAACTAACTGAACTGTGGCAGCGAGCTGTTCGTCATCGTGAACTACAGCAGCAGCACCCTTGTCAACTAGCTGCTTCATCGCCACCGGTGCCTTATCAACGGATAACTTCATCCGGTCGTTGATCTCTTCCACCTCATCACAGTTTCTGTGGAGCTCTTCACAATGCCAGAAATCTTAAGTTGACTGTGATGGTACAAAGCGGTCGGGAGCGGAGCGACCCTTCATCACGTCCTTTAAATTGGATAAAGCCTCGGCATACCAAGAATGGAAAACAACTGCATTCCTTTAAATCTTCAGATAGAGTTCGTGGACCTCCTGAAATGGAGCAAACGACTAGGCGTTAGCGTGCAATTGACAAAAAAAAAAGAGATTAAACAATAATGAACACGTGCAAATAGTGCCTACATCCAACTCTCGCTCCTTTATCTGAGCGTCGTCCTCAACGCCTTCAGGGATCTCGATCTGAAGGAACCTCTTCCCGCAATTTGGCGCTTCCTTGTTCGAAGGTTCATTACTTGCGAATGGAGGTAAACGGAGAACCTCATGACCCCCGGTCAATAGAAGTTGGTTGGTGCTGGCCGCACGCAAGCTTCGGGGGTACTTCACAATGGACCACGCATTGGGTACCAACCCTCCATCGTCCATTTCACCCTCAATTCTCTTCCTCAGCCTTTCCTCGTCCAAGTGAAGGATTAGAGGTAGATCGGGGCATGGAATCTCACCCCGGAAAGCGAAACGCTGGAAATAGGTTATCATTAGAAATGGGATGCACCCGACTAGGAAAGATTTCCCTACCGACGCATCCACTTCAGCCCCGATGACAGTCTTCAGTATATATGTACAATAGTCAAGCCGGTGTATGGCGCCTACATCCTCGACCGCCATCAGAAGCTTGGGATCAACCAAACTGTTGATGGTTGGGGCAAGGAACGACGACATGCATACCAAGACGAACAGACGGCATAAATGTTCACCTCCCTCTTGGTTTGCCAATATTACGTTTTTTATCTTCCCGATAGGTATGCCCTCTTTTAAGTTCTTCACACCAAACATATTCCTCCACCGGGATTTCAAAGCCGCAATTTCACGAGAGTCCGACCCTTTTTTCTTCCCCGTTGGTACGGTGACAAGCTCGTCAGGTCCGACAGGGAGAAGGAAGCAGTCTCGAACGTCATGTTTCGTGATCATAAACTCTTTTGTCCTGATATGTGTTCTATGTAGTACCCCGTATTTTTTTTACATCTCGTAATAATAAACTATTAATATAATTATTTTGACGGGAGATACTTTAATATTTAATACGTGCTATTCTATATATATGTGGATATTTTATATTTCGTATTATTACTATATCGTTTTATCGTTGTATTGCTTTTATTATTATCATTATTATTATTATAATTACTATTATGACGATAATTTTATAAACTTGTAATAATAATCTCAGATTTTATTGATGGCTTGATTTTGCTTGTACGAGGGCTCGAACCCTCCACCTCCTTGTAATTTATACCTCTTTGATATATATTATACTCACATTTCACCAAAAAAAAAAATTTTATAAACTTGTAATTTTATTTTGTTAGTATTATAATATTGTATAATAATATTATATATATATATATATATATATATATATATATATATATATATATATATATATATATATATATATATATATATATATATATATATATATATATATATAACGTGTCTTATACTTTGACAATTTAATATACGCGTATACGATATTTAATGTTATTATTATTTTGGATACATTTACATTTACGTGGGAACGCCTTATATATATAAGGTGACGGATGGATTTTGATGCGTGAGAATTTGTAATACCTCGCATGTTCGAAATTCGGGTTTTGACTCAGAGTTAGTGTTATAGGTCTTATATTATGTTACGGTTTTATGTTAATCGCTATCGTAAGTTAATATATCAAATTAACGATAATGTTACGAGTTATAAGTGTATAACTCGTTGGGGCCGATTTGATTTTACGTAAAGAAGTGTGATTGGTGAATAGCCATAATAATGTAGTGTTTGTGATTGGGCCATGAATTGAACGACCCAATCCCCTCACGCACAAACCCTACCATACGTAAACCCTACCTCCCCCGTTCACCTTGGTAATACCGTATGCCCCCTTAATTTATAATAATATTTTATTATAAAAGTATTTCATTTACTTAATTATTTCGAAGTTTATTAATGAGTTTTGGAAATATATATTTATAGCTTCCGTTCTCTATTTAATTATTTCCTCGTTTTGATCTACTTTTGGATGGCTTAAAACGTCCGTGCAATATTTGATTATTTTAATTTAATATTTACTTTTCTATTTCAAGTTCTCCTTGCGTTTTAGTATGACTCAATCAGATTTGTAATCAGATAATCCATTGTATGAACTAATGGACCAAAGGCCCATTAGTTAATCTTCTTATAAATAGAATTTAACCTAGCAAGCTACTAGGTCAATTCATATGTTTGTGCGTGAGTTTTGGCCGCACGGCCTCTCTCCTCTTATCTCTCTTTCGTTCTCTTTTCTTCCCTTTGACTTCATTGTTGAATATCTTTCATTCTTCCAAATTCATACATAAATTATATTTTCACAATCCTTGCTCTTACTTTTACAATATATTATATTCAAAATATTTTATTGGGAATTATTTGTATGGACCTTTAGACCTACGTTTTAGGTCTCTTGTTTTGTGAGTAAAGAAGGAGATCTCTTTCCCTTTTGGCGTTTTCGAAAGAGTGAGTGTTTGGTACAATTTCTATCACAAGGATTTGGATTTCCGCTTTCTATAAAGTTGATTTTTGGGGTTATTGACACGTGTTGGAGACAAGGCTTGGTTGGTCGTATTCTTTATGGATGTTTTCATTAATTGCCAAAGAGGTAACTAGGTGTTTCTCTTTTAATTGTGTTTATGCCAATTGATGTAATTAATATGATTTAATGATTGTTTGTACGATTGGTACATGTTTGATTATTTATTGTCATGAATTAATTGTGCTCCATATATTTATGTATGTTTTATTATCGTAATTGTGGACTATAATATGTTAATAAGTCGTTATGGGTGTCGTGCGCAACTAGGGTTCGCGAGGAAAACCCTAGATGGCGACACAGGTAACGGCCAAGAGCGTTGCTCAAGGTTATAGTTGAAGTATGTGTAACCTTGAAAATATGATTCAAGGTTATAGCTGAAACTATTACAACCTTGAGTATGACTCAAAGTTATAGCTGAAGTTAATATAACTTTGAGTTGCGAGTCAAAGTTATAGCTAAAGTGTAACAGCCCATATTTTCGTAAAATCTAATTTAAGCATTTTGAGTATTTTAGGTAATAAAATAATATTTTAATAACTCAACGGAAATAATTTATTTAAGTATCGTAAAATATTTTTAATAAGTTATCGAGATCCGCCTTAAGAACCTTAAGTTCTTAAGACGAATACAACTTGGCATAGTTAAATATCCGACTCAAGTATTCATTTCATAACCGTTTTAAATATCCGTAACCATTTAAGCAAGTCGGAAAGGACAACTCTCTTGTCTCTTTATAAACCCTTATGTCGACAAACTCATCCTCAACATTTCATTTCACTGTAACAATTTTCATCTCAAAACCTCCATAAAACCCTTCCTTCTTTTCAAGCTTTCTTCATCATCCGTTCATCAAATCGCGAAAGTAAGTACATTTTCGGAATCCTCGTTCGATTTCCAAGACATCCATCACTTTCGTTTTTCATTTTATCAACTTCAAAAATCGGCCTGTTTTCCTTAGTTTCGTTTTAAGAGCTTAAAACCCGTTTTCTATGTTGTAGGCGTGGGCTTGGACGATCCCGACGTGGACTCTTACGTGGTTGAGGAGGATCATTTGCCGGAATAAGCTTAAAGGTGACGATAATGAGAAACTCGGCCTTTATGTGTATATTAGCATGCTTGGTGATTTTGATGTTGTTCTTCTGATTTTATTCAAGTTCTATGATTATTGGACTTAGTATCATGATTAGGATGTTGTTTATGTGGAGAATTCATGATCCAAGATGTGGTTATGTGTTCCTTGATTCATTTTCAGTTTTTCCTAAATTGCGACGGATACTTGTTAATTCCATTTGAGGATTGTTATGGGGATTGTATGCTGATAAGATAGTGATATTTGATGTTTATGATGTTGGGCAAATCATGCTTGAAGTAATTTCTGAAGTTTACATGTCGATTTATGAAGTTTTGTGAAGTTGGGAAATTGCGATTTTCAGCGACAGGCTCTCTGAGCCGGTCGACCGACCGGCCGCCGGCCGACCGGCTGAGAGCGTTTCTTGATATTTTTGTGTTTTACGCGAGACTTTGAGACCATAGGAAATAAGTCTCCCAGCCGGCAGACCGGCCGCCTGCCAGCCGGCTGGGAGTGCGTTGTGTTGTATTTTGTAGTTTGGAAAACTTAAGAGTAGTCCCAGCCGGCAGACCGGCCGCCTGCCAGCCGGCTGGGAGTGCGTTTTTGTCGTTGCGTGTTTTCAAGATTTTAAGGAGGCTGAGTTCCCAGCCGGCCGACCGGCTGCCTGCCGACCGGCTGGGAGTTCGTGTATTGTTTCAGAAAAGAAAGAAGAGGCTGAGGTGGTCACCAGCCGGCCGACCGGCTGCCTGCCGACCGGCTGGGGACCCCTGTAGGCTATTTTGAGGTTTTCATAATTTGATCGTAACTTTCAAAC
Organism: Silene conica; assembly: GCA_029255685.2. Taxonomy (NCBI): domain Eukaryota; kingdom Viridiplantae; phylum Streptophyta; class Magnoliopsida; order Caryophyllales; family Caryophyllaceae; genus Silene; species Silene conica. The sequence goes on along the minus strand of CM055318.2, from coordinate 46,697,450 downwards.
GGTTAATCGGTTTTACTTGAAACTTGTTTTGTGTACCTTTGACATGTATTTGAGGTCCCCGGAGGATGGGCAACATTATATTGAGTTCGGGAATATAGTGAGGATAGAGACCCCCCGGTCGGGCAACCGAAAGGGAAACCGGCTCTCCCTCATCCTAGTTCTCGAGGTCAATTAAGTGTTGATTAGAAGTTAAAGGTAGAACTAGAGAGTAGTTCATAGACTTGATTGATATTGTTTTGATGCGTATTAAGTTATGCCTTAAGCTGGCCTCTGAACTTAATACGTGAACTGTTTGTCGTGTATGGGAACATGCGTTGAGTTTTCGCCTCTGAGTTCCATACATGTCTGTTTGTCGTGTCTGGGACATGCGTTGAGTTTTCGCCTCTGAGTCCAGACATGTATGTGTGATCGCGTCAGGACATGCCTTAAGCTGGCCTCTGAGTCTAACGAGTAGAGCAACTGCACGACGGGGCAGTCAGGTTGTCATACCTTACCCGGAGTGCAGGTGTTTGGTGCTAGAACATGCGTTGAGTTTTCGCCTCTGAGTCTAGTATCTTGTAATGTGGTAGGGGTCCATGCGTTGAGTTTTCGCCTCTGAGTTCCTTACTTGTGATAGTGAATTGAATGTTAGTCCATGCGTTGAGTTTTCGCCTCTGAGTCTAATGTTCAGTGATAGCCGGTCCATGCGTTGAGTTTTCGCCTCTGAGTCCTTGCTTGATATTGTGAACTTGGTATTTAGGTTATGCGTTAAGATGTCGCCTCTGAACCTTTATACTTGCTGAATAATTTAGTACCTAGGTTATGCGTTAAGATGTCGCCTCTGAACCTTTGTACTTGCTGTTTATATCTGCTTGCCTTGATGATGGTACAGTGCCAGATATGCCTAGTATGTTATCGTTGTTATATGGTTTGTGGTTAAATCATCCAAGGCATTGGATGACTCTTAGTTCGGTTTCATAAATGATTAGATTGAAAGACCCCCCGACTGGGTAACCAGTAGGGAAACCGGCTCTCCTTCTTATCTGTTTATGAAGTTAGTTGAGAGCCGTGCATGAGAATCGCATGTTAGTAAGAGATCAGATGACGAGTTGTTTATGCTTCACATGTTGATATATGTTGGAGTATTCTGTATTGTTTTATATGTTACGTGTTGTCACAAAAGGTGGCTAGGAGAACTCTAGTCACTCCCCACTGATTGTGGCGTACATGTTTTCATGTATGTAGGTACATGCTGGTTGGAGATGGGTTCACGAGAGCTAGCGAGTGATGATCCTGCTGTCATCATATGACTTACCTTATATCGTTTAGCTGGACTCGTAGTTGTTACTTTTGGTTTTGGTGCCGGTAGGGATGTTCCATCCCCGGCTGATGTATTTATGTTATGTTTCAGTTTGATACTTAGAACTGCTACTTATCTATCGATGTTTATATCAGTTCTATTTCCAGTTTCAGTTTAAAGCTTCTCGCATGTTAGTTTAGTTTGCTAAAAAGTTTTTAATTCCGCTGCAATTTTGGTAATTTTATGTGTTTATATTTCCGCTTTCGCGAGGGGTTTTACAGTTGGTATCAGAGCATTATTGCTCCCGACGCACTCATGTGACCCCGAACCTTAACTTGACCAAATAAACAAATAATGAATGAGAGATGGGTAGATCTAAGGACTTATTTTGTAGTCTAATTGTGACTGCTAATTGCTAAGCTAATCCATGTTTTCTCTTTTAAAGGATGGTGAGACCCAGAGCTGCTGATAACATTGTGCTGCAAGCAATTCAGCATTTGCTTGAGACTCAGAGACAGCAAGCGGGGAATGTTCCACCTCCTCCACCGCCGGGTGGCGAGACTAATCGTCCGGGTAGCTTTTCCTGGATTGCTTCTCAGATGTCCAGAAGCCATGTTAGGACCTATGGAGGCGAGGCTGACCCAGTAGCCCTCACAGAGTGGTTTAGAGAGATGGAAAAGAGCTTCACCTTATACTCAGTCGTTAGGGAGGATAGAGTGCGTTTAGCCGCTCACTTCCTGACATTGGAGGCTGACCGTTGGTGGGCATTGACTGGACCTACCGCTGTTCTTGACCCAGTGTTTGATTGGGAGGCTTTCAAAGACAGGCTCGAGGCGAGGTTCTACCCCAAGGAGTTGAGATCGCAGAGGTTGAAAGAATTTATGGATTTGAAGCAAGGCAAGATGACCGTTCAAGAATTTACTGACAAGTTCAACCAGTTAGCTCACTTTGCATCGAGATTTGTTCGTGATGAGGCGGAGAGGGTGTATTTCTACCGAGGGAAGCTAGGGCCGAGGATTGAGAGTATGGTTCGTCGTGACTCTACTTCTTTTGTGGAGGTGTATGACGATGCTATTTGGGCCGAGAGCTCTATTCGTGCCATTGATGCTGAGACCCGTGCCGCTATTTCCAGCTGCACTTCTCACCAGAGATCCGTGTACCAGGGGAAGAGACCATTTGTTCCTTCAACTTCTTCGCCTTCTTCTCAGAAGAAGCGTTTTGAGAGGTTCTCTGCTCCGGTTGCTAAGACCACATTTCACACCGACACTGCTTCTACTGTTTGCCGCCGTTGTGGTAAACCGCTTCATCCAGGGTTTGATTGCTTCAAGAATGCCTATAAGTGTTATACTTGTAATGGATTTGGGCATAGATCATTTGATTGTCCTGAGAAGAATACTGTTCTTGGCAAGGCTGCCACTGCTGCTGCAGCGACCAGAGGAGGAAAGCCGAAGGGGAAGATCTTTGTGATGACTAGGGCTGAGGCAGAGGCTCATCCTGACATTGTTGCCGGTATCTTTTCTGTTCTTGGCGCTGAGTGCCTTATTTTATTCGATACTGGAGCTTCTTTGTCATTTATATCGACTCAGTTCGCCGACCGTCTAGCTCTTGAGTCTTCATTGGTTGAGGAGACTTCTATTTCCTTACCTTCTGGAGACGTGTTTTCCTGCTCTTCGTCCCAAAGGGATGTTCCTATTGTTATTGGTCAAGCCACATTTCCAGCGGACTTACTGAGATTTCCTCTCGAGGAGTTTGACATTATCCTCGGTATGGACTGGTTATCGCGATACCATGCTCGCTTCGAGTGTCGCGACCAGAAAATCTGCTTGAGGAGTTCTTCAGGAGTTCGTGTTTCCTATAGGGGAACTCGCCCTCAAAAGGGTGTTCGTGTTATCTCTTCGATGAAAGCTTCTCATCTTCTTAGGAAGGGTTGCCAAGCCTTCCTGTGTGTTGTTACAGCTGCTAAACCATCGCTACCGAAGCTTGAAGATGTAGCCATTGTTCGTGAGTATCCGGATGTGTTCCCAGATGACTTGCCAGGGATACCGCCAGAGAGAGATGTGGAGTTTACCATTGAGCTTGTTCCAGGTACCGGACCGATTTCTAAAGCTCCTTACCGAATGGCTCCGCCAGAGTTGAAAGAGTTGAAGCAGCAATTGGAAGAGATGATCGAGAAGGGTTTCATTAGACCTAGTGCTTCTCCGTGGGGTGCTCCTGTTTTGTTCGTTAAGAAGAAAGATGGTTCCATGAGATTGTGTATCGACTACAGAGAGTTGAACCGAGTGACCGTGAAGAATCGATATCCTTTGCCTAGGATAGATGATTTGTTCGATCAGTTGAGAGGTGCTTCGAGGTTTTCTAAGATTGATCATCGATCAGGTTATCATCAGATTCCAGTGAGAGAGGCTGATATTGCGAAGACTGCATTTCGTACCAGATATGGACATTTTGAGTTCGTGGTTATGCCATTTGGGTTGACTAATGCACCTGCGATTTTTATGGATCAGATGAACCGTACCTTCAGTGAGTATCTTGACACTTGTGTTGTGGTGTTTATCGATGACATCTTGATATATTCGAAGACCGATGAGGAACATGCTGAGCATCTTCGATTGATTCTAGGGATTCTGCGCAGACAGAAATGGTTCGCAAAGTTTTCGAAGTGTGAATTTTGGCTCTCGAAGGTTGCCTTTTTAGGACATGTGATATCCAGCGAGGGTGTGATGGTAGATCCCGCGAAGATAGAGGCTGTGGTTGATTGGGAGAGTCCCAAGGATGTTGGAGAGATCCGTAGCTTTTTGGGTTTGGCTGGTTATTATCGTAGATTCGTTGAGGACTTTTCAAGATTGGCTCGCCCGATGACTCAGTTGCTGAAGAAAGAAGCCAAATTTGTGTGGACCGACAAGTGTGAGAGTTCCTTCCAGGAGTTGAAGACCAGATTGACTTCCGCCCCCGTGTTAGCTTTGCCAGAGATCGGAGTGGACTTCGATGTGTATTGTGATGCTTCGATGCTAGGACTTGGATGCGTACTGATGCAGAGTGGTAAGGTGATAGCATATTCATCTAGACAGTTGAGAGTTCATGAGGTGAACTATCCGACACATGATTTAGAGTTGGCCGCAGTTGTTCATGCTTTGAAGATGTGGCGTCATTACTTGATTGGATCCCATTGCCGTATTTTCACAGATCACAAGAGTCTTAAGTACATTTTTACTCAGAAAGACCTTAACATGAGACAGAGACGTTGGCTAGAGTTAGTGAAAGATTATGACATTGAGTTGTTATATCATGAGGGAAAAGCCAATGTAGTTGCTGATGCGCTTAGCCGCAAGACTTCTCACTCGATGAGTGCCATGAGGGTATTGCCCGATGAGTTGTGTTCCGAGTTCCGGAAGCTGAGATTAGAGATGGTGGGTAGTGGTTTTGATTGGTTAGCTGCTATGTCTGCCGAGCCGTCTTTATATTGGGAGATTCGCCAGAGTTTGCCTTCAGATGCCGATTTCAAGAAGTTCGAGGCTAAGATTTCGAGTGGTGTTGCACCTGAGTTGGTGATTGATGCTGATGGTTTCCTTAGGTTCCGTGGTAGGATGTATGTTCCTGATGTGCCATATTTGAGGAAGAAGGTTCTTGATGAGGCTCATTTGTCACCGTACTCCGTTCATCCGGGTAGAGAGAAAATGCATAAGGATTTGGGACTTACATTTTGGTGGCCCAGGATGAAGAGAGACATCATGGATTATGTTAGTAGATGCTTGACTTGCCAACAAGTCAAGATAGAGCATAGGAGACCTGGTGGTTTGCTACAGCCGCTTCCCGTTCCTCAGTGGAAGTGGGAGTGCATATCTATGGACTTTGTTACCGCTTTGCCTAAGACCGTGGGAGGCAAGGATGCGATTTGGGTTATTGTTGATCGTCTAACTAAGTGTGCTAGATTCGTGCCGATCAGAGAGACATGGGATATGGATCGTTTAGCTAGGGCTTATATTGCGGAGATAGTCCGATATCATGGTGTCCCGAAGGAGATAGTTTCCGATCGCGATCCGAGGTTTTGTTCCAGGTTCTGGAAGGCTTTGCAGGAGGCTATGGGTAGCCGTTTGTTGATGAGTACCGCATTTCATGCCGCGACCGATGGTCAGTCCGAGAGGACTATACAGACATTAGAGTATTTGCTCCGTGCTTGTGCCCTTGATTTTCAGAGTTCTTGGGAGCAGTGTTTGCCGTTGGTAGAGTTTTCTTACAACAACAGTTATCATGCTTCCATTGGTATGGCTCCGTACGAGGCTCTTTATGGTAGGAAGTGCCGTAGTCCGATTTGTTGGGATCAGGCTAGTGATGTTCGTGACCTAGGACCGGATCAGTTAGCTGTTACTATTGATCAGGTTCAGCTTATCAGAGGTAGGATGAAGGCCGCACAGGACCGGCAGAAATCCTATGCTGATGTTCGCCGTAGACCCTTAGAGTTTGAGGTGGGTGATCGAGTTTTCTTGAGAGTTTCTCCGATGAAAGGCGTCAAAAGGTTTGGAGTTAAGGGCAAGTTGAGCCCTAAGTATATTGGACCTTTTGAGATCGTGAAGAGGATTGGTGCTGCTGCTTACCGATTGGACTTGCCTCCTAGTTTGGGCAAGGTTCATAGTGTTTTCCATGTTTCCCAGCTCCGCAGATACATTAGTGACCCGAGTCATGTTTTGCCTAGAGAGATCGAGAACTTGGAGCCGAGTCTTGCTTTCGAGGAGCGTCCAGTGAAGATCCTAGACCGTCAGGATAGGAAGCTTAGGAGCAAGGTGGTGCCGCTAGTGAAGATCCTTTGGCGTTGCGGCGATGTTGAGGAGCAGACGTGGGAGACAGAGGCATCGATGCGTATCGCGCATCCTTCTCTTTTCGATTGAGGTATAGTATATAGATTTATATCCGTTCGAGTTTCGAGGACGAAACTTTTTGAAGTTGGGGTGATTGTAACAGCCCATATTTTCGTAAAATCTAATTTAAGCATTTTGAGTATTTTAGGTAATAAAATAATATTTTAATAACTCAACGGAAATAATTTATTTAAGTATCGTAAAATATTTTTAATAAGTTATCGAGATCCGCCTTAAGAACCTTAAGTTCTTAAGACGAATACAACTTGGCATAGTTAAATATCCGACTCAAGTATTCATTTCATAACCGTTTTAAATATCCGTAACCATTTAAGCAAGTCGGAAAGGACAACTCTCTTGTCTCTTTATAAACCCTTATGTCGACAAACTCATCCTCAACATTTCATTTCACTGTAACAATTTTCATCTCAAAACCTCCATAAAACCCTTCCTTCTTTTCAAGCTTTCTTCATCATCCGTTCATCAAATCGCGAAAGTAAGTACATTTTCGGAATCCTCGTTCGATTTCCAAGACATCCATCACTTTCGTTTTTCATTTTATCAACTTCAAAAATCGGCCTGTTTTCCTTAGTTTCGTTTTAAGAGCTTAAAACCCGTTTTCTATGTTGTAGGCGTGGGCTTGGACGATCCCGACGTGGACTCTTACGTGGTTGAGGAGGATCATTTGCCGGAATAAGCTTAAAGGTGACGATAATGAGAAACTCGACCTTTATGTGTATATTAGCATGCTTGGTGATTTTGATGTTGTTCTTCTGATTTTATTCAAGTTCTATGATTATTGGACTTAGTATCATGATTAGGATGTTGTTTATGTGGAGAATTCATGATCCAAGATGTGGTTATGTGTTCCTTGATTCATTTTCAGTTTTTCCCAAATTGCGACGGATACTTGTTAATTCCATTTGAGGATTGTTATGGGGATTGTATGCTGATAAGATAGTGATATTTGATGTTTATGATGTTGGGCAAATCATGCTTGAAGTAATTTCTGAAGTTTACATGTCGATTTATGAAGTTTTGTGAAGTTGGGAAATTGCGATTTTCAGCGACAGGCTCTCTGAGCCGGTCGACCGACCGGCCGCCGGCCGACCGGCTGAGAGCGTTTCTTGATATTTTTGTGTTTTACGCGAGACTTTGAGACCATAGGAAATAAGTCTCCCAGCCGGCAGACCGGCCGCCTGCCAGCCGGCTGGGAGTGCGTTGTGTTGTATTTTGTAGTTTGGAAAACTTAAGAGTAGTCCCAGCCGGCAGACCGGCCGCCTGCCAGCCGGCTGGGAGTGCGTTTTTGTCGTTGCGTGTTTTCAAGATTTTAAGGAGGCTGAGTTCCCAGCCGGCCGACCGGCTGCCTGCCGACCGGCTGGGAGTTCGTGTATTGTTTCAGAAAAGAAAGAAGAGGCTGAGGTGGTCACCAGCCGGCCGACCGGCTGCCTGCCGACCGGCTGGGGACCCCTGTAGGCTATTTTGAGGTTTTCATAATTTGATCGTAACTTTCAAACGGTTAATCGGTTTTACTTGAAACTTGTTTTGTGTACCTTTGACATGTATTTGAGGTCCCCGGAGGATGGGCAACATTATATTGAGTTCGGGAATATAGTGAGGATAGAGACCCCCCGGTCGGGCAACCGAAAGGGAAACCGGCTCTCCCTCATCCTAGTTCTCGAGGTCAATTAAGTGTTGATTAGAAGTTAAAGGTAGAACTAGAGAGTAGTTCATAGACTTGATTGATATTGTTTTGATGCGTATTAAGTTATGCCTTAAGCTGGCCTCTGAACTTAATACGTGAACTGTTTGTCGTGTATGGGAACATGCGTTGAGTTTTCGCCTCTGAGTTCCATACATGTCTGTTTGTCGTGTCTGGGACATGCGTTGAGTTTTCGCCTCTGAGTCCAGACATGTATGTGTGATCGCGTCAGGACATGCCTTAAGCTGGCCTCTGAGTCTGACGAGTAGAGCAACTGCACGACGGGGCAGTCAGGTTGTCATACCTTACCCGGAGTGCAGGTGTTTGGTGCTAGAACATGCGTTGAGTTTTCGCCTCTGAGTTCCTTACTTGTGATAGTGAATTGAATGTTAGTCCATGCGTTGAGTTTTCGCCTCTGAGTCTAATGTTCAGTGATAGCCGGTCCATGCGTTGAGTTTTCGCCTCTGAGTCCTTGCTTGATATTGTGAACTTGGTATTTAGGTTATGCGTTAAGATGTCGCCTCTGAACCTTTGTACTTGCTGTTTATATCTGCTTGCCTTGATGATGGTACAGTGCCAGATATGCCTAGTATGTTATCGTTGTTATATGGTTTGTGGTTAAATCATCCAAGGCATTGGATGACTCTTAGTTCGGTTTCATAAATGATTAGATTGAAAGACCCCCCGACTGGGTAACCAGTAGGGAAACCGGCTCTCCTTCTTATCTGTTTATGAAGTTAGTTGAGAGCCGTGCATGAGAATCGCATGTTAGTAAGAGATCAGATGACGAGTTGTTTATGCTTCACATGTTGATATATGTTGGAGTATTCTGTATTGTTTTATATGTTACGTGTTGTCACAAAAGGTGGCTAGGAGAACTCTAGTCACTCCCCACTGATTGTGGCGTACATGTTTTCATGTATGTAGGTACATGCTGGTTGGAGATGGGTTCACGAGAGCTAGCGAGTGATGATCCTGCTGTCATCATATGACTTACCTTATATCGTTTAGCTGGACTCGTAGTTGTTACTTTTGGTTTTGGTGCCGGTAGGGATGTTCCATCCCCGGCTGATGTATTTATGTTATGTTTCAGTTTGATACTTAGAACTGCTACTTATCTATCGATGTTTATATCAGTTCTATTTCCAGTTTCAGTTTAAAGCTTCTCGCATGTTAGTTTAGTTTGCTAAAAAGTTTTTAATTCCGCTGCAATTTTGGTACTTTTATGTGTTTATATTTCCGCTTTCGCGAGGGGTTTTACATAAAGTTTATATAACTTTGAGTTGCAAGTTAAAGTTATAGCTGAAGTTAATATAACTTTGGGTTGCGAGCTAAAGTTATAGCTGAGACTAATATAAACCTGAGGTATGACTCAAGGTTATGGTTGGTGCTAGTATAACTTTAGATTCATGACATGGTTTGGCTAAGGTTACTAACCTCAAGCCATATGTGGAAGTTATAGTCGAGGTTAGTATAACCTCGCATCCATCACTTATGTTATAGTTAAAGTTACTATAACCTTGGTTGTTTATACTTATTTCACATGTTGAGGTGTGTTCAATGATTGTATAATATTGTGTTTGCATATGTCGTTGGATACTTCTATGCATTTGACATTAGGACAGTCTGTTATGATGTTCTATTGAGTTGAGTCGTGATGTTATTCACGCATGTTAGTACAGTCAGTTATACTGTGCTTTGTTGTCTGCTGGTTTGAATAGATGACGATAGTATCGTTTGTATACTATCGGAATGAACAGAGCAACCCTTCGGGTTCTGGTGTATGGTCTATGTTCGGGGGGGTAACAGAGGCAGTGCGTTATACGCTCTGTTCCCCGAGTGTCGTTCGGTGTACATTTATTGCACCGAGAGTCTGGCCAGGTCTTAGACATATAGGCAGTGGTTATACGCTATACATAGTACCTTGGAGGCAGTGCGTTATACGCTCCACACCGATGGAAGCAGTGCGTTATACGCTCCATCAGCTAGAGGCAGTGCGTTATACGCTCTAGCAGTTAGAGGCAGTGCGTTATACGCTCTAACGGCGTTCGCTCTATTCGCTATGCTTTGATGATAGCTTTGTGCCTTCTGTTGCTGTGGATCGTGTATCACCATATTTGCTATGCTTTAATGCTAGCTTTGTGCCTTCGATTATTGTGGATCGTGTGTCACTTCCAGTTTAGTAAGTGTTCGTGGTTTAGTGGTCGTAAGTGGTTTAGGTTCGTATGGTTCCATTCACCTAGTGTTAAGAATATCATGGTATGGTAAGTTTGCATGCATGTCATGACGTGTTTTATCCTCACATGATTGTCGTAATATGTCTTCAGATGATGGTAAGTTTGATTGGACTTTCATGAGTGTAGATGATCTCGCATGTCTATTGGTTTTACATTACATTTGTTATTGATTGTTGGTTATATTCAATTGTTGTAAACATGACTGGGAGAGCATCTAGTTACTCCCGACTGATTGTCGACCCCCCCTTCTCAAGTTGTTCAGGTTGTTGCTGTTTGGTTGATGCTTGCTTGGGGAATGTGCGAAGCGAGCTTAATAAATTGTTTAGGACATTTGCTTTAAGTTTTAAGAACCTTTGAATAATGTATTAGTTTGGTTTTCGATTTGAGTATCGATCCGGATTTGGGTAAGGTGTTTCCGCCACCTTAACCCAGTTATCATTGAGTTACACTCTGATATTCATTTATTTTATGTTTTTCCTTTGTTTTATAATCCGGGTTGTTACAGTTGGTATCAGAGCGAACACGCTCCCAACTCTCGCGTAGTTTATGACTAAAATTATATCGACTTAGTAAATGAGTGAGAGTAAATTGGGTAGAAACACTTAAGGACTTGTTTGTTTATGCCTTAATGTTTCATATGGTTGTTAATTATAGTACATGTATTGTTCATCTACTTATTTGTTTATGCCTTAATATTTTGCATAGTTGTTAATTGTTTTACATGTGTGCTCATGTATTTGTTTGTTGTCCTTTATGTTTCATATCGTTATTTAATGTATTGAATGTATAATTCATCTACTTGTTTTATTATGCGTTAATGTTTCGTTTAATTAATAATTGTGTTATTTGCGTTATTTATTTGTTTATGTCTTAATGTTCATCGTTTTTAATTTAATCAAATCTACAGTTTATATATTGTGTTATTCATGACTTAATGTTATGTTTCATCATTAATTGTACAAAAATTTGTTGTTCATGTATAACTTTTTCAAGCATGCTTATCAATTTTTAAAGATCGTCAATTTTGAAAATGTCATTTACATGTTACGTCTTACATGTCGTGCATTTTGGTTATATGCCGGCCAAAACTTTTTCCTTGATAACCCGAGCTTTACTCTTATCGTACTTTCATGCTTTTGGATCATTTGGCGACATCGACCTTGCTTGAGGTGATTTTGAGGTTGATCTCTTTGTAGTTTCTTGAGGTATGAATTTAGAATTGTTTGGAAGATTGGTGTTCAGGTATGAAAGAAAAGTGCATTTATAAGTTTGGTAACGAGGGAGTTTACTTTGAGATTTGAGTTTGTTAAGAAGGAGTTAACTTTGGGATTAGAGTTTGTTGAGATGAAGTTTATTTTGGGAATAGTTGTTGTTAGGATGAAGTCTCATTTGGGATAAGTGGTTGTTAAGTTCTCTTTGTGTGCTTGAGGAATTCCTTATTGTGGATAAAAAGTGAGTGAATGATATGTGGCATGAGACGTTTAATTGTGGTTTCATAATTTCATAAGAAGTAATAGACATAATGAGGGGATTTATCTTATGAGATAATTTGGGAATCTCGTGGCTTATGCTTTTAATGGTTTGAATTTTTGGATTTTTATCTTGTGTTAAGGGAAAAGTTATGCGAGTTATTTATGGATCGAAGATAGAATGGTGGAATGAATTGAAAGTTATTGTGGAGTTTAGATTGAGTACGTTGGGGAATTTTGGAGACTATGATCGTCTTTAATTGGAATATCATATTTGAGGAATAAGAATCTTTGATGATTTATAGTAAGTTATGAAATGTTTTATGGTTTATCCGTTGAGGAGATATCTACTGATCGTACATTTTAAAGGATTGAGTGAAAGAGATGAACTGACATTTATGGACTTGTGAGATGTTGATGTTAAAGAGTTTTAGCGTTGACTTAGTGAATGATCATGTTAGCGATGTTTATATTGGATCGAGGCGTTCATCTTTTGAGGGTTTAGAGATTGCTATGGATTGATCCATTAAGTGTGATTAGATGGAGTGATTGAGAGTGGAAGGACTTGTGGGTTGATGGTCGTAAGAGTTTATGATCTTGAGTGTTGATAATTTGAGGAATGTAGTTAGTGATGGTAAAGGGGCAATTATATAGATATTTGTTGGTGTTGAGGTATTATGGTGATATGATGAAAGGATGTTTCGAGACGTTATGACCTTGAGTGATGATTGTACGAGAATTGTAAAACCTTGGTTATCGTGCTTTATTTATCTTATCTTAAGGTGTCGTCTTGGTGTTCATAAATTTGTTTTGGAGTCGGCTATTCTTGTCATCCTTGCACGTGTCGACCATACCTCTTCTATTTGAGCCTTTAGACCAAAAGTTTCTTGTTTATCTTTGTCCTTTGTCTATTTTATCTATTGTTACTCTCTATTTGTTATTTATTTCAACTCAAGTTCCTTCTTCTTTGAACTTTTGTAATTATCCTCTTTACATTGATTTATCTTTGAGCTTATACTTTCGAAAACTATGTTTTGGTTTGCGTTGTGATATTGCGCGAACATATTTCGTTTTGGTTTACGAGTTATTATTCTTTTATGGTAACTTGAAAATGTTTGAAATATCTTTAGAGCTACTAGTGATCATCTCGTAGTGGAAGCTTGAATCCTTTCGTGAGGAATGTTAGATCTTTGAGTTTGATGTTTGGCTATTGGAGATCGAGAGCATAGTGACATTTGGGAATGAGAGTATGAATTTGAATGACATATAAAGTTTTGGAGAAAAAGTATAAAAGGGTCTTATATGAGGTTTGAAAGTTTGAGGATGTTATTAATTTGATGGACATAGCTTTATACAGTGTTTTGGTGGATTCTTAATGTTGAGATGATGTTCATGGATGATAGGCCGTAACTACGAATTAAGGTTATAAGCTTAGTTTTATATGAGCATGGGTGATGAGATTTATATAGTGATGTTGTTACGCTTTGATGGAAATGCGTTGTTGATGATAAGTGTTCAAAGATAATGATTTGGGATCTTGCAACTGTGACTGATGCTTAGGTGCTGAGATTGAGGTTTGAGATTATTGATGACTTTGGATAATATATATATCGAGGATTATCGAGAGTTTATATTAAGTGTTTTGAGGTTAAGAGTTGTATATGAAAGTAATCACTACCAACTTTGAGGAAATTATGGTAGCTATAATTTTAATGGCACTCGTGAATAGAAGAGTTTGCTTAATTGGAAGAGTTTCCTGGCTTTAAGATTATATGTTTGAGGTTTTGGTCAATGCTAGATTTTGTGTGGTGAATGGTAAACTAGAATTGGAGTTTGATAAAACTGATTTGGACTTGGAGATATAGTAATAAGTTTTTGAGAGTTTATATATGTTGTTTAATGATGGTGGAGTAATGTTTGGTATACGAGGACTAGAAGTTAGATGGTTCATGTGATGAAAGAGTACACATTGATGAGTGTACTACTTAATGGTTTTGAGTGAGCTTGGTGAAAGTGAGGAAACCTTGATGATTTAGTATGTGAGATGTAATGGTGTTTATGAGTGTTAACCACAGGCTTAAAGGTGATGCATGTGTGAAATATATTGTGGTTTCGTGATAACTAGATCGTATTGAGATAGATGATAATTTTGGGTTGTGAGTATGAGTTTGATATTTCTTTTGAGGTTGTATAGTGTGTGAATATGATTATAACTTTGAGGATGTGAGATACCTCTTTATGGTTGAGTGTTGATAAGGATCAGAGTGCGCAGCGGTTAGGATTCCGAGATGACTTTCGTTGATGATCACTTGTAATTCTTACCTTGTTTTGATCTGATGTTTGAAATTCAAGTTTCGACCTCGAAACTTCTTTTTAGGGGGTAAGATTGTAACACCCCGTAATTTATAATAATATTTTATTATAAAAGTATTTCATTTACTTAATTATTTCGAAGTTTATTAATGAGTTTTGGAAATATATATTTATAGCTTCCGTTCTCTATTTAATTATTTCCTCGTTTTGATCTACTTTTGGATGGCTTAAAACGTCCGTGCAATATTTGATTATTTTAATTTAATATTTACTTTTCTATTTCAAGTTCTCCTTGCGTTTTAGTATGGCTCAATCAGATTTGTAATCAGATAATCCATTGTATGAACTAATGGACCAAAGGCCCATTAGTTAATCTTCTTATAAATAGAATTTAACCTAGCAAGCTACTAGGTCAATTCATATGTTTGTGCGTGAGTTTTGGCCGCACGGCCTCTCTCCTCTTATCTCTCTTTCGTTCTCTTTTCTTCCCTTTGACTTCATTGTTGAATATCTTTCATTCTTCCAAATTCATACATAAATTATATTTTCACAATCCTTGCTCTTACTTTTACAATATATTATATTCAAAATATTTTATTGGGAATTATTTGTATGGACCTTTAGACCTACGTTTTAGGTCTCTTGTTTTGTGAGTAAAGAAGGAGATCTCTTTCCCTTTTGGCGTTTTCGAAAGAGTGAGTGTTTGGTACAATTTCTATCACAAGGATTTGGATTTCCGCTTTCTATAAAGTTGATTTTTGGGGTTATTGACACGTGTTGGAGACAAGGCTTGGTTGGTCGTATTCTTTATGGATGTTTTCATTAATTGCCAAAGAGGTAACTAGGTGTTTCTCTTTTAATTGTGTTTATGCCAATTGATGTAATTAATATGATTTAATGATTGTTTGTACGATTGGTACATGTTTGATTATTTATTGTCATGAATTAATTGTGCTCCATATATTTATGTATGTTTTATTATCGTAATTGTGGACTATAATATGTTAATAAGTCGTTATGGGTGTCGTGCGCAACTAGGGTTCGCGAGGAAAACCCTAGATGGCGACACAGGTAACGGCCAAGAGCGTTGCTCAAGGTTATAGTTGAAGTATGTGTAACCTTGAAAATATGATTCAAGGTTATAGCTGAAACTATTACAACCTTTAGTATGACTCAAAGTTATAGCTGAAGTTAATATAACTTTGAGTTGCGAGTCAAAGTTATAGCTAAAGTTTATATAACTTTGAGTTGCAAGTTAAAGTTATAGCTGAAGTTAATATAACTTTGGGTTGCGAGCTAAAGTTATAGCTGAGACTAATATAAACCTGAGGTATGACTCAAGGTTATGGTTGGTGCTAGTATAACTTTAGATTCATGACATGGTTTGGCTAAGGTTACTAACCTCAAGCCATATGTGGAAGTCATAGTCGAGGTTAGTATAACCTCGCATCCATCACTTATGTTATAGTTAAAGTTACTATAACCTTGGTTGTTTATACTTATTTCACATGTTGAGGTGTGTTCAATGATTGTATAATATTGTGTTTGCATATGTCGTTGGATACTTCTATGCATTTGACATTAGGACAGTCTGTTATGATGTTCTATTGAGTTGAGTCGTGATGTTATTCACGCATGTTAGTACAGTCAGTTATACTGTGCTTTGTTGTCTGCTGGTTTGAATAGATGACGATAGTATCGTTTGTATACTATCGGAATGAACAGAGCAACCCTTCGGGTTCTGGTGTATGGTCTATGTTCGGGGGGGTAACAGAGGCAGTGCGTTATACGCTCTGTTCCCCGAGTGTCGTTCGGTGTACATTTATTGCACCGAGAGTCTGGCCAGGTCTTAGACATATAGGCAGTGGTTTTACGCTATACATAGTACCTTGGAGGCAGTGCGTTATACGCTCCACACCGATGGAGGCAGTGCGTTATACACTCCATCAGCTAGAGGCAGTGCGTTATACGCTCTAGCAGTTAGAGGCAGTGCGTTATACGCTCTAACGGCGTTCGCTCTATTCGCTATGCTTTGATGATAGCTTTGTGCCTTCTGTTGCTGTGGATCGTGTATCACCATATTTGCTATGCTTTAATGCTAGCTTTGTGCCTTCGATTATTGTGGATCGTGTGTCACTTCCAGTTTAGTAAGTGTTCATGGTTTAGTGGTCGTAAGTGGTTTAGGTTCGTATGGTTCCATTCACCTAGTGTTAAGAATATCATGGTATGGTAAGTTTGCATTCATGTCATGACGTGTTTTATCCTCACATGATTGTCGTAATATGTCTTCAGATGATGGTAAGTTTGATTGGACTTTCATGAGTGTAGATGATCTCGCATGTCTATTGGTTTTACATTACATTTGTTATTGATTGTTGGTTATATTCAATTGTTGTAAACATGACTGGGAGAGCATCTAGTTACTCCCGACTGATTGTCGACCCCCCCTTTCTCAGGTTGTTCAGGTTGTTGCTGTTTGGTTGATGCTTGCTTGGGGAATGTGCGAAGCGAGCTTAATAAATTGTTTAGGACATTTGCTTTAAGTTTTAAGAACCTTTGAATAATGTATTAGTTTGGTTTTCGATTTGAGTATCGATCCGGATTTGGGTAAGGTGTTTCCGCCACCTTAACCCAGTTATCATTGAGTTACACTCTGATATTCATTTATTTTATGTTTTTCCTTTGTTTTATAATCCGGGTTGTTACAGCGGTGGTCGTAAGTGTCGGAAACGATGTCGGCTTTGGTTTTGTTGATTTGAATTGTTTACGTATAAGGTGTTGGGGTGGTGCCACCGTTGACTCGGGGGAGGTCGACACGGTGGTACCACGGCGGTCGTCTAGGTTTGATGTCACTACTACAATTAAGCACTTGGGCCATGACTAAATTCGTGGCGCAAGTACTAATTTCCCGTGGCTAAAGCTCTTTGCCACTTCCGTGGCCCAAGTGGCCGTGGCTAACAAATAGCCACGGGAAAAACAAGAACGTGGCTAAAATTATATTTTTAGCCACAGATTCTTACGTGTCTAATAATTCCTGTGACCAAAAATTAATTCTCGTGGCGAAAATTATTCTCGTGGCAAACAAAAAAATAAAAAATAAATAAACAAAATGTAATATATTATTTTTTACTTACAATGAAAATATTTTCACATATGGAATCTTTTTTTTTGGTCTAAACCGGGGTGTCCACCGTGTCGACAACGGTGTATAATCCGTACTTGCCAAAGAGTTGCTCCATTCCCATGGGTAGGGATTGAAACCCTGACCTCAGGGTTAAGGGATGAGGTTAGCAACCACCACACTACCAAACACATTTGGTTACATATGGAATTTAGTCAAGCTTTAATGCGTGCTTGGTTTGTTATCTCAACTCATTACTTACAATCACAAGTCATTCACTTTTGCGAATCGTATATCCTTCCCAAGACTACTTTCACCTGAGCACGCTTAACTGTGGAGTTCTTATGATAAGCTACCGAAAATGAAACTTAAACTTGTTGATATAGTTAACACTTTGAAACCTTTTTAAATTATATTCCTTTTTTCTAATTATCTTCACTATTATTTTTGCGAAAAAATATTAAATGATTTACATATTTTTGCGAAAAAAATATTATTTTTCTCAAATTACTCGAATTTTCAATATTGACCTCCCGACTAATGATGCTCGGGTCATTTTTGCCCGAGTCAACAAAACCATTTTCTCCAAACTATTTAATCACATTTTCCTTATATTTTTTTTCCCTAATATATTTTCTTTACGATGGTAATTTTCTTTACGTGTGTATCATTTTATAGAATTTTTACATTTCTTCTTAGACTAAAAAAACAAATACCAAATGATTATTAAATTAATCAAAATATTTTCAAAATTTTACATTTATATATTTCATATTATGTATATTTGATTAAGTTTCATTCAGCTTTTGTATTTTCCTTTTATTTCTTACAAAACCAAGTTTTGACGTTTACCTTAACATGAAATATCTTTATACAAGTCTGAAGAAAATCTTAGCCACTGGTGTTTGTTACTAGTTTCGTGCCTAAGCAAATATGTTGCCACGAATAATAGGTAAGCCGTGGCTAAAGAAATATTGGCCACAAAATGATCTGTGGCTAAATATATATTTGCCATGGGTGTGACATTGTTCGTGGCAAAAATGATTATTAGCCACGACTGTAAACTAAATTGTGGCGCAGTTGACTTTTTGCCACGGGAAAAATTTTCCCGTGGCATATTATTTTCTAAAATAGTGAATAAATTTTTTCCCGTGGCTAAACAAAATTTAGCCATGAAGTATAAATTCCCATGGCATAAATCGTGGCGCAAGTGTCAATTTGTTGTAGTGTGTTAGGGATCATAGTGGCGGTGGTTATGGTGGCGTTACGGTTGATAAGTGGCGTTGGTAGCGGGTTGGTACAAGCGGGTCAGTGGTCGCCGGCAAGAGTCGAAGGGGGTTGCTGGGTATTGGTGGTGAGGTAGTCGGTGTTGGGGGTTGGGTGTCGCTCGTGGTGCTTGCTGGAAGGGTGGTGGTAGGTCTGGTGTCACGCGGTGTTGGGATATCGAGGGTGTATGGGTTAGTTTGTTAATTATACGTACTATTACTATTATTCTTACTATATTACTATTATAATATTATATTATTATTATATTATTATTATGGTTATTATTGTATTATTATTATGGGTTAGTGTTATTATTAGTATTATTATTATTAGTATTATTGTTATTATTATTATATTTGTTATTACCCAAGTTTAGTTTGGATAGTTTACGTCTTGGCAATTTTACATTTCAGGGAGTTTCTACTTCGGAATACTTTCCGAATTTAGCAAGTTACTATAGTTAGCAATTTGTACTATTCTATATATATGGTTAAGTGAAGGGTTGTAATCGTTAAATATTATACGTTTAGGTGACGGTTTCCGAGTGGAATATTTCTAGCAGCTGTCGCTTGTCGTCCTACAAATTGAGGTAGGGGAATAACTGTGAACTCGTTTATGATATGAGATGTGATTATTAGCCGTTGTGAGTTTTATACTTCATATTGAATGATAATGTTATAATGTTATTACTTGTCTGTATACTCCTTATGATGCGGAAATGTGATATTGGGTCTTGTGATATGGAGTGAAGATATTGGGTTTTGTGATATGGAGCGGAGATATTGGGTCTTGTGATATGGAGTGGAGATATTGGGTCTTGTGATATGGAGCGGAGATATTGGGTCTTGTGATATGGTGTGGTGTGATATTGGGTCTTGTGTTATGGAGACGGAGGGGTGGTCTGATCTATTATAATTTATATCTTATCTATGTTTTCCTACTCAACCTCGTGGTTGACCCTGTGTGTTTGTGATCACCTGTGATGAACCAAATTATTGGGGAGCAGATTGACAGGTACTTGAGACTCTGGGAGCTGATTGGGAAGAGAGAGCTTGGTTCCGGACCAGACTAGATTCTAGATCACCATAGTAGTTTACTTATGAGTTGTTCGGATATTTACTTTATGTTTTGAAACAGTTGTAAGAATAGTGGTTTTGACTTCATAAATACTTAATAAAGTACTGTGTTTATTTCTTTTGTTATCTACCGCCTCGGTATTCCGAGATGGTAACACCCTTAATTATCTGAGGAGTCCTAGTCCAGGCCCTTAGATAAATGGGGGTGTTACAAAGTGGTATTAGAGCGAACGATCCCCAGGCCTAACCTAATGAATCCAATGGATGTAGGAAGAGTCTATATAAAATGAACCCCGAGATAGAACTGTTAGGAGCACACTAAAGGTAAGGGATGAGTCTGGGGCCCCCTCACTCCGAACCATTGGCCCTCTCAGTTTTACCCGGGTACCTTGAATGCATATGAGAGAAAGGGTAGAATAGGAAAAGATGGGAATTTTGAAGGTGAAGTATGATAAAAGAGTTATATGAATTCGTCAATATGTTGATGGTATGAATATGGAAGTTAAGAGTATGTGAATGAATGATTTATGTGCTTGGGATTACATATAATATATAATGATGTGGATGCATGGGATGATCGGTATTGTGTTAGTATTACATCATGTCTAGTGATATGCGGTACATGTTCCTGAAGCCATGATAGTATTATGTTGTTACCATAATAAGAAGCTTTATCGGCTTGAATGCCTTCTTTTATCATAGTTGATGGTTAACATGTAAGAAATGAGTTATGAGGGATGTTATAGGATAGACATTTGGATATGTAAGGGGATTAGCTAAGATAATAGGATAACTATAAGAGCATGTAGTTTTGCGAAAGGTTGACGTAGAGCTGAAACTTGTTTACCTGATGTTTACACCTGCTTGAACTGACTGTCGTTTATTCTCTATTTACTGTCTATGTCTGTAATTTTATGCATGATAGTCTCATGAGTTGGTTTTCACATTTCCTTATGTTTAAATGAATTACATTCTGGAATAATAAATGTCTGATTGACCAATGGTCAAATGTTCCTACACAATCATGCTTTCAACCTTTGTTTTGTAAAATTGTCTTTTAAAACATTCTAATTTCTTGTGCATACTTTCAACTCTATTGTTCAAAATAAAAAAAAATATCGCGTAGATTTTCAATGATAAGCCACGAAATATCTTGATGTGTTGATTATTTAAACGTAGTTTTTGCAAATTGCACTAAGTTCTGACAAATTTATTCGAAGATCTTGTAAATATTTTATTTTCTTAATTTATTTAAAAGTATTTGCAATGGGGCACCTTGTATATAAATTATAATATCTTTGTATTTCGGCGAGTTTTATATATAAAAGCTAGTTTTAAATTTACGTTTAGACCGACTAAATTGTAAAATTCTTTATCAACTGCTCTTTGAGTTTTGAACTTGATTCTTACTCTAGTGTTTATTTGATTCTCCGTATTTTCTGAAAAGTATAAGTACTCACAATATAGTGAAACGGTTATTTGTTATGATCTTTAGGAAGTTGGAGCATGGTTTGTGACTTTTGAAAGATACGAGTTTAAGTCAAGATTATTACAATAGTTTTATCATATCTCGAGTTCTGTTAACGTGACCTTTTAATATTCTTACATGGTGATAATATGTGATGTTAATAGCACCTTATTGGATATGTATCTTGGCGAGTGGTAGGATGAAAATTTAAATGGGTGAACTTGTTAGCATGAAGGCAAGATAACAATCTAGTTGTTTACAGTTAGTTGTGAGTATTTACAAACGGTGTTGATGATTTCTTATTAATTCATATATTGGGTGGTATTTATGTTTAGTTCACGGTCCTAATAATCTCCATAAATTCTTCGCAACTAATTGAACTAAGTGGTGTAGTACATGTTATTGCCTTTTGTCACAAGGTGAATCACACATTTTTTTTTGTCGAGTAATGTGCTGTTTAAAATTTGGATCACAAAAATAATAAAATGGGAATTTCATTGATACCTTACAAATTTTACCCTTGTCTGTAGTAGTTGTCATGCTTGATCCATTTAATGTCTAATCATGAAAATTGTATCAGTATTAGCCTTGTGAATTAGCTTTCTTTTACATTGATTCCATGCATGTTGAGTTTACGGTTCTAGGAAAAAAAAAAATGTTTGGTAGGCTTTGATCTGAGGATTACTTTGCAGTTTTGTTTTCCATCTATAAATTAATTCATGCCTATTATTTAATTCATGCTTATGCTTTGCGACTAAATCTCAATTCCATTGTTTAGTCAATTTAAGATGTCCTTAAAATGATAAGTTATGTTAAACTTGAGGTGACGATATTTACGATGAATTTCGCAACATGACCCAAGTTCCGTGAACTTAGGTTGTAAACATTCTGCTTAAACCCTTTGGTGTTAAAAATTTTCATAAATTATATGATCCGCTTATGAATTCTACTTTTTCCACAGTTTTATAAAATTCCTATTTTTTTTCTAAAAAAAATTATATTTAAAGACTTCAACATAAATGAAACCGTTAATTAATTGTGAAATACTTGGAATTTATACTCGTTACTAATTTTATGTTAAATAATGTCATGTGAGTAGATGGAAAATGTATCTGATTGATTCTTAACTTATTTACACCAAGGGATGTTAAGCTATCGTGCTAGTCTATGATTAGTATATATAGATCTTGTGAACTATGTTGTTGCCCATGTTTAGTTACGTTAATTAAATTTTTACCTAATGTCATTGGTTGAACCTTGTGTGTATAAATATGAATTTTACTAGATAATATGATTATACATATGAAAGGTTTTGCTTTATCAAGCATTAACTATGGCTTAACTGGTTGTCTATATTGATGTAAAAGTGTTAATTTAGTGTCAAAATTGCCAACTATATGTAATGCTAATGACTTTGATTTTGACCCATAACTGTGTAGCGTAGAATTGTTAAGTGTGTTTTGTTGCTCTAGTGGTTGGATGTTAGTTGCCCTATATAGAGTAATTAACTCACCAGATGACTGTGATTTTTGTTTGAAATTGGCTTGAACATTGGAAGTGAAATTTATGATGAGGTTACGTGGACGTAACCATGTTTTAAGGAGGATAAGATTGTAAAATCTTGACGATATGATCTGTTTTGTGGACCTCTCGTGATTCAGTGATTAAGATTGACTACACTTGAAGTATCCAGACTGATTCTATTATGTCCTAGTCCGTATTGTGGTTGTTGAAGCGTCATGTATTTCTGTTGCATGTAAAACTTTGTGGACAAAGTTTTTTTTTTCAAGGGGGATAGAATGTAATGGTTCATTTAATTGGCTACCTCTTGGGCTCAGTGTATAGTTGGAATGGGAGTGAGTTACCTTATTCTAAGTATAGTTGGGTGTAAGATTCCCGTAGGTGTGAGTGAACTTCGGGACGAAGTTCATTTTAAGGGAGGAAGACTGTAGTACCCCGTATTTTTTTTACATCTCGTAATAATAAACTATTAATATAATTATTTTGACGGGAGATACTTTAATATTTAATACGTGCTATTCTATATATATGTGGATATTTTGTATTTCGTATTATTATTATATCGTTTTATCGTTGTATTGCTTTTATTATTATCATTATCATCATTATTATTATTATTATAATTACTATTACGACGATAATTTTATAAACTTGTAATTTTATTTTGTTAGTATTATAATATTGTAAAATAATATTATATATATATATATATATATATATATATATATATATATATATATATATATATATATATATATATATATATATATAATATAACGTGTTTTATACTTTGACAATTTAATATACGCGTATACGATATTTAATGTTATTATTATTTTGGATACATTTACATTTACGTGGGAACGCCTTATATATATATAAGGTGACGGATGGATTTTGATGCGTGAGAATTTGTAATACCTCGCATTTTCGAAACTCGGGTTTTGACTCAGAGTTAGTGTTATAGGTCTTACATTATGTTACGGTTTTATGTTAATCGCTATCATAAGTTAATATATCAAATTAACGATAATGTTACGAGTTATACGTGTATAACTCGTTGGGGCAGATTTGATTTTACGTAAAGAAGTGTGATTGGTGAATAGCCATAATAATATAGTGCTTGTGATTGGGCCATTAATTGAACGACCCAATCCCCTCACGCACAAACCCTACCTTACGTAAACCCTACCTCCCCAGTTCACCTTGGTAATACCGTATGCCCCCTTTTCCCAATTCAAAAACCCGGATTGACCCACTCGGAATGCACAATCGATTTCCCTTGCAGAGGTAACCATCTTGAACCGAGTATACTCCCGTTGGCTCTAAAATTTCTTTGGAAAAATCAGGATCATCCTTATATAGTCCCTTGATATGTTCAAAACCAAGGATGCTAGCATCGAGCTCAACTAGTAACGAATATCTTCGTGATAAAGCATCGGCCACTATATTTGAACTCCCGGTCTTGTATTTTGAAGAGAAGGTAAAAGATTGAAGGAACTCAACCCATTTAGCATGTCTTGGATTTAATTTTTGTTGACCATGTATATGTTTCAACGCCTCATGATCCGAGTGTAAGATGAACGGTTTAGGGCGTAAGTAATGAGTCCAATGATCCAAAGCCCTTACGATTGCATAGAATTCTTTATCATAGGTAGAATAGTTTAATCTTGCTCCATTCAATTTCTCACTAAAATAGGCTATGGGTCGTTTTTCTTGTACTAGTACCGCGCCAATCCCGACCCCACTTGCATCAGATTCGACTTCAAACAACTTATTAAAATCTGGTAAGGCTAGAACGGGATTTGAACACAACTTCTCCTTAACTTCTTCAAACGCCTTTTGGGCGTGAGGGTTCCATCTATACTCTCCTTTTTTTGTTAACTCGGTGAGTGGTGCCATAATAGAACTAAACCCTTGGATGAACCTTCTATAGAATGATGCTAAACCGTGGAAACTACGTACCTCGGTGGTGTTCTTTGGTGTAGGCCAAGCTTTGATAGCCTCGATTTTAGAAGGATTCATGCTTACTCCATCTTTCCCAACAATGTACCCAAGAAATATAACACTAGGTACCATGAATGTACACTTCTCGATTTTCCCATAGAGCTTTTGTTGTCTTAGCATCTCAAATACTAACCTTAGATGAACCTTATGCTCTTCTTTATTTTGGCTATAGATCAATATATCATCAAGGTAAACTACTACAAATTTATTTAGGAAAGGACGTAGTACCTCATTCATTAGCCTCATAAACGAGCTTGGAACATTGCATAACCCGAATGGCATAACCAACCACTCGTATAGTCCTTGCTTTGTTTTAAAGGCCGTTTTCCACTCATCTCCTTCTCTTATTCTCATTTGATGATACCCACTTCTTAAGTCCAATTTCGAGAATACTTGGGACCCCGATAACTCATCTAGCATGTCATCTAACCTTGGCATGGGAAAACGATATTTTATGGTAATGTTGTTCACGACTCTACTATTAATACACATGATGCGTATTTGGGGTGATAATCAATTAAGACGATCAACAAAAATACGTTTGTTGCAGCGGAATAAAAAATACTAATAAAATAATACAATCTTGGACGAATAAAGAACGAAAAATAACCAAGAACGATGAAAGAATAAACGAAGGGTGGCCGGTGATGGTGGCCGTCGATGGTGACGTGGCACGGTGGTCACGGTGGTGGTTTTCTTGGTGTTTCTTGATCTTCTTGAATAAAGATTGTTGGTGACGTAATAAGGCACAGCACTTAATACTTGAAATATTTGTGAAACGATTTGATGAATGATTTATGATTGTCGATGGATAGGATAATTGATCAAGCTCACACAGATACCCTCTCAATTATTTTGAAGCTCACACAGATACTTCGGTTTTAAAGCTCACACAGATACTTTAGATTTGTAAATAAAACTTAACAAAAGGTTTTTTTATAACTTGAATAAATGATGAATAAAACAAACAACTAAGGATGCCTTTTTATAGTAAGGACATCCGTACAAACTAGGAACGAAATAGGAAAGAAAACGAACTCCTACACGGTTCCCAAGACATCCGTCCAACCGTGCACTACTTCCCAATTTAATAATCCCTAATTCTATCTTATGGATTAAAGATAATCCTTATTAAAATCTAAAAGATAAAATAACAAATAAAAGATTAAGTTGTAGTAACAAACCCTAACAACTTAATAACAAACTCTAATAAACTAATAACTAACTTTTGTAACCACCTTGTAACAACCTTAACAAACTAGTTGTAACAAACTAGTAACAAAAATTAACTAACTAATTAAAACTACAAAAAGAATAAAACACAAACCCTAATTAACCTAGGGTTTCGTGTCCTCCACGTCGCAACCCTTGGCACGACTTCCAAGGTAGTTTCCCGCCACCTTCCTTTTTTTCTTTCAATACGTCTTCCCAAGCTAACTTAAAAATCCGTATTGAACCCATATCGAACATTTTTAACCTTTCTTTGGGTCGTGGGTCACGACCTCGAATCCGTGCTAATGCTCCCGCATCATACTCTCTCAGTTTTTGAGAATTTGACCTCAAATTAAGATCACGTAACTCTTGAGTAGACTTGGATATGCTAGCTCTTGATTTGATGAGAACACGGTTTTCTTGGTTTATCAAACCCATGTTCCGAGACTTCTTGTGCTCGTTGGTGTTAGCAACCAACCATCCTTCCCGACCATTAACACTCACGGCCTGCCCAAACTCGCGGCCTCCAACCTCCGTGATGCTCACGGCGTTCTCACCCTCACAACCTTCGTGCTCCTCCTTACTCGGCAACCCCTCACAACTACCATCTCCCCCATGAATCTCAACCAACCCAACACCTCGCTTACCCGACCCTTCGGCCTCCTTGCTTGGTGACCCCTCTCCTATCTCCATGAATAAACTCTTCTTTGAATTAGGAGGTCTAGGTTTTAACCTCGCCAATGGTTGGAGATCATAGATGGTACCTCCTTTAGTAACGCTATACACATTTGTCCTACCATCATGTATAACGTTCCTATCATATTGCCACGGCCTTCCAAGTAATATATGACATGCGTTCATAGGGACGATGTCACACCACAGTTTATCTTCATAAGGCCCAATGTTAAAAGAAATTAAGGCTTGTTTCTCAACCCGTACCCCTTGGTTCCCATCTAACCATTGTAATTTGTACGGTTTTTCTCTAGCCCTAATACTTAACTCCAACTCTGAGACTAAGGTTTTTGAAACAACATTATTGCAAGACCCGCTATCAATAATCAAGTCGCACTTTTTTCCCTCAACCTTACAACGAGTATGGAAAACATTATCCCGTTGTTCCTCTCCTTCAGTCGTGGTCTCCACATGTAAAGCACGTACTACGAGGCAATCCCCCTCGTCCTCACTCTCGGCTCCCACGGTTTTTCTGTCTACCTTTTCTTCCTCAACCTTCTCCTCCTCAATTAATTCAGGTACAACAAAGTTTGGAACCATACCTTGAAGTTCTTGAATGGATAAGGTTCTCTTTTGAGGGCAATCTGTAGCGATGTGTCCATAACCTTGACACTTATAGCATCTTCTAATTGTACTCCCTCTAGGATCAGGAATACTTGGCTTGAATGCTCCCTTGGCCTTTTCGGCCCCATCTTCTTTAGACGCCTCTTTAGCTTTAGGCGTGGCATTGGTGTTGTATGATGATGAGCCTTCTCCGACTCTTGTGCTTTTATAAGAATTTACCTTCCTTGCTTTGTCATGTCTTTCAAACTTCAAAGCAATCCTGCACACATCATAATAATCTTCATAGTTTTGAATCTCAACCCTTGAAACTAGGGTTGGTACCAAACCACGAATAAAACGAGCAACCTTTAACTCCTCCCTCTCATCTAAATCACATACAATGGTCATCTTTTCAAACTCCCTAATGTATTCTGAGACGGTCATATTATCTTGGGTTAAAGAATGGAGTTTTAGGTAGTTTTCTCGATTGTAGTCTTTTGGCAAGAACTTCTTTACCATGTTCTTTTTCAATTTTGCCCAAGACTTAATCTTTTCTTTGTGTTGCTTCTTTCTTTGCTTCACAAGATTTTCATACCATAGCGAAGCGTATTTAGTAAGCTTTAAGATAGCAACCTTAAATTGTTTCCGGTCATCGTATTCCTTGTATTCAAAGACTCTCTCCGTTTGTCTAAGCCATTCCAAGAAATCTTCCGGATCCATGTCTCCTTTGAATTCAGGGATGTCAAGTATGAGACCTCTATCATCATCGTTCCTGTCCCAAGTCTTGCCCTTAAATTCAGCCTCCTCTTCCGAGTCACTCGCCCTAGATGAGGACTCTCCCGTCTTTTTATGACCTCCTTTTGTCATCATTGTCTTTATGAGATATTTGTGGGGAATAAAGCATGTATTCGCCCCAAACTTGCAGGATTATAATGAAACATACAATTGTGATTATAGTCATAAGCTAATTAAAAGCATGAAAAAGAAATCAACCTTTGGTCATTTGTGCTTATGGCCTAAGAACAGGAATTAAAGTAAATTCCCTCCTATAACTTGCACCCAAGACTTGATTGAGATGATGCCGCGTGTGCTAGAAAATACTCTCCAATTGCCTTGCAATATGGGGAGAGCCTTTTGAGGTTTTAGATGTGAGATCTGAGTTTTGGGAAAAGGATGTTCTCAAAACCCTAATTATTCTTGAGATCTGTTTTTAATCAGTAAAACAATCAGTCGTCTTACAAAAGGAGAAGTTCTCTCCTTTTGTAATACTTGGTCGGCCGAGATTGGTCTTGGGTAGGAGTGGGCTTTCCACTCTTACCTTATTCCAATGCATGATTCGACCCATTTTGCTAAAATATAATTTGCGGGTATTTATTATAAATCGCACACATGTTATCAGATATTAATACAGTCGATATATTAATAATGGTCTGATAAAATACGATATTGTATAATTGGCCAAATTAATATAACTGTTTATATTAATACGCAAGTTCAATATTTAATTAAATATAACTGCTTGTATTTAATTTTACGAATTAATCATGTAATCCGCATTAGCTAAAATTATTTAATCCGTATTAAATAATAATCTCAACATCTCATTGACTAATTTAATAGTCAATACCTCTGACTAACTGTTTAGTCATATCCGGCATAAATGTGACTGTATTTTCATACCTTCACATCTCTCAAACGTGTCCTATAGGTGTGACGTATAGGGACCAGTTGATCACCGCCATCCGTATGACAATAACGTCAAACTTATCTAGCAAGCCAACCGTTATTGATAAACGTGGATCAACTGATAATAATACAAAAGTATGCCCTTGTGATCCTTTAAGAGATTTAGTAAGTCATTGTACTAACTGTCAATGACACCAGCCCCAACAATCTCCCACTTGTCCGTACAAGGGTATGTGCAATGACGTTATCACACTACATGTAGAGGACACAAGTCTCCAACAAACTCCCACTTGTCCGTATAAGTGTAGGTGCGATAACCGAATCTCATATCCTTTTAAAATTTCTCCCACTCAATGTAAGACAATTTGCAAATCCGCATTCGCAAAGGTCGTATCTCACAAGCGATCTGTATCAAGAGTGGTTTCCCCGACTAGAGAGTAACTTAACTGATAAAACGAATCTGTATTCGAGCATGGCCATGCATTTCAGTTACTACTCCTCGAGTGGCCCTGAGAAATGATAAAATCCTAATAAGGGTTTGGATATTTCCCTCAACTCGAATCCTGCCGATATCACGCAGCATGAAATAACCCAGAAAAAGCCCTCTTGGCCCTTGTTACGGTGACCGTGGAAAGAAACCAAAGTTACCCAAAATCTGCCTTAATCTCAAGAGACAGTTGAAAGTCAAAAGACTCGACTCTAAGGAACACTATGGAGGTCCTATCCACGACCTGGCACCCAATGTTATAAATTAGAATATAGTGCTTTAATCTTTCTACCCAGCTGGTTCTGTACCCGATTCTGGTATTCTTTGAACTTGTCAAAGGATTCGCTTTTATGTTTCATCAAGTAGACATAGCCATATCTACTCAAATCATCCGTGAAAGTGATGAAATACTGTTGAACCATATATTCAAATATATATATAGTATATATGTTTATGTTTTGATAATGACAAGTCTAGCTATTTATATATTATATACTCGTATGTATAATCGTGTGCTAAGTGTACAGAAATTTAGTAACAAGATCTAATCAATCAAGTACAAACGATTCAAGCATATTAGTCAACAAATTGACTAAGTCGAAGATTGATAGAAGATCACAAGCGCGCATAATGAACTAAACTTATATTTATCAACTATAGCTTTAGTACAAGATTGGTTCTAGTTATAGCCAGTAGCTATAACTCTATATCATGAAGAAATGATCAAGACTTATGTGTGTTTTAGTTGAAACAATTGTTTCCTAATTTGTGTCGTGTAGGTATTAGTGTTTAAATGGTATTCTATTTAAATATAGAATTGTTAATCTTAATAGGATTATATAAAATATCTTTTAGTTAAATAAGAAATAAATAATTGTCTTATGAGATAATTATTTATTACTAAAATAAACTAAAGATTTTTTATATGATTTTAATTGTCAAATTATATAATCTAAGATTTAGTTTGTTTCGATTTTGGAAATTGTGTGATATGTCACATTACCATAAATCGTGTAGGACTTACTTAAATAAATATTATGTATTTATTTAATGTCCTAAATAAACTAAGATTATATTATGGTAATATATTTTATTATTTTTGACATGATTTAGGAAGTTGATTTAATAAGGATACTAATTGTTTATTATATAAAGATCTTTCCTAAATATGAATTAGGAAATTAATTCCTTATATAATACATATAGTATATTATTAAATCTTTCCTAAATATATTAAGATTAGATTTAAGGTAGTATTACTAAAAGACTAGTATTCTAGTTTAAGTAATATTCCTAAATCATCTAGGGTTTAAATTACCTAGATACATATTCTATATAAATAGACTACCATGACACAATAAACCACACGAAATACAACACACATACACGCAAATCAAGAGAGAGCCGTCGGTCATATACTTCAATATTCGAGCTTATCATTGTCAAATCCGATTCAAGATTCAAGTGCTCAAGCATTGATCTTATTCATTCAAGATTGTGACACCAAGAAAACATTGAAGACTTTATCTTATTCACGTAAGATAGATTGAGTATTTAGCGGTACTCGTTGTAAGACAAATATTTAACGGTATTTGTCGTAGCTAGATATTTAACGGTATCTAGATTGAGTTGTGACTAACATCAAAGTCGCACGAGTAGGGTTGATAAAATTGTAATCCAGAGTTGGTACTAATTTTATTAATCGAGAATAGTGGACGTAGGTCTCAGAGTGTGAGACTGAACCACTTCAAAAATATCGTGTCTCTACTTTATTATTACTCTACTCAACGATCATCATACAACTACTCACACATCGAAGAAGATTTTAAAAAGAAGGCATACTCAATTCAACCCCCCCTTCTTGAGTATATTATATCAATAGACTCTTCAATTGGTATCAGAGCCTCGTGCTCTTGATCGCCTAGCCGCGTGAGTTTTGATCCTTCTATTGATTCTATATTATATACTCTATCATCAATGGATTCCAAGCATCTCAAGTGCCCTATCTTCGATGGCAAAAACTATAGCTTATGGAAAAATATGATGACTCATTACATCAAGGGTTGTGATTGGGAATGTTGGAAGATCATCCAAAGTGGACCAAAGAAGATCTTGGTCGCCGCCGCAAATGGAACAACCTATGAAAAAATGGAAAGCGATTATGTGGAAAGTGACTACAAAATTGCAGAGAAAAACTCTAAGGCCATGAGCCTCCTACAGAACGGTATGATAACCTCAGAATTCGATAGATTCTCATCCTGTAGTTCCGCTAAGGAAATATGGGATAGTCTCGAACTTGCTTATGAAGGAACATCCGCAGTCAGGAAACATCGTATAGACTTGCTCGTTCAAAGATATGAACTTTTCAATATGGAAAAGAATGAATCTATTGATAGCATGTCTGCACGATTTTCTTGTATTATTAATGAACTGCGGAACCTTGGCAAAAAGATCGACTCTGAGGATATCATTCGTAAGATTCTTAGGAGTCTCACCAAAAAGTGGCAACCTAAAGTCACAGCCATAGAGGAAGCACGTGATTTATCTAAAATCACTTACCAAGAATTGATTGGATCCTTAATGGCTCACGAGATCATTCTAAATAAAAACGATGATGATCCCAAAGGAAAGGGTATCGCTTTACAAGCCTCCACAAGCGAAGTAAGCGAAGAAGAACTTGAAGATGAAACAGTTCTATTCGCCAGACGATTTAAGAAAGCAGTTTTCAAGGGTAGATACAAAAACCCTAACAACAAAACGTTCGACAAAAAGAAAACTGACACCAAACAAACATTCTTCAAAAGAGGATGTTTCAAGTGTGGACAACAAGACCACATGATCAAAGATTGTCCAAGTTGGGAGAAAATCAAAGACAAGTCAAAAAGAGAAAAGACCAAGACAGAATTTAAGAAAGTAATGCTTGCGTCATGCTGGGGAGAATTAGAATCTGAGGATGACGAGGACTCTGAAGAAGAAGAAGAAGTAGCACACCTGTGCCTAAGCAACGTCAGCCTAGATCTAATCTCAAACGATAATGATGAAGATGACGCATCGAATATGTGTCTCCTTGGAGAATCAGACTCAGACGACGACGACGAAGAGGTAAATTTTCTTCAACTCAAAAGTCAAGTTAAAAACTTATCTAAAGCTATGCTAATTAAATATTTTGAGAAAACCCTAGACCAATGTCATGAACAAAATCTTGAATTAGATGACCTGAAAGAGCAGATCCTCGATATTGCTGAGGAAAATCAACTTCTGAAAGCCAAAGCTAAGAAACTGAAATCCAAAATAAGCATTGAAGCAAATGCTAAGTTGGAAACAGTTATGTCTGAGAAAAAGGTTCTTGAGTCTAAAGTTATAGCTAATGAAGCTATAACCTCAAAACTAAAACTCAACATTAAAGAGCTTCAATCTAAAGTTATAGCTAATGAAGCTATAACTTCAGAATTAAGAAAGGTTAATGAACGACTTAAGTCAGAATCTTCGACTATGGTCGAAGATGAGACTCATCAAGAAGAAGTTGAGATTCTCGAAAGCAAAATCATGGATCTAGAATTCAGTATATCTAAAAATCAAGAAAGAACATGCCAAAATAGTGTCTGATTTCCATAAAGACATTCAAAACCTAAAAGAGTCTAGCAACACTTACCATAGTGAATGTAAGAAAGAAATAGACTCCCTAAAAGAACTCCTTCTTCATGCTCGAAAAGTTCACGATAAGTGGGAAGGAAGCACTAACGTTCTGAACTTCCTAACTGAACAATCCGACAACAACATGAAGATGGGTTTAGGTCACGAATGTTATGGAAGAAGGGATCACTCAAAGTGTAAACAAAGTCCAACAGATAGAGACTTTAGAAGAAGGAAATATGCCGACCTTCCTGAGTATTTAATATACACTTATTGTGGCCATACTGGTCACCTCCGAGAAAACTGTGTAAAACACGCACAAGATTTTAAAACCGGAGTTAAGTTTGTTAAATCCTTAGGAATTCCAAGTGACACTAATTCTGTCTCTGATAATGGTAATGATAAAACTGAGGAAAGAAACATTGACCACAGATGGTTCTATGATATGACATTTGACTATGAAGAAAAGAAAAATAGAACCAAACAAACTCCTCAAACATCACAAAAAAAATGCTCACCAAAAGTCCAAACTAAGACTTACACAAGAACATCAAAACCCAACTACTACCAACATAGAAAGACCTATGTAAGACAAGTCTGGGTTAAAAAGGAAAATATATTTGTGATCGCTAACAATAAAGGACCCAAGTATGCTTGGGTACCTAAATCCTGTCTTTAAAATTATTTGTGCAGTTTATCGCCAAGGAAAATAACCTATGGTATCTCGACAGTGGATGCTCAAGACATATGACAGGCGACGTAAACCTATTCCAAACCCTAAAACCTTTTGACGGAGGTAAAGTCACATTCGGTGATAACAAAAAGGGAAAGATCATCGGAATTGGTAAGATAGGTATCTCATCCTCTCATGCTATAAATGATGTATACCTTGTAAGTGGTCTCAAACACAATCTTATCAGTATATCTCAATTATGTGACAAAGGAAATAAAGTGGTCTTTCATTCAGATATATGCCGTATAATCTTAGAAGGCACTAGTAAAGTAATACTTGAAGGTCACAGGATAAAGAACGTTTATATGATTGATTTAAATGTTGTACCTACTGATTCTCTATCATGCATGAAAGTTACGTTAGATGATCCATGTTTATGGCACAAGAGATTTGGTCATATTAGCTCACCTATTCTGAGTAAGCTGAAAAGATGGGACTTGGTCGAAGGTCTTCCAAAGATCAAATTTGATCAAGAAAAGATGTGTGACACATGTGCACGATGTAAACACGTCAGATCATCCTTTAAGCCAAAAAGAGTGGTAAGCACCGAACAAGCTCTTGAACTAGTACACATGGATCTATGTGGCCCTATGAAGGTAAGAAGCAGAGGTGGTTCCAGGTACGTTTTCGTTCTAGTTGATGATTACTCTAGATTTGTTTGGCCAATCTTTCTTCACTCTAAAGACGAAACTTTCGATGAATTTGTTAGTCTCATGAAACTTGTCCAAAACAAATATAAATCAAACCTAGTAACAATCCGTACTGATCATGGAACTGAGTTCGACAATCATGCTTTTATTGAGTTCTGTAAAACCAATGGTGTTGGTCATAACTTCTCGGCCCCTAGAACCCCACAACAAAATGGAGTCGTAGAACGAATGAACAGAACCCTAGAAGACATGGCTCGAACAATGCTTCTTTGTAGTGGCCTACCTAGAAACTTTTGGGCTGAGGCTATAAGTACAGCTTGCTATATTCATAACCGTGCTATGATTAGACCTATCCTTAAAAAGACACCTTATGAACTTCTTCGTGGTCGTAAACCAAACATATCTCATTTAAGATGCTTTGGTAGTAAATGCTTTGTTCATAACAATGGTAAAAACAGATTAAGCAAATTCGACCCTAGAAGTGATGAAGCAATCTTTATAGGATATTCAGATCATAGTAAAGCCTACAAAGTTTTTAACAAACGTACTTTATGCATAGAGGAAAGTATTCATGTTATCTTTGATGAGAATAATGCCTTCGATAAGCCATTACAGGATATAGAGGAAAACCTAGACGAACCTGATTTCAGGTTATCAAGGGAAGATCCTCCTGAAATGGAAATTGAAGAAGGAGAACCTCAAGGAACTCATGATGAACTCAACTTGGGAGAAAATGGTGCGAGAGATGAAACTACAGTTGATGATACTGTAGATAACTCTCAAACCAATGACTTGGAACCCAGAGTTACAGCTAATGAAGCTGTAACTTTGAATCAAAACCAAAGGGAAGAGGCCAGAGTTATACCTGACCCTACTATAAACCCAGGTTTGGATTCAGGGGGAACAAGTCAAGATCCCGAATCAAGTTCAGGGAATGCAAATGATCAATCAAGGAACTGGAGATACAAAGGCTCTCATCCTTTAGACAATGTCATAGGAAGCCTGACAGATGGAGTTCAAACTCGAAGGAGCTTAAATAACTTTTGCTCATTCTACTCCTTTCTCTCCACCATTGAACCTTCAAATATCAAGGAAGCTCTCGCAGAACCAGACTGGATAGTTGCCATGCAAGAAGAACTCCAGCAATTTGAAAGAAACAAAGTTTGGCATCTTGTTCCTCGACCTAAAGACAGAACTGTCATTGGAACTAGATGGGTATTCAGAAACAAATTAGATGACACTGGAGTCATTGTGCGAAACAAGGCCAGATTGGTAGTTCAAGGATACAACCAACAGGAAGGGATCGATTATGACAAAACCTTTGCTCCTGTTGCTCGTCTTGAGGCAATAAGACTACTCATTGCATTTGCAGCACACAAGGGAATGAAGCTTTTTCAGATGGACGTTAAGACTGCATTTCTTAATGGTTATCTCCAAGAGGAAGTATTTGTTGAACAACCTCCTGGATTTCCTGACAGCAAACTCAAGGATCATGTATTCAAATTGGACAAAGCTCTCTATGGTCTGAAACAAGCACCTAGAGCATGGTACGACAGATTATCAAAGTTCCTATTGGAGAGTGGATTCAAGAGAGGGTCTGTGGATAAAACCCTATTTCTTAAAAGCGAAAACTCAGATCTACTAGTCGTTCAGATCTATGTTGACGATATTATTTTTGGCTCAACTAATAAAAAGTTGTGCAAGTACTTCTCTGAGTTGATGACTTCTGAGTTCGAGATGAGTATGATGGGAGAACTAAAGTTCTTCCTTGGACTTCAAATACAACAAACTGAAGAAGGAATCAAAGTTCATTAACAAAAATACGTCAAGGAGTTACTAAAGAAATTTGGAATGGAAACCTCTCATGCAATGCCTACTCCAATGGTCACAGATAAGAAGTTAACCAAAGACGAAGATGGTAAGTCTGTAGATGAAACCACTTACCGAGGTATGATTGGCTCACTTTTTTATCTAACAGCAAGACGTCCAGATATAATGTTTAGTGTTTGTGTTTGTGCGAGATTCCAATCTGCACCAAAAGAATCACACATGATTGCAGTTAAGAGAATTTTAAGATACCTAATCGGAACCTCAAAATTATATCTATGGTATCCTATGGACTGTAACTTTAACCTAGTAGGATATTCAGATGCGGATTATGCAGGATGTTCTTTAGACAGAAAAAGTACCTCCGGACTTGCTACCTTTGTAGGTCCTTGTATTATATCTTGGGGATCCAAGAAACAAAATTCTGTCGCTCTCTCAACTGCTGAAGCAGAATATATTGCAGCCGCACTGGTATGTTCTCAACTTTTATGGTTAAAGCAACAGTTACATGATTATGGTGTTGATGTTGGATGTGTGCCTATATTATGTGATAATACGAGTGCTATAATTATATCTAAAAACCCAGCCCAGCATTCGAGGACCAAACATATTGAAATTAGACACCACTTTCTTAGAGACCATGTTGAAAAGAAAAATATAAAATTGGAATTTTGTAGTACGGAAAAACAGTGGGCAGATATCTTCACTAAACCATTGGCTAGAGAACGCTTTGAGACTTTGCGATTGGAAATTGGTTTAATCGGTGGCACCTAATCAAATCTTAAAAGCAAAAATAACCCAATGATTGACTACGGTTTAGATGAGATTATATGACTGTGTCCGTATACTCCGCTGCATGTGTATGTATATATTCGATGATAAATTTTGTGATTATAGTTATATTATATGATTTATATATGAATGTGTACACAATCGATCTCACATAATATTACGTCACATATTATAATTTACCCACATATACGTCTTAACATATTATACAAATTATAATACACAAATATTACAAAATAAACTAAAAACTCACCAATTTATCACACAAATTTCGTGTGATGGCCCCACCTTTAACCACGTATCACCCTCACTTACCCCACAACCAACTGCCACGTGTCTCCCCTATCACCTAGCCTTTGACTTCACCCAAACCATCATTATTAACCCTCACTTACCCCAACTCCCTCATTTACCTCACCTTCCTCCATTATTACCGACATACATTTTGTAAAAACCAATTAATACACTCAAACCTCCATACAATCAAAACCTCCATTAAAATCCATCAAAACCTCCACCATCTCATCGTCTTTCACTCTCAAAACCACCATGCCACCCTCAAAAGCCACTCGCTCACAACAAAAGAAACCCTCTCCACCCTCACCTACACCGTCACCACCACCATCTCCGACCCCCATTGCCACCATGAGTCCAACCCAAGAAACTGGTAAACGTCGAAAACTTAATCGAGCTGCTTCTCCAATTTCGGACGACATGCAAGAAAGGGATTCCAAGAACCCTCGTCCTCTGTTCAAAGACTATTCCGTCGAAGCTACTCAAGAGGGATTAGAACGTGTTCGCATGACCAAGAATGAAGGTATTCTTATTAACCGCCTTCTTCCTTATGCCATTCATGCCGGTCGATTTTATCCGACAACCTGGGTAAACGGTTCTAAATCTCTGCTTTTCTTTAAAAAGTTTTTAGAGTTTCAAGGGTGGGAATATGTTAGCAATTTCTCAGGGTTAATATTTCCAGTTGAATTACTTCAATTCTTTGCCTCTGTCAAATCGACTGAAACCGGGTTAAAGGCCGTAGTTAATGGAAGGGATGTCGAAGTTTCTTTAGACGATATATGTGAAATTTTTCATCTTGATCCAAGGGGACTTGATATTGATACCCGAAAGGAATGGGGGGTAGTTACTCACGAACAGAAAATGCTGATCAAACAATACTTTGATCCCAATGCCACTGAAGTCTCTCCACTACTCACAAATTCCTTCTCCCCGAAATTAAAGTTGTTTGTTAACTATCTTTGGAACACGATTCTGCCTAGGAGAGGTGGTCGTGATAAATTGTCAAGTGTTGAGGCTATTGTATTATTTCACTGGTTGGAGGGAAACAAAATCAACCTTGCATTCTTGCTCTGTTCGAAAATTTGTCAAGTTTCCTCTGTTTTAGTTAAAGAAAAACCAAGTTCGACTCTTGATATTCCTTATGGCATGTGGGTTTCTGAAATTTTGTTGAAGAAGGGTGTTGTGGACGATTATAGTTTTGGTGTTAAACCCCGTGATCGTATGTGTGACAAGTTACTAAAGTTGATGGGCATTACGTTTGATGGTGTTGATTTGGCTTTTGGGAAGACGGGTGAGGAGGGACCCCGTCCTAATCCATCTCCATCTTTTGTAGACTTGGAATCAAAGATGGATCAGATTCTAGGGTTGTGTCAGATTAAAAAGGAAAAAGAACATTCGGGTTCCTCGGAAAATCGTACAGGTAGTAATCGTGAGTTTGAGGTTGAAGTAAAGGAATGGATGGCGAAAGTAGACAAGCATTTGGTGAAAATTGGCTCAGAGGTCTCGGTTGTTTGCTCTGAATTACTGGCGATGAGTGATCGTTTGTCCTTTCTTGCGACTCAAGGCGGTGCTTTGGTAAGGGATCATGGGTTCTTGCGCACAGATGCGAGCCAAGCTCTTGAAGCGGTTAAGGCGCTTTCATTGAAGATACTCAACTTCGAGTTGGCTTTAAATGCTCAAGGAAGAAATGTCAGTAGTTGTTTGGATCGTTTGGACACCCTTGAGTTCCGAACCCGACCCGAGTACGTGAGTCCGTATGCAAAGACCCCTGCTTCCAGCTCTCGCTCCTAATCCGCCATCTCCGTCTCTGTTTCTGTTAAACTTGAAGTTGTTTTGTCGTTGTTTTGTGCAAGTCCTGGGTTGGACTTCTAAACACTCTTAGCTTTTATGGCCCAACTTATTACCTAGCCCATTCGGAATCCGAGACTATGTTTCGTTTTGCTTCCTCGGATTTCCTAAACCTAACAAACTTTATGATTGTTTTGATGCGGCCCAATTGCTTTTCTTATCCCTTGGCCCATCTTATTTGTTATCCTTTGCAGATACTTATCCCATTAAGCCGGCCCATTTTCTTTAAACACTTCTTCATTCGGCCCATTGGCTTAATACTTCGGATTGTTGTGTATATTTTTAACATTCCGTATGTGGTTATGTGATATTTTCTATGTTCATATTATTTCGACTCGTTTATATGCTTGCTTATGTTTCGTCGTGTATTATTCTAGTCGTTTCATGTCTTTGTTCTCATCTTTTCGATGATGTCAAGAGGGGGAAATATGCGACTTAGATTAGAATTTGCCTAAGCTTGCTCCTTGTCGTAATTCATTGTCTCTTAGGGTCCTTAAAGGATATGGGATAGATAGAAGATAGAAACCCTAAGTGACTCTTTGCTATGAATGACCCTTATTATATTGAGGGGGAACATACACTTAGACACGAAATCTAAGAGAGACTTGCCATCATCAAAAAGGGGGAATTTGTTGAACCATATATTCAAATATATATATAGTATATATGTTTATGTTTTGATAATGACAAGTCTAGCTATTTATATATTATATACTCGTATGTATAATCGTGTGCTAAGTGTACAGAAATTTAGTAACAAGATCTAATCAATCAAGTACAAACGATTCAAGCATATTAGTCAACAAATTGACTAAGTCGAAGATTGATAGAAGATCACAAGCGCGCATAATGAACTAAAGTTATATTTATCAACTATAGCTTTAGTACAAGATTGGTTCTAGTTATAGCCAGTAGCTATAACTCTATATCATGAAGAAATGATCAAGACTTATGTGTGTTTTAGTTGAAACAATTGTTTCCTAATTTGTGTCGTGTAAGTATTAGTGTTTAAATGGTATTCTATTTAAATATAGAATTGTTAATCTTAATAGGATTATATAAAATATCTTTTAGTTAAATAAGAAATAAATAATTGTCTTATGAGATAATTATTTATTACTAAAATAAACTAAAGATTTTTTATATGATTTTAATTGTCAAATTATATAATCTAAGATTTAGTTTGTTTCGATTTTGGAAATTGTGTGATATGTCACATTACCATAAATCGTGTAGGACTTACTTAAATAAATATTATGTATTTATTTAATGTCCTAAATAAACTAAGATTATATTATGGTAATATATTTTATTATTTTTGACATGATTTAGGAAGTTGATTTAATAAGGATACTAATTGTTTATTATATAAAGATCTTTCCTAAATATGAATTAGGAAATTAATTCCTTATATAATACATATAGTATATTATTAAATCTTTCCTAAATATATTAAGATTAGATTTAAGGTAGTATTACTAAAAGACTAGTATTCTAGTTTAAGTAATATTCCTAAATCATCTAGGGTTTAAATTACCTAGATACATATTCTATATAAATAGACTACCATGACACAATAAACCACACGAAATACAACACACATACACGCAAATCAAGAGAGAGCCGTCGGTCATATACTTCAATATTCGAGCTTATCATTGTCAAATCCGATTCAAGATTCAAGTGCTCAAGCATTGATCTTATTCATTCAAGATTGTGACACCAAGAAAACATTGAAGACTTTATCTTATTCACGTAAGATAGATTGAGTATTTAGCGGTACTCGTTGTAAGACAAATATTTAACGGTATTTGTCGTAGCTAGATATTTAACGGTATCTAGATTGAGTTGTGACTAACATCAAAGTCGCACGAGTAGGGTTGATAAAATTGTAATCCAGAGTTGGTACTAATTTTATTAATCGAGAATAGTGGACGTAGGTCTCAGAGTGTGAGACTGAACCACTTCAAAAATATCGTGTCTCTACTTTATTATTGCTCTACTCAACGATCATCATACAACTACTCACACATCGAAGAAGATTTTAAAAAGAAGGCATACTCAATTCAACCCCCCCTTCTTGAGTATATTATATCAATAGACTCTTCAAATACCTATAGCCTTCTCGTGCGTTGATCGACATAGGGCCACATACGTCCGTATGTATGAGTCCTAATAGGTCGGCAGCGCGCATTCCAACACCTTTGAAGGAAATACGAGTCATTTTGCCGATGAGACATGATTCACACGTGCCATATGATTCGAAATCAAAGGGCGAAATAGCTCCATTCCGTATGAGCTGTTTTACGCGTTTCTCATTTATGTGTCCCATACGACAATGCCATACGTAAGTTTGATCTTTGTCACCTACCTTTATTCTTTTATTATTCACATGTAATATCTCGGTAGTTTGATCTAAAACATAAATTCCATTCATGGAAACTGCCTTGCCATAAATCATATTGTGCAAAGAGAAAATACAGCTATTATTCTCTATTACAAATGAAAATCCGAGTTTGTCAAGTGCAGAAACTGAAATAATGTTTTTGGATAAACTAGGAACATAATAACAGTTATATAAAAATAACCCGAATCCACTTGGAAGCTGGATTACGTATGTTCCCTTCGAGACTGCAGCCACACGTGCTCCATTCCCGACACGCAGGTCCACCTCACCCTTGATTAGGGGTTCTTGGTTTCGGAGGCCCTGCACATGATTACATAGATGAGAACCACAACCGGTATCAAGTACCCAAGTTCCGCAACTTGAATGGTTAATCTCAATCATGTGAATAAAAGAAGAAGAAGACATACCAACAGGAGTAACACGGCCTGCTTTAATGTCCTCGCGATACACGGGGCATGAGCGCCTCCAATGCCCAGTCTTGTGGCAATGGTGACATTCCATGCTTGTATCCTTGCTCTTTGTCTTGCCTTGTGAGTTACTCGACTCACCAGGCCCACTCTTAGCAAATCCTGGTTTCTTGAACCTGGGCTTACCTACTGCTAGGTCGCCCTGAGCTTTAGCCTTCCCTTTACCTTTCCCCTTACTGGAGATCATGAGAACATCCTGCTTAAGACTCCCACTCAACTTAAGATCCTTCTCAGTCTGTACGAGAAGGGAGTGGAGCTCATGGGGAGTCTTCTTCATGTCGTTCATGTAGTAGTTGGCCCTAAAGAGGGCGAACCCATCATGAAGCAAATGAAGCATGCGATCAACGATGATGTTCTCACTGATCTTGCAGTTTAGAGACTCCAGTTTCTCGATATTCTCAATCATGTTGAGAATATGTGGGCTAACAGCTTGGCCCTTCTGGAGTTTCGCCTCAAAGAAGCGACAGGTATGCTCATAAGAAACGATTCTCGGAGCCTTGGAGAATTCGTTAGTGAGCGTGGTGAAAATCTTGTTTGCACCATGGGTTATGAAGCGTCTTTGCAAATTGGATTCCATTGCATAGATGAGTACGTTCTTTATCGCACCCGCTTCCATAACGAAATCGCTATGAGCGCGAATTTCGTTGGCTCTAGCTCCAGTTCCTGGGTGTGGCGGAATGGGCTCAGTTAAGAACTTGAGCTTTCCGTCAGCAATGGCAGCATTCCGTAGTGCTGCCTCCCAGTCAGAGAAGTTTGACCCATCATTCCTCAGTCTAGTTGACTGATTCATGGAGTCCATGAAGGCTTTTAGCCAGGATTCACGTGCTAGCTTGGCACTTGGCATTGGGTCTTCACCAGCCATTTTAGTTTTACAGCAGTTTTAATGAACGTGTTCTACACTGAAAAGAAGATAAAACAAAACCATATAAGCAACTTATTGTTGTGATTTAAGTCTATATTAAATTGGATTTAAACTCGTAGACTCATGCATTTATATAATTGATCTCCCTCAAGAATTATATAAACGATCCCAAGACTCAATTTCCGTATATTGATAAGCCCACAGTTTGGCTAATTCCAATCGTTGGAACTCTTGGTCGATAGATTTCCGTAAATCCTATCTATTAGTCCATCTCAGTCACTGGAATATTATCGAGTGACCATGATGTTGAGATAAAATAAATCATCTGTTCCCACTTACCCGACGTAGAAGGGGTCATATTATGCCTACCGACGAAGAAGGGATTCATGGGAGGCTGATTTATAAAGACTAATCTCAATTTTTGATTATACGAGGAAGACCCCATCAACTTTTATTTATCCATATATAAGTGAACTAAAAACTAGCATCTGTGTGAATGAATTAAATAAAGTGATGGCTTTTAAATGACATGTGACATCTGTATTGTCACAGAAAACTAACGCGTGACCTCTACATGAGTCAGTTTTCAGGCATGATATAGGTGGTTTGGTTTTTAGGCGGAATATGATGCAAGCTATTATCGATGAAAGCGTAAAGATAAATGCAATAAACGTAAATAAAAGTCCTAGTGTGGCCTATCCTACCAAAATAAACATAAAACAACTTGGAATCCACTGTTGGACCCTAGAAGCTTGTCTTGATGTTCCATCTTGGTCCTTGCAGCGGGA
Source organism: Silene conica (assembly GCA_029255685.2). Taxonomy (NCBI): domain Eukaryota; kingdom Viridiplantae; phylum Streptophyta; class Magnoliopsida; order Caryophyllales; family Caryophyllaceae; genus Silene; species Silene conica. The sequence continues at coordinate 46,654,180 of CM055318.2, read as the reverse complement.
GTGAGCATCCGGTCTCCGTCTTGTCTTTGGTCTTCACAAAATTACTAATTTAAATTACAAAAGTAATCCTAGATACATTCTAATTTAAATACAAAAGTAATTACATGGCCAAAACCCAAAACGGAGATTCAAGATCTCAAAATTACAAGCAAGATCGTGTCCGATCATTACGGTAACACAATCTTCTAAGGCCACACTAAGTTACAACCGTTTGCAAAAATTAAATACGTTATTGAAAGCATTCAAGGCATTCACAAGACGATAAATAAAATGAATCAACTAAAAACAATTTATACATGACATAATACCGTTATTATGATTAATAAATTTATACCAAACCACCTTTTAAAATTAAAATTAAGTGACTATACCGTTTTAATCACCAATTTTAATAAACATATAATCCATTGTTTTAAACTGTTTTAAAAACAATATGTATCAAACGAGGGTGAACCGTTTCACTAAATAATATACTATTTCCGTATACAGTATATTATTTTAAGCCATGTGAAAATAAGAAAACAAGTTATTTTCGAAAATAAACACCCCGAAACGAGAGCACTCGATCGAGTAACAGGGGCACTCGATCGAGTGTCAGGGTCACTCGATCGAGTGCAGCATGGCTCGATCGAGTGGCTCGTAAAATTGCAAATCGCTGCACTTTTAAATTAAAACGAGTTTATAACTTGGATTTAAAACTTGTAAATCATATATAAACAACAACAAAAGATTTACATATTGCTAAAAATATCGATTAATTAACAATATGCAAATTATAATCGAAAAACAAGATCGATTTCTCACAAAAATCACACGCACAAGCCTGGTACGAGGGCACTCGATCGAGTGTCATAGGGACTCGATCGAGTGCCTAGGCAGATTGCACGGTTTTCAACAATTTTAAAACTTATGAAAGACACAATTGTAAAATTTTCATGGCCTAAGGCTCTGATACCACTTGTGGGGAATAAAAACGCGTATTCACCCTAAATTTGCAGGATTATAATGAAATATGCAATTGTGAAAATCGTCATAAGATTAAAAACATGAGAAAAGAAGTACAACCTTTAGTCCTCGCGCAAAAGGCCTAAGAACAGGAATTAATGCAAATTCCCTCCTATAACTTGCACCCAAGACTTAGTTTGAGACGTGGCCGCGTGTGCTAGAAATCCTCTCCAATTGCCTTGCAATATTGGGAGAGCTATTGAGTTTAGATGTGAGATCTGAGGTATTTGAGAAAAGAATGTCTCAAAACCCTAATTTTACTTTCAGATAATTAAACAGTGCACCAAGAGTAGTTGATATAAGGAGAAGGACTCTCCTTATATACTACACATGGCCGGCCGAATTGGAAGTCGGGTAGGAGTGGGCTTCCCACTTTTACCTTATTCTAATGCGTGATTCGACCCATTTAGCTTTAAGTTGTTCGCGGGTTTTATTTATAAATCGTAACATGTCATCAGATATTAATACAGTCGATATATTAATAATGATCTGATAAAATACGATATTGTATAATTACCTAAATTAATATAACTGTTTATATTAATTCGCGAATACAATATTTTAATTAAATATAACCGTTTATATTTAATTTACGAATTAAACATGTAATCCGTATTAGCTAAAATTATTTAATCTGTATTAAATAATAATTCTCAACATCTTATTGACTAATTTAATATTCAATACCTCTGACTAACTGTTTAGTCATATCCGGCAAAATGTGACTGTATTTTCATACCTTCACATCTCTCAAACGTGTCCTATAGGTGTGACGTATAGGGACCAGTTGACCACCGCCATCCGTATGACAATAACGTCAAACTTATCTAGCAAGCCAACCGTTATTGATAAACGTGGATCAACTGGTAATAATACAGAAGTATGCCCTTGTGATCCTTAAAGAGATTTAATAAGTCATTGTACTTAATTGTCAAGGACACCAGCCCCAACAGAATATGTGGGCTAACAGCTTGGCCCTTCTGGAGTTTCGCCTCAAAGAAGCGACAGGTATGCTCATAAGAAACGATTCTCGAAGCCTTTGAACAGCTTGGCCCTTCTGGAGTTTCGCCTCAAAGAAGCGACATGTATGCTCATAAGAAACGATTCTCGGAGCCTTTGAGATTTCGTTAGTGAGCGTGGTGAAAATCTTGTTTGCACCATGGGTTATGAAGCGTCTTTGCAAATTGGATTCCATTGCATAGATGAGTACGTTCTTTATCGCACCCGCTTCCATGACGAAGTCGCTATGAGCGCGAACTTCGTTAGCTCTAGCTCCAGTTCCTGGGTGTGGCGGAATGGGCTCAGTTAAGTACTTGAGCTTTCCGTCAGTAATGGCAGCATTCCGTAGTGCTGCCTCCCAGTCAGAGAAGTTTGACCCATCATTCCTCAGTCTTGTGGACTGATTCATGGAGTCCATGAAGGCTTTTAGCCAGGATTCACGTACTAGCTTGGCACTTGGCATTGGGTCTTCACCAGCCATTTAGTTATACAACAGTTTAATTGAACGTGTTCTAGACTGAAAAGAAGATAAAACAAAACCATATAAGCAACTCATTGTTGTGATTTAAGTCTATATTAAATTGAATTTAAACTCGTAGACTCATGCATTTATATAATTGATCTCCCTCAAGAATTATATAAATGATCCCAAGACTCAATTTCCGTATATTGATAAGCCCACAGTTTGGCTAATTCCACCGTTGGAACTCTTGGTCGATAGATTTCCGTAAATCCTATCTATTAGTCCATCTCAGTCACTGGATATTATCGAGTGACCATGATGTTGAGATAAAATAAATCATCTGTTCCCACTTACCCGACGTAGAAGGGGTCATATTATGCCTACCGACGAAGAAGGGATTCATGGGAGGCTGATTTATAAAGACTATTCTCAATTTTTGGTTATACGAGGAAGACCCCATCGACTTATATTTATTCATATTAAGTGAACTAAAATCTAGCATATTCGTGAATGAATGAAATAAAGTGATGGCTTTGCAATTGACATGTGACATCTGTATTGTCACAGAAAACTAACGCGTAACCTCTACATGAGTCAGTTTTCAGGCATGTAATAGGTGGTTTGGTTTTAGGCGGAATATGATGCAAGCTATTATCGATGAAAGCATAAAATAAATGCGATAAACGTAAATAAAAGTCCTAGTGTGGCCTATCCTACCAAAATAAACATAAAACAACTTGGAATCCACTGTTGGACTCTTGAAGCTTGTCTTGATGTTCCATCTTGGTCCTTGCAGTGGGAGTGAGCATCCGGTCTCCGTCTTCGGTCTTCACAAAATTACTAATTTAAATTACAAAAGTAGTCCTAGATACATTCTAATTTAAATACAAAGTAATTACATGGCAAAAACCCAAAACAGAGATTCAAGATCTCAAAATTACAAGCAAGATTGTGTCCCATCATTACGGTGACACAATCTTCTAAGGCCACACTAAGTTACAACCGTTTGCAAAAATTAAATACGTTATTCAAAGAATTCACAAGGCATTCAACACGACGATAAATAAAATGCATCAACTAAAACAAAATTCATTCATGACATAATACTGTTATTATGATTAACAAATTTTTACCAAACCACCTTTTAGGATTAAAATTATGTGATTATACCGTTTTAACCACTTTAATTTTAATAAGTTTATAATCCTATTATTTTAAACCATTTTAAAATAATATGTATCAAACGAGGGTGAACCGTTTCACAAAATTAATAATGTACTATTTCCGTATATAGTATATTACAAAAGGCCATGTGAAAATAAAACATGTTATTTTCGGGGAAAAAAAAAACGAGGTCTACCGACCACCTGGCGAAAAAAAAAATATATATTTTTTTTTTTTTTTTTAAAGCAGAATGGTCGACCGACCCGAAAAACAGGTCGACCGACCACAAAACACGAAACCGAGTTTCTAAACACGATTTCTCACAAAAGATAAACTGTCGAAACAGAAAAACACGCAGGAGGCGGTCGACCGACCGCAACGGGGGGTCGATCGACCGACTTAGCGCAGAAGACGATTTTTCAGGTTTTAAAACTTACGAAAAACACAAAGGTAAAATTTTCATGGCCTGGCTCTGACCACTTGTGGGGAATAAAGCATGTATTCGCCCCAAACTTGCAGGATTATAATGAAACATACAATTGTGATTATAGTCATAAGCTAATTAAAAGCATGGAAAAGAAATCAACCTTTGGTCCTTTGTGCTTATGGCCTAAGAACAGGAATTAAAGTAAATTCCCTCCTATAACTTGCACCCAAGACTTGATTGAGATGATGCCGCGTGTGCTAGAAAATACTCTCCAATTGCCTTGCAATATGGGGAGAGCCTTTTGAGGTTTTAGATGTGAGATCTGAGTTTTGGGAAAAAGATGTTCTCAAAACCCTAATTATTCTTGAGATCTGTTTTTAATCAGTAAAACAATCAGTCGTCTCACAAAAGGAGAAGTTCTTTCCTTTTGTAATACTTGGCCGGCCGAGATTGGTCTTGGGTAGGAGTGGGCTTTCCACTCTTACCTTATTCCAATGCATGATTCGACCCATTTTGCTAAAATATAATTTGCGGGTATTTATTATAAATCGCACACATGTTATCAGATATTAATACAGTCGATATATTAATAATGGTCTGATAAAATACGATATTGTATAATTGGCCAAATTAATATAACTGTTTATATTAATACGCAAATTCAATATTTAATTAAATATAACTGCTTGTATTTAATTTTACGAATTAATCATGTAATCCGCATTAGCTAAAATTATTTAATCCGTATTAAATAATAATCTCAACATCTCATTGACTAATTTAATAGTCAATACCTCTGACTAACTGTTTAGTCATATCCGGCATAAATGTGACTGTATTTTCATACCTTCACATCTCTCAAACGTGTCCTGTAGGAGTGACGTATAGGGACCAGTTGATCACCGCCATCCGTATGACAATAACGTCAAACTTATCTAGCAAGCCAACCGTTATTGATAAACGTGGATCAACTGATAATAATACAAAAGTATGCCCTTGTGATCCTTTAAGAGATTTAGTAAGTCATTGTACTAACTATCAAGGACACCAGCCCCAACAATATTTGAGCTCTTGGATTTCGGACTTTAATTCCATATTGCTCTCCTCCCATGATTTTTCTTCTCCGTCTTGAGATCCTACCATGTTGACAAACTTTCCCAAGAACTGGTGTAATAAAAATTAGACCAAGAGCCGAAGCTCTGATACCAATTTCATGCGTATTTGGGGTGATAATCAATTAAGACGATCAACAAAAATACGTATGTTGCAGCGGAATAAAAAATACTAATAAAATAATACAATCTTGGACGAATAAAGAACGAAAAATAACCAAGAACGATGAAAGAATGAACGAAGGGTGGCCGTCGATGGTGACGCGGCACGGTGGTCACGGTGGTGGTTTTCTTGGTGTTTCTTGATCTTCTTGAATAAAGATTGTTGGTGACGTAATAAGGCACAGCACTTAATACTTGAAAGATTTGTGAAACGATTTGATGAATGATTTATGATTGTCGATGGATAGGATAATTGATCAAGCTCACACAGATACCCTCTCAATTATTTTGAAGCTCACACAGATACTTCGGTTTTAAAGCTCACACCGATACTTTAGATTTGTAAATAAAACTAAACAAAAGGTCTTTTTATAACTTGAATATATGATGAATAAAACAAACAACTAAGGATGCCTATTTATAGTAAGGACATCCGTACAAACTAGGAACGAAATAGGAAAGAAAACGAACTCCTACACGGTTCCCAAGACATCCATCCAACCGTGCACTACTTCCCAATTTAATAATCCCTAATTCTATCTTATGGATTAAAGATAATCCTTATTAAAATCTAAAAGATAAAATAACAAATAAAAGATTAAGTTGTAGTAATATACCCTAACAACTTAATAACAAACTCTAATAAACTAATAACTAACTTTTGTAACCACCTTGTAACAACCTTAACAAACTAGTTGTAACAAACTAGTAACAAAAATTAACTAACTAATTAAAACAACAAAAAGAATAAAACACAAACCCTAATTAACCTAGGGTTTCGTGTCCTCCACGTCGCAACCCTTGGCACGACTCCCAAGGTAGTTTCCCGCTACCTTCCTTTTTTTCTTTCAATACGTCTTCCCAAGCTAACTTAAAAATCCGTATTGAACCCATATCGAACATTTTTAACCTTTCTTTGGGTCGTGGGTCACGACCTCGAATCCGTGCTAATGCTCCCGCATCAACACATCCTCCACGTTCCTTCCTTTTTTGGTACCAATAGGGCTGGTACGACACATGGACTCAAGCTTTCTTGTACATAACCCCTATCCAATAGTTCTTGTACTTGTCTTTGTAGTTCTTTTGCTTCTTCGGGATTGCAACGGTATGCGGGTTTGTTTGGGAGGGCAGCTCCGGGAACAAGATCTATTTGGTGCTCGATCCCTCTCATAGGCGGTAGTCCATCGGGTAGTTCATCGGGAAATACATCTTTGAACTCTTCTAACAACCCTTGCGCCTCTCGGTTATCCCCTTTCTCTCCTTCCTCGACATCCCTCACGACCAACTCATACGCCTCTCCCCCTTGCGCAAGAACCTCCTCGACCTCCTTAGCTTCGATTAATATGTTTTCTTTTTTTGCTTTGCTCTCGGCAGCCTTCTTGGGTAGGATAGGCTTCAGGTTATAGGTGGTACCATTCTTGATGACACTATAAATATTTGCTCTCCCTTTATGTTCAACCCTACGATCAAATTGCCATGGTCTTCCTAAAAGAACATGACTAGCATTCATAGAAACGAGATCACACCATAGTTCATCGTGGTATGGTCCGATATTGAAGGTAACTAGGGCTTGTTTTTTAATCTCGACTCCTCCATCCCCATCTAACCAATGCAACGTATAAGGTTTGGTTCGGTCTCTTGTGGTTAGGTTGAGTTTTTGTACAAGTTCTAATGAAACAAGGTTTGCACATGACCCACTATCAATAATAAGGTTACAAGTTTTATTGTGTACCTTGCATCTTGTTCGAAAAATTTGTTCCCTTTGGTTCCTCTCTTCGGTGGTGGTTTCAATGTGTAAGCTTCTTATCATAAGACACTCTTCTTGTATTGTTGCCCCTTGTGGCACAGCTGTTTTCGACTTCATTACCCACGACCGGCGTTCTCCTTCGCTCCTCATGGCCGTTACTTCCCAAGATAGATCTAATAAGGATTAGATCAAGAGCCGAAGCTCTGATACCAAGTTGATGCGGATCTTTAGCTTAGAATGAGTTAAATGAACTTTCTTGAATTTGTTTATGCAGCGGAATAATAATCTTGAAATCTTGAATTAATAAGTATAGAATCTTGAAACGAAACAAACGAAATACGAATGGTAACAAGTAAAAGAACGTCTTCTTGAATGAACGATGGCTGGTGGTCGGCGGTTTTAGTGACGGACGAAGGTGGTGATGGTGGTTGTTGATGGATAGTTGATGAATCTTGAATCCTCTCTCGCAAAAGAAGAATCTTGAAAACACCCTGCAAATCAACCTCGCAAAGTCGATCCTAAAGATTAAGCTCGCAAACCTAATCAATATACTCAAGTTCACAAAGAAACTTAAAATTAATATTATTCTTGAATGATGATGTTACACGGCCAAGACATCGTATTTATAGGTGTGTATTAATCCTAATAACATCCTAAATAAGAAAACTAATCCTACTAGGAATCAAGTATGATATCCTAGTTTGATTAGAACTACTAAATCTTAATCCTACTTAGGTTCAAACAATAGTTTGACTAGGATTAAGTTTCTTACTTCTAACACACTTATGAATCCTATAACAATAAGGACTCTTATTCCTACTAGAATTGGAAAACCTATATCAACTAGGATTCCTTTATAATTTAGGAAACCCTACATGAATTAGGAAACCTTTATTTGAAAACTAAACAAGAAGAAAACCCCAATTCCAGCCGTATTGAACGGCGCTCGTCCCTAGGGAGGACCGTCCCCAACACCTTCCCATGCTATCTTTAAGACGGATGTGGAACCAATATTAAACCCTCGAGCTAGGTGACTAACATCTTTGCTAAGAAGAATCTCGTGTGCTTGATCCATGGATGCACCCGCATCAAGTGTTTTTATCTTATTTTAATTATTTACTAAGTTTGTTATTAGTTTGTTACAACAAGGTTGTTAGGGTTGTTACAAGTTAGTTACAAAGTTAGTTATAGTTTGTTATTAGTTAGTTATTAAGTTGTTAGGAGTTAGTTGACAATCTCCCTCGTCCTCACTCTCGGCCTCCACGGTCTCCCCCTCTATTTTCTCCTCCTCAATTAATTCAGGTACAATAAAGTTTGGAACCATACCTTGAAGTTCTTGAATTGATAAGGTTCTCTTTTGAGGGAAATCCATAGCAATGTGTCCATAGCCTTGACACTTATAGCACCTTCTAATTGTACTACCTCTAGGATCATGAATACTTGGCTTGAATGCACCCTTGGCCTTCTCGGCCACCTCTCCTTTAGACGCCTCCTTTGCCTTAGGCGTAGTGTTTGTAGTGTATGATGATGAGCCCTCTCCGACTCTTGTGCTTCGATAAGAATTTGCCTTTCTTGCTTTGTCATGCCTTTCAAATTTTAAGGCTATCCTGCACACATCATAATAATCCTCATAGTTTTGGATCTCAACCTTTGAAGTTAGGCTTGGTGATAAACCACGAATGAATCTCGCAACTTTCAACTCCTCTCTCTCGTCTAAGTCACATACACTAGTCATCTTTTCAAACTCTCTAATGTATTCCGAGACGGTCATATTATCTTGAGTTAAATAATGGAGTTTCAGGTAGTTTTCTTGATCATAATCTTTTGGCAAGAATTTCTTAATCATGTGATTCTTTAACTTTGCCCAAGATTTGATTTTCTCCTTGTGTTGCTTCGTCCTTTGGTTCTTAAGCTTTTCGTACCATAACGAAGCATATTTAGTAAGTTTCAAGATAGTAACCTTGAATAGTTTCCGGTCGTCGTATTCCTTGTACTCAAAGACTCGTTCCGTCTGTCTCAGCCAGTCCAAGAAATCTTCCGGATCCATATCTCCCTTGAATTCAGGGACGTCAAGTTTGAGACCTCTATCATCTTTGTTCTTGTCCCAAGGCTTGCCCTTGAATTATGCCTCTTCTTCCGAGTCACTCGCCCTAGATGAGGACTCTCCCGTTTTCTTATGACCTCCCTTGGTCATCATAGTCTTGATGAGGTACTTGAGTTCTTGAATTTCAGATTTTAACTCCAAGTTACCCGCCTCCCATGGCTTCTCTTCGCCATCTCCGTCTTTAGATCCTACCATTGTGATAAACTTTCCCAAGAATAGGTATAATAAAAATTAGACCAAAACCCGAAGCTCTGACCAATTTGATGCGTATTTGGGGTGATAATAAAATAAGACAATCAACGAAAATACGTATCTTGCAGCGGAAATAAATAACTTGTGAAATATCACGATTGAGAATAAATAAAGAACGAAAAATAACAAATAAGGATGAATGATGTAGGTGATGAACGACGTTGATGATGATGGTGCTCGGTGATGTTGACGTGGACGGTGGTCCGTGGTGGTGAACGTTGGTGATGAACACGGTGGTGTTCTTGATGGATGATGATTGTTGATGACGTAGAGGTGCACAACTACCAATACATGAAAGATTTATGAGACGACGTAATGAATGAATTATGTATTTCGAAGGATAGGATAATTGACTAAGCTCACACAGATACCTCGACAATTATTTTGAAGCTCACATAGATACTTCGGGTTAAAGCTCACACAGATACTTTAGGGTTTTTTTTGTAAGTAAAACTTAACAAGAAAATTTGATTATAATTTGATAGTTGGATCCCTAAAACAATAACCTAGGATGCCTATTTATAGTAAGGACATCCGTTACAATCTGACTCAAAGTAGGAAACAAAAACAACTCACACGCCTCAAATAACTCGTCCAAACCATGTAGCCCTTACTTATCTAGGGTTTCCTAATTCTATCTTAATGGATTTAAATAATCCTTATTGAAAATAAAAGATATGGTGGAGCAGGAATGGTTCGACCAAGAATAGTACAAGACAAAATTTGAGGTCAACTTTTTCTCAAGAAGAAGAGTATGATGCGGGAGCATGCTCAAACTTTTCTAATGATAAGTTTAAAACGAGATTCACACCAAACGGGTTCGAACATGGATCCGTAAGATTATTCAAGATAGCTTTACAAGGAATAAAAGAAGATTCTAGAAGGTTCCGGAAGACCTTGGAACATCCTTGGATGATATTTCCAAAAGGCTACATAAAGGAAGGTGTGTATGAAGCTTCCAAGGGAGAGGAGCTAGGGCACGAAGGACCTAGGGACGCGCGCCTAAGGGCACGACCACAACTAGGGTTTCGGCCAAATTAGGGTTTCGTTTTAGTTGTTTATTTTATGTTTGAATAAAAGATTGGGAAGGTGTGTTTCCTAGTCTTAGTTGGTTTTGTATTAGGCTTCCTAATTGTAATAGGTGATGCGGATCTCTAGCTTAGATGGATCCTCCTTAAGAATATTAGTGCAGCGGAATTACACTTCTTAAGATCGATAACAAACTTATTAGTAACTTTGATGAAATAACACAAATAATGAACGAATGATGGATGATGAACGATGATGATGAACGATGAACAATGATGAACAATGTGAAGAACGAACAAGACTCGGAACAAGACTTGGACGATCGAACTTGTGATCAATGGATGATGGACGATTTCTTGATGATCAATGGATGATGGATTGTAGATGGATAGATGATGTAACTTCAACCTTCTCTCGCAAAAGATGGAATTAGCTAACACCCTGCAAATCAACCTCGCAAAGTCGATCCCAAAAACTAAGCTCGCAAACTTAATTATTGTCACTCAAATGCTCACACAGAAACTTTATGATCTTTATTGATAATTCAACTTCAAAATTCGATGTTAAAAACGAAAGAAACGGCTGCCTTTTATAGGCCTTATAACCGTGTAAAACCCTACTCTAATTAAGATAAGAATACCTTAATTAGTCCCTATTAGGAAACCCTAACCCTACTTAAGCTCAAACAAAGTGTTTGACTAGGATTTAAGACTCCTAAACCTAATATAATTAAGACTCCTACTCCTAACATAATTAAGAATCCTTTAACAACTAGGATTCCTTACCCTACTAGAACTATGAATCCTACAACAATTAGGACTCCTATTTCTACTAAAATTGTGAAACCTACTTCTCCTAGGACTCCTACTTAACTTAGGATTTATGAATCCTATTACAATTAGGAAACCTAATACATATTCTACTAAGACTAGGAAACATAACTTCCTTATCTTATTTTATTCTTAACTAAATAAAATAAACAAAACAACAAATAAACCCTAATGGCCGAAACCCTATTGTGGCCGTGCCTCTAGGCGCGCGTCCCTAGGTCCTTCGTGCCCTAGCTCCTCTTCCTTGGAAGCTTCATACACATCTTCCTTCATATAGCCTTTAGGAAATATCATCCAAGGATGTTTCAAGGTCTTCCGGAACCTTCTAGAATCCTCTTTTATTCCTTGTAAAGCTAGTTTGAATAGTCTTACGGATCCATGATCGAACCCGTTTGGTTTGAACCTTGACTTTGACTTATCTTTAGGAAAGTTTGACCATGCACCCGCATCATACTCCCCTTCTTTTGAAAAAGTTGACCTCAAATTTTGTCTCGTGCTATTCTTGGTCGAACCATTCCCACTCCACCATGTTGCTTCACGAATTAACCTTGGCTCCATCGGCTTAGAACAACTAGTTTGAACTCGAACCTCTTGCTCTCTCCTTGGCTCGATCTCGTTCTCTCTCTTGTCCCTCACTTTATTCCAAGATCCTTGCAATAATAAGTTGTAAAGCATAGGTTTTATAGTAACATTAGTCCTACTCCTTGTAGGATTTGAAGTAGTAACATCCCTATTGTTGATAGAATTTCCACCTAGCTTCCAATTAGGGTTGCCAACCTCCGTGCTCACGCCACACTCCCCTCCGTGCACAACTTCCACCTCGTCTTGACCCACGGCCTTTGCCACTTGACCTAGATTAGGACCGACACCAACGAGCTCTTCATCCATAGTTGCAACCACGGACTCCTTGTCTACCTTTGGTACACGCCCCTCATCTCCTCCAAGACTCTCGGCCTCACCATGATCAACTCCCTCATCATGCACCTCTCCGTCTAACCCCCTCCTAGCCTCTTCATCCACCCTCCGTTCTTGGCCCTCACGCACACGGCCCCCCATGTACTCTCCTAGGGTTATGAATAAGCTTTCCTTCTTGTATTGGGAGTCTTTAGTATTATTAGTTGTCATAGGTTTTAGATTGTAAGTAACCTTATCCTTAACAACTCGATAAATGTTTAACCTCCCATCGTGTGTAACATCACGATCGTATTGCCATGGCCTGCCCAATAGTACATGGCACTTGCTCATAGGCACTACATCGCACCACACTTCATCTTGATACGGACCTAGACTCAAACCTACCAATGCTTGGTCCCGTACACTCACTCCCTTGTCTCCAACCAACCAATGCAATTTGTAGGGTTTCGATCTAACCCTAGTGACTAACTTAAGTTCATCCACTAACCCCTTAGCAACCACGTTAGTACACGAACTGCTATCCATGATTAGATCACACTTCTTTCCCCCAATCTTACATCGAGTATGGAACAACTTCTCTCTTTGCTCGGCCTCTTCGCTAGTCGCCTCAATGTGAAGACTCCTAATGACCAAACACTCTCCTTCACTCTCACTCTCCGGCTCCACGTCAACCGTCCCCGTTTCAGCCTCGAATTCCGCGCCCCTCGATTGCACTTCGGGTACTACAAAGTTCGGAATTAGGTCTTGTAGTTCTTGGATGCTTAGAGCTCTCTTTTGAGGGCACTCATGGGCTATATGACCGTACCCTTGACATTTAAAACACCTTCGCATAGGATTCCCCTTAGACTCCACCACAACGCCCTTACCCTTATCCCTAGACTCGTCCTTGGCCGCTTCTTTGGGTTTGGTTGGGACAGTTTGGTTACTCGAACCCTCACCTTGGTTCACGCCCCTTTGTGGGTAGCTCCTACGATTTTTGTTGTGTTTTTCTATCTTTAGGGCTATACGACATACATCATTGAACCCATCGTAATTTTGCACCTCAACACTAGATGATAGGGTTGGTGTTAACCCTTTAATAAACCTAGCCACTCTTAACTCCTCTTTCTCCTCTAGATCACAAACTATGGACATCCTCTCAAATTCTTTGATGTAATCATTCACGGACATCCCTCCTTGAGTTAGAGATTGCAACTTAAGATAATTTTCTTGATTATAATCTTTAGGCAAGAACCGTTTCATAAGATGCTTCTTTAATTTAACCCAAGAATTTAGTTTAGACTTACCATCGCGCTTCCGTTGTTTCTTGAGATTCTCGTACCATAGAGATGCATATTTAGTTAGCTTGAGAATAGCCAACTTGAATTGTTTCTTGTCATCATACTCCTTGTACTCGAAAACTCTCTCCGTTTGTCGTATCCAATCAAGAAACTCTTCGGGATCTAGATCTCCTTTGAACTCGGGTATGTCTAGTTTAAGACCACGATCATCATCTTGCTTGTTGTATGCTTGGCGTTTTGGAACGTCCTCCTCGCCGTCGCTTGCCCTAGATGAAGCGTCATCTTCTCCAACTTTCAGCCCCTTCTTGTTCAACATAGATGCGATGTTTTTAAGAACATAATTCATTTGATTTATTTGAGTCTTGATCTCCTCTTGGCCAGCTTCCCACGGCTTACTTGTGGCCTCGCTATTCACGCTTGAACTTACCATCTTTACTTCTTCCCACGATTGATTCAATAAGAATTAAACCAAAAGCCGAAGCTCTGATACCAAGTTGATGCGGATCTCTAGCTTAGATGGATCCTCCTTAAGAATATTAGTGCAGCGGAATTACACTTCTTAAGATCGATAACAAACTTATTAGTAACTTTGATGAAATAACACAAATAATGAACGAATGATGGATGATGAACGATGATGATGAACGATGAACGATGATGAACAATGTGAAGAACGAACAAGACTCGGAACAAGACTTGGACGATCGAACTTGTGATCAATGGATGATGGACGATTTCTTGATGATCAATGGATGATGGATTGTAGATGGATAGATGATGTAACTTCAACCTTCTCTCGCAAAAGATGGAATTAGCTAACACCCTGCAAATCAACCTCGCAAAGTCGATCCCAAAAACTAAGCTCGCAAACTTAATTAATGTCACTCAAAAGCTCACACAGAAACTTTATGATCTTTATTGATAATTCAACTTCAAAGTTCGATGTTAAAAACGAAAGAAACGGCTGCCTTTTATAGGCCTTATAACCGTGTAAAACCCTATTCTAATTAAGATAAGAATACCTTAATTAGTCCCTATTAGGAAACCCTAACCCTACTTAAGCTCAAACAAAGTGTTTGACTAGGATTTAAGACTCCTAAACCTAATATAATTAAGACTCCTACTCCTAACATAATTAAGAATCCTTTAACAACTAGGATTCCTTACCCTACTAGAACTATGAATCCTACAACAATTAGGACTCCTATTTCTACTAAAATTGTGAAACCTACTTCTCCTAGGACTCCTACTTAACTTAGGATTTATGATTCCTATTACAATTAGGAAACCTAATACATATTCTACTAAGACTAGGAAACATAACTTCCTAATCTTATTTTATTCTTAACTAAATAAAATAAACAAAACAACAAATAAACCCTAATGGCCGAAACCCTAGTGTGGCCGTGCCTCTAGGTGCGCGTCCCTAGGTCTTTCGTGCCCTAGCTCCTCTTCCTTGGAAGCTTCATACACACCTTCCTTCATATAGCCTTTAGGAAATATCATCCAAGGATGTTTCAAGGTCTTCCCGAACCTTCTAGAATCCTCTTTTATTCCTTGTAAAGCTAGTTTGAATAGTCTTACGGATCCATGATCGAACCCGTTTGGTGTAAACCTTGACTTTGACTTATCTTTAGGAAAGTTTGAGCATGCACCTGCATCAATAGGATTCCCAATCCTATGTTAAGTAAGAGTCCTAGTAGAAGTAGGTTTCACAATTCTAGTAGGAATAAGAATCCTAGTTGTTGTAGGATTCGTAGTTCTAGTAGGATAAGGAATCCTTGTTTTTAAAGGATTCGTAATTATATTAGGAATAGGAGTCTTAATTCTATTAGGTTTAGGAGTCTTAAATCTTAGTCAAACTCTTTGTTTGAACCTAAGTAGGATTAGGGTTTCCTAGTAAGGACTAATTAAGGTATTCCTACCTTAATTATAGTAGGTTTTACACGGTTTAAGGCCTTTAAAAGGCAGCCGTTTTCTTTGTTTTAAACACACAAGTTTTAAGTTGAATTATCAATAAAAATCATAAGTTTCTGTGTGAGCTTTTGAGTGACATTAATTAAGTTTGAGAGCTTAGTTTTTGGGATCGACTTTACGAGGTTGATTTGTAGGGTGTTAGCCAATTCCATCTTTTGCGAGAGAAGGTTGAGGATACATCATCTATCCATCTACAATCCATCATCCATTGATCATCAAGCCTTCGTCCACAAGCCATCGACCACCAAACCGTTCGTTCAAGTCTTGGAGTTCGAGCCTTGTTCGTTCATCAAGCGTCGTTCATCATTCATTCCTCGTTCATCATTATTGTTCATCGAGTTCATCATTCGTTCATCATTCATAGTTCGTTCGTTATTTGTGTTATTTCATTGAAGTTACAAATAACTTCGTTATTTATCTTAAGAGTGTAATTCCGCTGCACATCAATTCTTAAGAAAGGATCATCTACATCAATTCAAGTTAGAGATCCGTATCAGTTGTTGTTGTTGTTGTTGTTGTTGTCGTCGTCGTAGTTGTTGTCGTTGTAGTTGTTTTTGTGGTTATTGTTGTTGTTGTTGTCCTTGTTATTGTTGTTGTTGATGTCGTTGTAGTAGTAGTAGTAATAGTAGTAGTAGTAGTAGTTATAGTTGTTGTTGTGGTTGTTGTTGTTGTTGTTGTTGTTATTGTTGTTGTGGTTGTTCTTGTTGTTGTTATTGTCGTTGTTGTTGTTGTGGTTGTTGTCCTTGATGTTATTGTAGTTGTTGCTATCATTGTTGTTGTTATTGTTGTACTTGTTGTTGTTGTACTTGTTATTGTTGTTGTTGTTGTTATTGTCGTTGTTGGTTTTGTTGTTGTTTTTCTTGCTATTGTTGTTGTTGTTGCAGTTGTTGTTGTAGTTGTAGTTGTAGTTGTTGTTGTTGTGGTAGTTGTTGTTGTTGTTATTGTTGTTGCTGTTGTTGTCGTTGTAGTAGTAGTAGTAATAGTAGTTGTTGTTCTTGTTATTGTCGTCGTCGTAGTTGTTGTCGTTGTAGTTGTTTTTGTGGTTATTGTTGTTGTTGATGCAGGAGCAAAGGGGGATGCCTTGTTCACAAACCAAGAGAAATGGCCAGAGTCCTTAAGAGAGTTGTCTAATCAGGGGCTCCAGTTGCTTTTCCAACACTAAATCCAAACCTAAACCTTAGTTATCTATGCTTAAATAAATTCCTGCAAGCTTACACGAAATGGACCAGCAACAAGGAACCTTCCTTGCTTTTTCACAGCTGGTACTACAACTCAAAAGGAGACCTTGGGAAAACCCTAGTCACTTATCAGGAAATCAGTAAGAAAACCAAGCAGAGAAGAAGGAGCATAAAGTCTGTCATTCCATTTAAGGAAACAGACAAACAGACTGTTTTGGGACAGAAGAAAAGCTTCCTGGCAGCATGCTTGTTGGCAGACTGCAAGATGCTTTTGGGAACCTGTTTTATGCAGTTTGGGACCATGAACTCCAACGTTCTTATTAGCTTATATGTTGCTATCTTTTGTGTAGTTATCAGGGCCTCTATGAGCCACTAGATCAAGTCACTTGAAGGGTTCAGATTTCTTTTGTAAAGTCTATATAAAGACTGAAACTGTGCAATGTAATAGACAGACTTGAATGAAATCAGAAAACCTTAAGAGTTTCTCTCTTATTTTTAGTTAACTTGTGCTTTGCTTAGTTAACACAAATAACTTGTGCCTTGCTTAGTTATTTGGCTTAAGGTTACTTTAATCCCTTGTGCATTGCTTGGGTGATTAAAGTTCTCTTAAGATCACTATCCTAAGGGTAATATGTGCCTTGCTTGATTGCCTAAAGTTCAGGGTTTACTATCCTTGTTTTCAGTTTACAGACAAATCACAACAACCCCTAGTTAGTCATATCAGCTGTTGTTGTCGTTGTTATTGTTGTTGTTGTTGTCATTGTAGTAGTAGTAGTAATAGTAGTAGTAGTAGTAGTAGTAGTAGTTATAGTTGTTGTTGTGGTTGTTGTTGATGTTGTTGTAGTTTTTGTTCTTGTTGCTGTTATTGTCGTTGTTGTTGTGGTTTTTGTTGTCTTTGTTGTTGTTGTTGTTGTTGTAGTTGTTGTTGTTGTGGTAGTTCTTATTGTTGTTGTTGTTGTCCTTGTAGTAGTAGTAATAGTAATAGTAGTAGTAGTGGTGGTAGTAGTTGTAGTAGTAGTTGTTGTTGTTGTCGTTGTAGTTGTTTGGTTTTGTTGTTGTTGTAGTTGTTGTTGTGGTTGTTGTGGTTGTTGTCGTTGTTGTTGTTGTTGTGACAGTTGTTGTGGTAGTTGTTGTTGTTGTTGTTGTTGTTTTTGTCGTAGTTGTTGTTGTTGTTGTTGTTGTTGTTGATGTTGTTGTAGTTATTGTAGTTGTTGTTGATGTCCTTGTTGTTGTTGTTGTTATTGTTGTGGTTGTTGTTATTGTTGTTGTTGTTGTGGTTGTTGTCGTTGTTGTTGTTGTTGTCGTTGTTGTCGTCGTCTTTGTTGTTGTTGTTGTTGTTGTTGTTGTTGTTGTTATTGTTTTTGTTGTTGTAGTTTTTGTTGTTGTTGTTGTTATTGTTTTTGTTGTTGTAGTTTTTGTTGTTGTTGTTGTTATTGTTTTTGTTGTTGTTGTAGTTGTTGTTGTTGTTGTAGTTGTTGTTGTTGTTGTTGTTGTTGTTGTTGTTGTTGTCGTGATGCGGGAGCATTACCACGGATTAGAGGTCGTGACCCACGACCCATAAAAAGATTAAAATGTTCGATTTGGGTTCAATACGGATTTTTAAGTTAGCTTGGGAAGACGTATTGAAGGAATAAAAGAAGGTTCGGGGAAGCTACCTTGGGGCGTGTGCCAAGGAAGGCGTGCGGAACCACACGTGTGGATCTACTAATTAGATTAGGGTTTGTGTTTATTTTATTTTAATGTTATTATTTACTAGTTTGTTATTTAACTAACTAAGTTTGTTACAAGGTGGTTATGGTTGTTACAAAGTTAGTTACAAGTTTGTTAGGGTTACTTATGATGCGGGAGCATTAGCACGGATTAGAGGTCGTGACCCACGACTCATAAAAAGATTAAAATTGTTCGATTTGGGTTCAATACGGATTTTTAAGTTAGCTTGGGAAGACGTATTGAAGGAACAAGGGAAGATGCGGAGAAAGTCCCTTGGTACGTGTGCCCAAGTGTCACGTGTGGGACCACACGTCTAGGGTTTCCTAGATGCACTGAAATGGAGAGGCTTGAACAGTCTGTTTGAGTGTTTATTTCGAGCCTTAATTTCAACACCATTTTTATGCAAAAAAATGAATTTACAAGTTGAAAGTTTTGTTTGCATCCAAATATGGCCTGACTTTCAAGCATCATATCTCACGTTTTACTAATGCAAATCATTTGATTTTTGTGTCATTAGAAAGCTTAAGATCTTAACAAAACAATGGCTTTTGAATCACCTTTATATCTGGTCTATAACTTGAGTTATGGCCGTCCCAAACAGACTGCGCCTTCTTGGACACCCCATGACCTATGTGCACTAAAGTTTCAATAAATACAGATTTACTCAAGATATGAGGTTGATTCTTTTTTGAGGTGAAAGTTAACTCATGTAGCGTTCCAAAGAGCTATCATACGTCCCAAAATTCATTCTGAGCTAAGAGATATGTCTTCTACAAGATAGGGCTGAGTTGCTGAAACTTTCAGAAGAAAAGGGGCTGCATTGTTTCGAGGTGTCCTTGGGATTAGGGTAAGGGTCTGGTTATTTATGGTCCTTATCTTAATCCCTCTTTTGTTCAAGCATCTTCAAAAGCACAAGAAATCATTTGCCAAAAGCATGGGATCAGAAAAGGGTCTGAAACTTTCAGATTTGGTCTTCCCAAAAGCAAAGGACAAGTCACTTTCAATGCAGAATTGTGTAAGAGGGCAGCCTGTTTTAGCTTGTTATTTTGTGTTGTTTTCAGCCGTGGCTGTTGCTCTATGTAAGGATTTTATGAACTCTTGTAAGCCCTTAGATTAAATTATAGATGTATGGTTAGGATGAAAGATGAGCCTCTATAAAAAGAGCTCACTTTCCTTTGTAAAAAAATCAGATTTGAGAATTAAGAAATAGATAAGAAGGTTTTGAAAACCCTTTTTAGTTCATTGCTTTGTGCTTGAACAACTCCATTACTTCGTGTTTGGAGCCATGTTCCCGTCTTGCTTCGTGTTCTAGGCGAGTACATGAAGAAGAGTGAGTCCTTGCTTCGTGATCTTGGATGATCTCTTAGGCTTAAACTTGCTTCGTGTTCTGGTTTAAGTCATATCCTAGTCTTGAGCCTTTGGTTCAAGTCATATCCTTTACTATTGTTCAAATAAAAACCTCAAAATAACAACTCAAAACCGAGACAAAAACAACTCACAAAAACAGCCCCATTTTGAAGTATTCATGGGTCCACGGTGGGCGCCATTTGCACTGAAAAGGAGAGGCTTGAACAGTCTGTTTGAGTGTTTATTTCGAGCCTTAATTTCAACACCATTTTTATGCAAAAAAATGAATTTACAAGTTGAAAGTTTTGTTTGCATCCAAATATGGCCTGACTTTCAAGCATCATATCTCACGTTTTACTAATGCAAATCATTTGATTTTTGTGTCATTAGAAAGCTTAAGATCTTAACAAAACAATGGCTTTTGAATCACTTTTATATCTGGTCAATAACTTGAGTTATGGCCGTCCCAAACAGACTGCGCATTCTTGGACAGCCCATGACCTATGTGCACTAAAGTTTCAATAAATACAGATTTACTCAAGATATGAGGTTGATTCTTTTTTGAGGTGAAAGTTAACTCATGTAGCTTTCCAAAGAGCTATCATATGTCCCAAAATTCATTCTGAGCTAAGATATATGTCTTCTACAAGATAGGGCTGAGTTGCTGAAACTTTCAGAAGAAAAGGGGCTGCATTGTTTCGAGGTGTCCTTGGGATTAGGGTAAGGGTCTGGTTGTTTATGGTCGTTATCTTAATCCCTCTTTTGTTCAAGCATCTTCAAAAGCACAAGAAATCATTTGCCAAAAGCATGGGATCAGAAAAGGGTCTGAAACTTTCAGATTTGGTCTTCCCAAAAGCAAAGGACAAGTCACTTTCAATGCAGAATTGTGTAAGAGGGCAGCCTGTTTTAGCTTGTTATATTGTGTTGTTTTCAGCCGTGGCTTTTGCTCTATGTAAGGATTTTATGAACTCTTGTAAGCCTTTAGATTAAATAATAGATGTATGGTTAGGATGAAAGATGAGCCTCTATATAAAGAGCTCACTTTCCTTTGTAAAAAATTCAGATTTGAGAATTAAGAAATAGATAAGAAGGTTTTGAAAACCCTTTTTAGTTCATTGCTTTGTGCTTGAACAACTCCATTACTTCGTGTTTGGAGCCATGTTCCCGTCTTGCTTCGTGTTCTGGACGAGTACATGAAGAAGAGTGAGTCCTTGCTTCGTGATCTTGGATGATCTCTTAGGCTTAAACTTGCTTCGTGTTCTGGTTTAAGTCATATCCTAGTCTTGAGCCTTTGGTTCAAGTCATATCCTTTACTATTGTTCAAATAAAAACCTCAAAATAACAACTCAAAACCGAGACAAAAAAAACTCACAAAAACAGCCCCATTTTGAAGTATTCATGGGTCCATTTCTGTTCAATTGGTATCAGAGCTTCGGCTCTTGTGTTTTCTTAATCCAAGACGGTCTTGGGAACGGGTGGGACTTGGTGTTCTAGGGTGTGAACTCTCAATCTGTGCGTGTCTTGATTGCGAGTGTTGGCTTTGGTTCGAGCATTTGTATGATGCTTGAATCGAGTTGGCTAAACAAGGGGATTCTAAGTATTTGCTGTGTGCTTTCTTAGGATGTGCATCTTGTTGTCTCCCTCTTTAACATCTACCACTCCCTTTGGCTTAATTTGTTTTGTTTTCGAAATCCTTTTTGTTTTGCCAATTTTTAAACCCGAAAGTTTGAGGACAAACTTTTTTCAACAAAGGGAGTTTGCACTGAAATGGAGAGGCTTGAACAGTCTGTTTGAGTGTTTATTTCGAGCCTTAATTTCAACACCATTTTTATGCAAAAAAATGAATTTACAAGTTGAAAGTTTTGTTTGCATCCAAATATGGCCTGACTTTCAAGCATCATATCTCACATTTTACTAATGCAAATCATTTGATTTTTGTGTCATTAGAAAGCTTAAGATCTTAACAAAACAATGGCTTTTGAATCACCTTTATATCTGGTCTATAACTTGAGTTATGGCCGTCCCAAACAGACTGCGCATTCTTGGACAGCCCATGACCTATGTGCACTAAAGTTTCCATAAAGACAGATTTACTCAAGATATTAGGTTGATTCGTTTTTGAGGTGAATTTTAACTCCTGTAGCTTTCCAAAGAGCTATCATACGTCCCAAAATTCATTCTGAGCTAAGAGATATGTCTTCTACAAGATAGGGCTGAGTTGCTGAAACTTTCAGAAGAAAAGGGGCTGCATTGTTTTGAGGTGTCCTTGGGATTAGGGTAAGGGTCTGGTTGTTTATGGTCCTTATCTTAATCCCTCTTTTGTTCAAGCATCTTCAAAAGCACAAGGAATCATTTGCCAAAAGCATGGGATCAGAAAAGGGTCTGAAACTTTCAGATTTGGTCTTCCCAAAAGCAAAGGACAAGTCACTTTCAATGTAGAATTGTGTAAGAGGGCAGCCTGTTTTAGCTTGTTATTTTGTGTTGTTTTCAGCCGTGGCTTTTGCTCTATGTAAGGATTTTATGAACTCTTGTAAGCCCATAGATTAAATAATAGATGTATGGTTAGGATGAAAGATGAGCCTCTATATAAAGAGCTCACTTTCCTTTGTAAAAAAATCAGATTTGAGAATTAAGAAATAGATAAGAAGGTTTTGAAAACCCTTTTTAGTTCATTGCTTTGTGCTTGAACAACTCCATTACTTCGTGTTTGGAGCCATGTTCCCGTCTTGCTTCGTGTTCTGGACGAGTACATGAAGAAGAGTGAGTCCTTGCTTCGTGATCTTGGATGATCTCTTAGGCTTAAAGTTGTTTCGTGTTCTGGTTTAAGTCATATCCTAGTCTTGAGCCTTTGGGTCAAGTCATATCCTTTACTATTGTTCAAATAAAAACCTCAAAATAGCAACTCAGAACCGAGACAAAAACAACTCACAAAAACAGCCCCATTTTGAAGTATTCATGGGTCCATTTCTGTTAACTAGATTAGTTAGGGTTTGTGTTTTTATCTTATGTTATTTTATTTACTAGTTTGTTATTTAGTTAACTAAGTTTGTTACAATGTATTTAAGGTTGTTACAAAGTTAGTTACAAGGTTGTTAGGGTTAGTTATTAAGTTGTTAGGAGTTTGTTACAACTTAATCTTTTCTTTTATTATTTTATCTTTTAGATTTAAATAAGGATTATCTTTAATCCATAAGATAGAAGTAGGAGACCTTAAGATTGAGAAGCACACGGTTTTGGTCGAGTTCTTGGAACCGTGTAGGGTTCCTATTTGTTTCCTATTTCGAGTCTAGTTTGTACGGATGTCCTTACTATAAATAGGCATCCTTAGTTGTTTGTTTTAATCATCTTATTATCAATCAAATTATAAACAAATTTTCTTGTTAAGTTTTACTTACAAAAAAACCCTAAAGTATCTGTGTGAGCTTTAACCCGAAGTATCTGTGTGAGCTTCAAAATAATTGGGAGAGTATCTGTGTGAGCTTGATCAATTATCCTATCCTACGAAATACATAATTCATTCATTACATCAATCCATCAATCTTTCAAGTATTAAGTGCGGTGCCTTATTACGTCATTACGATCATCACCATTCAAGAACATCAAGAACATCATCCAAGATTCATCATCAACCACCAACTTGACCACCGTGCCACGTCATCAACGTCGGCCACCATCACCGGCCACCACTCGTCCATCTTTCATCGTTCTTGGTTATTTTTCGTTCTTTATTCGTTCAAAGTTGTATTATTTCACAAGTATATTTATTCCGCTGCAACATACGTATTTTAGTTGATCGTCTTAATTGATTATCACCCCAAATACGCATCAAGTTATTAAGTTGTTAGGGGTTTGTTACAACTTAATCTTTTCTTTTATTATTTTATCTTTTAGATTTAAATAAGGATTATCTTTAATCCATAAGATAGAATTAGAAGACCCTTAGTTGAGAAGAGTCACACGGTTTGACCGAGTTCTTGGGAATCGTGTAGGTTTCTTGTTTCTTTCCTATTTTGAGTCAGTTTGTGACGGATGACCTTACTATAAATAGGCATCCTTAGTGTTTGTTTTATTTATTCAACTATCAAATTATAATCAAATTTTCTTGTTAAGTTTTACTTTCAAAAAAACCCTAAAGTATCTGTGTGAGCTTTAACCCGAAGTATCTGTGTGAGCTTCAAAATAATTGAAAGAGTATTTGTGTGAGCTTAATCAATTATCCTATCCTACGACATACATAATTCATTCATTACATCGTCTCATCAATCTTTCAAGAAATTAAGTGATGTGCCTTACTACGACATCAACAATCATCATCATTCAAGAACATCAAGAACCACCACCGTTGACCACCAACGTGACCACCGGCCACGTCATCAACGCCGACCAACCACGTCACCATCACCGTTCGTCCATTCGTTCACCATTCACCATTCTTTGTTATTTTTCGTTCTTTATTCGTTCTAAGTTGTATTATTTCACAAGTATATTTATTCCGCTGCAACATACGTATTTTTGTTGATCGTCTTAATTGATTATCACCCCAAATACGCATCATGTCGTTGTTGTTATTATTGATATTGTTGTGTGGTTGTTGTTGTTGTTGTTGTTTTTGATGTTGTTACAGTAGTTGTTGTCGTTGTAGTAGTAGTAGTTGTTGTACTTGTTATTGTTGTTGTTGGTTTTCTTGTTTTTTTTCTTGCTATTGTTGTTGTTGTTTTAGTTGTTGTTGTAGTTGTTGTTGTAGTAGTAGTTGTTGTTGTTATTGTTGTTGTTGTTGTGGTAGTTGTTATTGTTGTTGCTGTTGTTATCGTTGTAGTAGTAGTAGTAATAGTAGTTGTTGTTGTCGTCGTCGTCGTAGTTGTTGTCGTTGTAGTTGTTTTTGTGGTTATTGTTGTTGTTGATGTCGTTGTAGTAGTAGTAGTAAAAGTAGTAGTAGTAGTTATAGTTGTTGTTGTTGTTGTTGTTGTTGTTGTTGTTATTGTCGTTGTTGATGTGGTTATTGTTGTCCTTGTTGTTGTTGTTGTTGTTGTAGTAGTAGTAGTTATTGTTGTTGTTGTTGTGGTAGTTGTTATTGTTGTTGTTGTTGTCGTAGTAGTAGTAGTAGTAATAATAGTAGTAGTAGTGGTAGTAGTTGTAGTTGTTGTTGTTGTTGTTGTTGTTGTTGTTGCTGTCGTCATTGTTGTGGTTGTTGTTGTCCTTGATGTTGTTGTAGTTGTTGTTATTATTGTTGTTGTTATTGTTGTACTTGTTATTGTTGTAGTTTTAGTTGTTGTTGTTGTACTTGTTATTGTTGTTGTTGTTGTTATTGTCGTTGTTGGTTTTGTTGTTGTTTTTCTTGCTATTGTTGTTGTTGTTGTAGTTGTTGTTGTTGTTGTTGTTATTGTTGTGGTAGTTGTTGTTGTTGTTGTTGTTGTTGTTGTTGTCGTTGTAGTAGTAGTAGTAGTAGTAGTAGTAATAGTAGTTGTTGTTGTTGTTGTCGTCGTCGTCGTAATTGTTGTCGTTGTAGTTGTTTTTGTGGTAATAGTAGGTTTTGTTGTTGTTGTCGTCTTCGTCGTAGTTGTTGTCGTTGTAGTTGTTTTTGTGGTTATTGTTGTTGTTGATGTCGTTGTAGTAGTAGTAGTAATAGTAGTAGTAGTAGTTATAGTTGTTGTTGTGGTTGTTGTTGTTGTTGTTCTTGTTGTTGTTATTGTCTTTGTTGTTGTGGTTGTTGTTGTCCTTGCTGCTGTTGTTGTTGTGGTAGTAGTTGTAGTTGTTGTTGTTGTTGTTGCCGTCATCATTGTTGTGGTTGTTGTTGTCCTTGATGTTGTTGTAGTTGTTGTTATTATTGTTGTTGTTAGTGTTGTACTTGTTATTGTTGTTGTTGTAGTTGTTGTTGTTGTACTTGTTATTGTTGTTGTTGTTGTTATTGTCGTTGTTGGTTTTCTTGTTGTTTTTATTGCTATTGTTGTAGTTGTTGTTGTAGTTGTTGTTGTGGTAGTTGTTGTTGTTGTTATTGTTGTTGATGTTGTTGTCGTTGTAGTAGTAGTAGTAGTAGTAGTAATAGTAGTTGTTGTTGTTGCTGTCATCGTCGTAGTTGTTGTCGTTGTAGTTGTTTTTGTGGTTATTGTTGTTGTTGTCGTTGTTATTGTTTTTGTTGTTGTCGTTGTAGTAGTAGTAGTAATAGTAATAGTAGTAGTAGTTGTAGTAGTAGTAGTAGTAGTAGTAGTAGTAGTAGTAGTAGTAGTTGTTGTTGTTGTAGTTGTTGTTGTGGTTGTTGTGGTTGTTGTTGTAAAACCCCTCGCGAAAGCGGAAATATAAACACATAAAAGTACCAAAATTTCAGCGGAATTAAAACTTTTTTTTTTTAAAGATAAAACATGCGAGAAGCTTTAAACTGAAACTGGAAACAGAACTGATATAAACATCGATAGATAAGTAGCAGTTCTAAGTATCAAACTGAAACATAAAATAAATACATCAGCCGGGGATGGAACATCCCTACCGGCACCCAAAACAACTGTAACAACTACGAGTCCAGCTAAACGACATAAGGTAAGTCATGATGAACGGATCATCGCTCGCTAGCTCTCGTGAACCCCTGCTCCAACCAGCATGTACCTACATACATGAAAACATGTACGCCACAATCAGTGGGGAGTGACTAGAGTTCTCCTAGCCACCTTTTGTGACAACACGTAACATATAAAACAATACAGAATACTCCAGCATATAACAACATGTGAAGCATAAAGAACTCATCAACTGATCTCTTACTATCATGCGATTACCATGCACGGCTCTCAACTAACTTCATAAACAAATAGGAGGGAGAGCCGGTTTCCCTACTGGTTACCCAGTCGGGGGGTCTTTCAATCCAATTATTTATGAAACCGAACTAAGAGTCATCCAATGCCTTGGATGATTTAACCACAACTCATAACAACAATAACATACTATGCATATCTGACACTGTACCATCGTCAAGGCAAGCAGATATAAAACAGCAAGTACAAAGGTTCAGAGGCGACATCTTAACGCATAACCTAGGTACTAAAACAATCAGCAAGTATAAAGGTTCAGAGGCGACATCTTAACGCATAACCTAAATACCAAGTTCACAATATCAAGCAAGGACTCAGAGGCGAAAACTCAACGCATGGACCGGCTATCACTGGACATTAGACTCAGAGGCGAAAACTCAACGCATGGACTAACATTCAATTCACTATCACAAGTAAGGAACTCAGAGGCGAAAACTCAACGCATGTTCCCCTACCACATTACAAGATACTAGACTCAGAGGCGAAAACTCAACGCATGTTCTAGCACCAAACACCTGCACTCCGGGTAAGGTATGACAACCTGACTGCCCCGTCGTGCAGTTGCTCTACTCGTCAGACTCAGAGGCCAGCTCAAGGCATGTCCTGACGCGATCACACATACATGTCTGGACTCAGAGGCGAAAACTCAACGCATGTCCCAGACACGACAAACAGACATGTATGGAACTCAGAGGCGAAAACTCAACGCATGTTCCCATACACGACAAACAACTCACGTATTAAGTTCAGAGGCCAGCTTAAGGCATAACTCAATACGCATCAAAACAATATCATTCAAGTCTATGAACTATTCTATAGTTCTACCTTTAACTTCTAATCAACACTTAATTGACCTAGAGAACTAAGATGAGGGAGAGCCGGTTTCCCTTTCGGTTGCCCGACCGGGGGGTCTCTATCCTCACTATATTCCCGAACCCAATATAATGTTGCCCATCCTCCGGGGACCTCAAATACATATCAAAGGTACACAAAACAAGTTTCAAGTAAAACCGATTAACCGTTTGAAAGTTACACTCGATTTACAAAATCCTCAAAATAGCCTACAGGGGTCCCCAGCCGGTCGGCAGGCAGCCGGTCAGCCGGCTGGTGACCACCTCAGCTTTTCTTCTTTCTTTTCCAAAACGAGACAACACAAAGGCCTCCCAGCCGGTCGGCAGGCAGCCGGTCGGCCGGCTGGGAACCCATTTCCCTTGCCTTCACTAATTCGTAAACCAACCCACATGCACTCCCAGCCGGCTGGCAGGCGGCCGGTCTGCCGGCTGGGCTCCCTTTCTTTCCTAAGTTCGCGCAAAAAGACACAAACACATCATAGGTGACCACCAGCCGGTCGGCAGGCAGCCGGTCGGCCGGCGGGCAGCCAAAAGCCTTTTTCCTGAACTTTACGAAAACACCCAATTGCTCTCCCAGCCGGTCGACCAGCGGCCGGTCGGTCGACCGGCTCAGAGAGCCTGATACGAAAATCCGCAAAATCGCATTCAATTGAAAACTTCAAAATTCGATACGACAACTCAAGCAAGACTACAATTGGTGATTTCCCAACATTATCAAACACCATAAACAACTAATCTACCAGCACATAAATCCCATAACAATCCTCAAATGATAAAATCAATGTATCCGTCTGAACTTTGAGAAAAACTGAAAATCACATATGAACACATAACAACATCTTTAGGTATGAATTCTCCACATATTCAACATCCTAAACATGATACTAAGTCCATTAAACAACATACTTTAACAAAAATCAGAATCAACATAAGAAACACAACAAAAGTGCTAATATTCACAAATAGGCCGAGTTTCTCATTATCGTCACCTTTAAGCTTATTCCGGCAAATGATCCTCCTCAACCACGTAAGAGTCCACGTCGGGATCGTCCAAGCCCACGCCTACAACATAGAAAACGGGTTTTTAAGCTCTTAAAACGAAATTAAGGAAAACAGGCCGATTTTTGAAGTCGATAAAATGAAAAACGAAAGTGATGGATGTCTTGGAAATTGAACGAGGATTCCGAAAATGTACTTACTTTCGCGATTCGATGAACGGATGATGAAGAAAGCTTGAAAAGAAGGAAAGGTTTTATGGAGGTTTTGAGGATGAATGTTGTTACAGTGAAATGATTTCTTGGGGAATAAGATGTCGACATATTGTTTATAAAGAGACAAGTGAGTTGTCCTTTCCGAGTAAGTAAAATGGAGCGGGTATTTACACGGATACTTGAGTCGGATATGAAATGAATATTTAAGTCGGGAATATAACTTTGCCAGGTTGTATTCGTCTTAAGGACTTAAGGTTCTTAAGACGGATCTTACCTATTATTTTAACACCTTTCGAAATAAATTATTAAATTATTATTTTATTACTTAAAATAATTTAAAACGCTTAAATTAGATTTTACGAAAATACGGGATGTTACAATCACCCCAACTTCAAAAAGTTTCGTCCTCGAAACTCGAACGGATATAAATCTATATACTATACCTCAATCGAAAAGAGAAGGATGCGCGATACGCATCGATGCCTCTGTCTCCCACGTCTGCTCCTCAACATCACCGCAACGCCAAAGGATCTTCACTAGCGGCACCACCTTGCTCCTAAGCTTCCTATCCTGACGGTCAAGGATCTTCACTGGACGCTCCTCGAAAGCAAGACTCGGCTCCAAGTTCTCGATCTCTCTAGGCAAAACATGACTCGGGTCACTAATGTATCTGCGGAGCTGGGAAACATGAAAAACGCTATGAACCTTGCCCAAACTAGGAGGCAAGTCCAAACGGTAAGCAGCAGCACCAATCCTCTTCACGATCTCAAAAGGTCCAATATACTTAGGGCTCAACTTGCCCTTAACTCCAAACCTTTTGACCCCCTTCATCGGAGAAACCCTCAAGAAAACTCGATCACCCACCTCAAACTCTAAGGGTCTACGGCGAACATCAGCATAGGATTTCTGCCGGTCCTGTGCGGCCTTCATCCTACCGTTGATAAGCTGAACCTGATCAATAGTAACAGCTAACTGGTCCGGTCCTAGGTCACGAACGTCACTAGCCTGATCCCAACAAATCGGACTACGGCACTTCCTACCATAAAGAGCCTCGTACGGAGCCATACCAATGGAAGCATGATAACTGTTGTTGTAAGAAAACTCTACCAACGGCAAACACTGCTCCCAAGAACTCTGAAAATCAAGGGCACAAGCACGGAGCAAATCCTCTAATGTCTGTATAGTCCTCTCGGACTGACCATCTGTCGCGGCATGAAAAGCAGTACTCATCAACAAACGGCTACCCATAGCCTCCTGCAAAGCCTTCCAGAACCTGGAACAAAACCTCGGATCACGATCTGAAACTATCTCCCTCGGGACACCATGATATCGGACTATCTCAGCAATATAAGCCCTAGCTAAACGATCCATATCCCATGTCTCCCTGATCGGCACGAATCTGGCGCACTTGGTTAGACGATCAACAACAACCCAAATCGCATCCTTGCCTCCAACTGTCTTAGGCAAAGCAGTAACAAAATCCATAGATATGCACTCCCACTTCCACTGAGGAACGGGAAGCGGCTGTAGCAAACCACCAGGTCTCCTATGCTCTATCTTGACTTGTTGACAAGTCAAGCACCTACTAACATAATCCAAGATCTCCTTCTTCATACCAGGCCACCAAAACATAAGCCTCAAATCCTTGTGCATCTTCTCTCCTCCTGGATGAACGGAGTACGGTGACAAATGAGCCTCATCAAGAACCTTCTTCCTCAAATCTGGTACATCCGGAACATACATCCTACCACGGAACCTAAGGAAACCATCAGCATCAATCACCAACTCAGGTGCAACACCACTCGAAATCTTAGCCTCAAACTTCTTGAAATCGGCATCTGAAGGCAAACTCCGGCGAATCTCCCAATATAAAGACGGCTCGGCGGACATAGCAGCTAACCAATCGAAACCACTACCCACCATCTCTAATCTCAGCTTCCGGAACTCGGAACACAACTCGTCGGGCAATACTCTCATGGCACTCAACGAGTGAGAAGTCTTGCGGCTAAGCGCATCAGCAACTACATTGGCTTTTCCCTCATGATATAACAACTCAATGTCGTAATCTTTCACCAACTCTAGCCAACGTCTCTGTCTCATGTTAAGGTCTTTCTGAGTAAAAATATACTTAAGACTCTTGTGATCTGTGAAAATACGGCAATGGGATCCAATCAGGTAATGACGCCACATCTTCAAAGCATGAACAACTGCAGCCAACTCTAAATCATGTGTCGGATAGTTCACCTCATGAACTCTCAACTGTCTAGATGAGTAGGCTATCACCTTACCACTCTGCATCAGTACGCATCCAAGTCCTAACATCGAAGCATCACAATACACATCAAAGTCCACTCCGATCTCTGGCAAAGCTAACACGGGGGCGGAAGTCAATCTGGTCTTCAACTCCTGGAAGGAACTCTCACACTTGTCGGTCCACACAAATTTGGCTTCTTTCTTCAGCAACTGAGTCATCGGGCGAGCTAATCTGGAGAAATCCTCAACGAATCTACGGTAATAACCAGCCAAACCCAAAAAGCTACGGATCTCTCCAACATCTTTGGGACTCTCCCAATCAAGTACAGCCTCTATCTTTGCGGGATCTACCATCACACCCTCGCTGGATATCACATGTCCTAAAAAGGCAACCTTCGAGAGCCAAAATTCACACTTCGAAAACTTTGCGAACCATTTCTGTTTGCGCAGAATCCCTAGAATCAATCGAAGGTGCTCAGCATGTTCCTCATCGGTCTTTGAATATATCAAGATGTCATCAATGAAAACCACAACACACGTATCAAGATACTCACTGAAGGTACGGTTCATCTGATCCATAAAAATAGCCGGTGCATTAGTCAACCCAAATGGCATGACTACAAACTCCAAATGCCCATATCTACTACGAAAAGCAGTCTTCGCAATATCAGCCTCTCTCACTGGAATCTGATGATAACCCGATCGAAGATCAATCTTAGAAAACCTCGAAGCACCTCTCAACTGATCGAACAAATCATCTATCCTAGGCAAAGGATATCGATTCTTCACGGTCACTCGGTTCAGCTCTCTATAGTCAATGCACAGTCTCATGGAACCATCTTTCTTCTTAACGAACAACACAGGAGCACCCCACGGAGAAGCACTAGGTCTAATGAAACCCTTCTCGATCATCTCTTCCAATTGCTGCTTCAACTCTTTCAACTCTGGCGGAGCCATACGGTAAGGAGCTTTAGAAATCGGTCCGGTACCTGGAACAATCTCAATGGTAAACTCCACATCTCTCTCTGGCGGTATCCCTGGCAAGTCATCTGGGAACACATCTGGATACTCACGAACAATGGCTACATCTTCAAGCTTCGGTAGCGATGGTTTAACAGCTGTAACAACACACAGGAAGGCTTGGCAACCTTTCCTAAGAAGATGAGAAGCTTTCATCGAAGAGATAACACGAACACCCTTTTGAGGGCGAGTTCCCCTATAGGAAACACGAACTCCTGAAGAACTCCTCAAGCAGATTTTCTGGTCGCGACACTCGAAGCGAGCCTGGTATCGCGATAACCAATCCATACCGAGGATAATGTCAAACTCCTCGAGAGGAAATCTCAGTAAGTCCGCTGGAAATGTGGCTTGACCAATAACAATAGGAACATCCCTATGGGACGAAGAGCAGGAAAACACGTCTCCAGAAGGTAAGGAAATAGAAGTCTCCTCAACCAATGAAGACTCAAGAGCTAGACGGTCGGCGAACTGAGTCGATATAAATGACAAAGAAGCTCCAGTATCGAATAAAATAAGGCACTCAGCACCAAGAACATAAAAGATACCGGCAACAATGTCAGGATTAGCCTCTGCCTCAGCCCTAGTCATCACGAAGATCTTCCCCTTCGGCTTTCCTCCTCTGGTCGCTGCAGCAGCAGTGGCAGCTTTGCCAAGAACAGTATTCTTCTCAGGACAATCAAAGGATCTATGCCCAAATCCATTACAAGTATAACACTTATAGGCATTCTTGAAGCAATCAAACCCTGGATGAAGCGGTTTACCACAACGGCGGCAAACAGTAGAAGCAGTGTCGGTGTGAAATGTGGTCTTAGCAACCGGAGCAGAGAACCTCTCAAAACGCTTCTTCTGAGAAGAAGGCGAAGAAGTAGAAGGAACAAATGGTCTCTTCCCCTGGTACACGGATCTCTGGTGAGAAGTGAAGCTGGAAGTAGCGGCACGGGTCTCAGCATCAATGGCACGAATAGAACTCTCGGCCCAAATAGCATCGTCATACACCTCCACAAAAGAAGTAGAGTCACGACGAACCATACTCTCATTCCTCGGCCCTAGCTTCCCTCGGTAGAAATACACCCTCTCAGCCTCATCACGAACAAATCTCGATGCAAAGTGAGCTAACTGGTTGAACTTGTCAGTAAACTCCTGAACGGTCATCTTGCCTTGCTTCAAATCCATAAATTCTTTCAACCTCTGCGATCTCAACTCCTTGGGGTAGAACCTCGCCTCGAGCCTGTCTTTGAAAGCCTCCCAATCGAACATCGGGTCAAGAATAGCGGTAGGTCCAGTCAATGCCCACCAACGGTCAGCCTCCAATGTCAGGAAGTGAGCGGCTAAACGCACTGTATCCTCCCTAACGACTGAGTATAAGGTGAAGCTCTTTTCCATCTCTCTGAACCACTCTGTGAGGGCTACTGGGTCAGTCTCGCCTCCATAGGTCCTAACATGGCTTCTGGACATCTGAGAGGCAATCCAGGAAAAGCTACCCGGACGATTAGTCTCGCCACCCGGCGGTGGAGGAGGTGGAACATTTCCCGCTTGCTGTCTCTGAGTCTCAAGCAAATGCTGAATTGCTTGCAGCACAATGTTATCAGCAGCTCTGGGTCTCACCATCCTTTAAAAGAGAAAACAAGGATTAGCTTAGCAATTAGCAATCACAAATAGACTACAAATTAAGTCCTTAGATCTACCCATCTCTCATTCATTATTTATTTTATTTGGTCAAGTTAAGGTTGGGGGTCACATGAGTGCGTCGGGAGCAATAATGCTCTGATACCAACTGTAAAACCCCTCGCGAAAGCGGAAATATAAACACATAAAAGTACCAAAATTTCAGCGGAATTAAAACTTTTTTTTTTTAAAGATAAAACATGCGAGAAGCTTTAAACTGAAACTGGAAACAGAACTGATATAAACATCGATAGATAAGTAGCAGTTCTAAGTATCAAACTGAAACATAAAATAAATACATCAGCCGGGGATGGAACATCCCTACCGGCACCCAAAACAACTGTAACAACTACGAGTCCAGCTAAACGACATAAGGTAAGTCATGATGAACGGATCATCGCTCGCTAGCTCTCGTGAACCCCTGCTCCAACCAGCATGTACCTACATACATGAAAACATGTACGCCACAATCAGTGGGGAGTGACTAGAGTTCTCCTAGCCACCTTTTGTGACAACACGTAACACATAAAACAATACAGAATACTCCAGCATATAACAACATGTGAAGCATAAAGAACTCATCAACTGATCTCTTACTATCATGCGATTACCATGCACGGCTCTCAACTAACTTCATAAACAAATAGGAGGGAGAGCCGGTTTCCCTACTGGTTACCCAGTCGAGGGGTCTTTCAATCCAATTATTTATGAAACCGAACTAAGAGTCATCCAATGCCTTGGATGATTTAACCACAACTCATAACAACAATAACATACTATGCATATC
The DNA here is from genome assembly GCA_029255685.2 of Silene conica. NCBI lineage: Eukaryota > Viridiplantae > Streptophyta > Magnoliopsida > Caryophyllales > Caryophyllaceae > Silene > Silene conica. The sequence goes on along the minus strand of CM055318.2, from coordinate 46,619,892 downwards.
TGACACTGTACCATCATCAAGGCAAGCAGATATAAAACAGCAAGTACAAAGGTTCAGAGGCGACATCTTAACGCATAACCTAGGTACTAAAACAATCAGCAAGTATAAAGGTTCAGAGGCGACATCTTAACGCATAACCTAAATACCAAGTTCACAATATCAAGCAAGGACTCAGAGACGAAAACTCAACGCATGGACCGGCTATCACTGGACATTAGACTCAGAGGCGAAAACTCAACGCATGGACTAACATTCAATTCACTATCACAAGTAAGGAACTCAGAGGCGAAAACTCAACGCATGTTCCCCTACCACATTACAAGATACTAGACTCAGAGGCGAAAACTCAACGCATGTTCTAGCACCAAACACCTGCACTCCGGGTAAGGTATGACAACCTGACTGCCCCGTCGTGCAGTTGCTCTACTCGTCAGACTCAGAGGCCAGCTCAAGGCATGTCTTGACGCGATCACACATACATGTCTGGACTCAGAGGCGAAAACTCAACGCATGTCCCAGACACGACAAACAGACATGTATGGAACTCAGAGGCGAAAACTCAACGCATGTTCCCATACACGACAAACAACTCACGTATTAAGTTCAGAGGCCAGCTTAAGGCATAACTCAATACGCATCAAAACAATATCATTCAAGTCTATGAACTATTCTATAGTTCTACCTTTAACTTCTAATCAACACTTAATTGACCTAGAGAACTAAGATGAGGGAGAGCCGGTTTCCCTTTCGGTTGCCCGACCGGGGGGTCTCTATCCTCACTATATTCCCGAACCCAATATAATGTTGCCCATCCTCCGGGGACCTCAAATACATATCAAAGGTACACAAAACAAGTTTCAAGTAAAACCGATTAACCGTTTGAAAGTTACACTCGATTTACAAAATCCTCAAAATAGCCTACAGGGGTCCCCAGCCGGTCGGCAGGCAGCCGGTCGGCCGGCTGGTGACCACCTCAGCTTTTCTTCTTTCTTTTCCAAAACGAGACAACACAAAGGCCTCCCAGCCGGTCGGCAGGCAGCCGGTCGGCCGGCTGGGAACCCATTTCCCTTGCCTTCACTAATTTGTAAACCAACCCACATGCACTCCCAGCCGGCTGGCAGGCGGCCGGTCTGCCGGCTGGGCTCCCTTTCTTTCCTAAGTTCGCGCAAAAAGACACAAACACATCATAGGTGACCACCAGCCGGTCGGCAGGCAGCCGGTCGGCCGGCGGGCAGCCAAAAGCCTTTTTCCTGAACTTTACGAAAACACCCAATTGCTCTCCCAGCCGGTCGACCGGCGGCCGGTCGGTCGACCGGCTCAGAGAGCCTGATACGAAAATCCGCAAAATCGCATTCAATTGAAAACTTCAAAATTCGATACGACAACTCAAGCAAGACTACAATAGGTGATTTCCCAACATTATCAACACCATAAACAACTAATCTACCAGCACATAAATCCCATAACAATCCTCAAATGATAAAATCAATGTATCCGTCTGAACTTTGAGAAAAACTGAAAATCACATATGAACACATAACAACATCTTTAGGTATGAATTCTCCACATATTCAACATCCTAAACATGATACTAAGTCCATTAAACAACATACTTTAACAAAAATCAGAATCAACATAAGAAACACAACAAAAGTGCTAATATTCACAAATAGGCCGAGTTTCTCATTATCGTCACCTTTAAGCTTATTCCGGCAAATGATCCTCCTCAACCACGTAAGAGTCCACGTCGGGATCGTCCAAGCCCACGCCTACAACATAGAAAACGGGTTTTTAAGCTCTTAAAACGAAATTAAGGAAAACAGGCCGATTTTTGAAGTCGATAAAATGAAAAACGAAAGTGATGGATGTCTTGGAAATTGAACGAGGATTCCGAAAATGTACTTACTTTCGCGATTCGATGAACGGATGATGAAGAAAGCTTGAAAAGAAGGAAAGGTTTTATGGAGGTTTTGAGGATGAATGTTGTTACAGTGAAATGATTTCTTGGGGAATAAGATGTCGACATATTGTTTATAAAGAGACAAGTGAGTTGTCCTTTCCGAGTAAGTAAAATGGAGCGGGTATTTACACGGATACTTGAGTCGGATATGAAATGAATATTTAAGTCGGGAATATAACTTTGCCAGGTTGTATTCGTCTTAAGGACTTAAGGTTCTTAAGACGGATCTTACCTATTATTTTAACACCTTTCGAAATAAATTATTAAATTATTATTTTATTACTTAAAATAATTTAAAACGCTTAAATTAGATTTTACGAAAATACGGGATGTTACAGTTGTTGTTGTTGTTGTTGTTGTTATTGTCGTTGTTGTTGTTGTCCTTGTTGTTGTTGTTGTTGTTGTAGTTGTTGTTGTTGTCATTGTTATTATTATTGACATTGTTGTGTGGTTGTTGTAGTTGTTGTTTTTGATGTTGTTACGGTAGTTGTTGCCGTTGTAGTAGTAGTTGTTGTTGTTGTACTTGTTATTGTTGTTGTTGTTGTTATTGTCGTTGTTGGTTTTGTTGTTGTTTTTCTTGCTATTGTTGTGGTTGTAGTTTTTGTTGTTGTTGTTGTTGTTGTTGTTGTTGTTGTCGTTGTAATAGTTGTAGTAGTAATAGTAGTAGTAGTAGTTGTTGTTGTTGTTGTTGTTGTTATTGTCGTTGTTGTTGTGGTAATAGTAGTAGTAGTTATAGTTGTTGTTGTTGTAGTTGTAGTAGTAGTGGTTGTTGTTGTTGTTGTTGTTGTGGTAGTTGTTATTGTTGTTGTTGTCGTTTTAGTAGTAGTAGTGGTAGTAGTTGTAGTTGTTGTTATTGTTGTTGTTGTTGTCGTCGTCATTGTTGTGGTTGTTGTTTTCCTTGATGTCATTGTAGTTGTTATTATTGTTGTTGTTATTGTTGTACTTGTTATTGTTGTTCTTGTAGTTGTTGTTGTTGTACTTGTTATTGTTGTTGTAGTTGTTACTATCGTTGTTGATTTTGTTGTTGTTTTTCTTGCTATTGCTGTTGTTGTTGTAGTTGTTGTTGTAGTTGTAGTAGTAGTAATAGTAGTTGTTGTTGTTGTTGTTGTCGTCGTCGTAGTTGTTGTCGTTGTAGTTGTTTTTGTGGTTATTGTTGTTGTTGTTGTTGTTGTTGTTGTGGTTGTTGTTGTTGTTGATGTTGTTGATGTCCTTGTTGTTGTTATTGGGGAGGTTTTTATTGTTGTTTTTTTGGTCATCGTTGTTGTTGTGGTTGTGGTTGTTGTTGTTGTTGTTGATGTCCTTGTTGTTGTTGGGGATGTTGTTATTGTTGTTTTTGTTGTTATTGTTCTTGTTGTTGTTGTTGTCATCTATGTTGTTGTTGTTGTTGTTGTCGTTGTAGTTGTTGTTGTGGTTGTGGTTGTTGTTGTTGTTGTTGTGGTTGTTGTTGTTGTTGTTATTGTTGATGTCCGTGTTGTTGTTGTTGGGGATGTTGTTATTGTTGTTTTCGTTGTTGTCATCGTTGTTGTTGTCGTTGTAGTTATTGTTGTGGTTGTTGTTGTTGTTGATGTTGTTGATATCCTTGTTGTTGTTGTTGTTGGGGATGTTGTTATTGTTGTTTTTGTTGTTTTTGTTGTTGTTGTTGTTGTCATCGTTGTTGTTGTCGTTGTAGTTGTTGTTGTGGTTGTTGTTGTAGTTGTGGTTGTTGTTGTTGTTGTTGTTGTTGTTGTTGTTGATGTCCTTGTTGTTGTTGGGGATGTTGTTATTGTTGTTTTTGTTGTTGTTGTTGTTGTCGTCGTTGTTGTTATCGTTCTAGTTGTTGTGGTTGTTGTTGTGGTGGTGGTGGTGTTGTTGTTGTCGTAGTTGTTGCTGTTGTTGTCGTTGTGGTTGTTGTCGTTGTAGTTGTTTGGTTTTGTTGTTGTTGTAGTTGTTGTTGTTGTGGTTGTTGTGGTTGTTGTCGTTGTTGTTGTTGTTGTGGCAGTTGTTGTTGTTGTTGTTGTTGTTGATGATGTTGTTGTCCTTTTATTGTTGTTGTTGATGTCGTTGTAGTAATAGTAGTAATAGTAGTAGTAATAGTAGTTATAGTTGTTGTTGTTGATGTCGTTGTAGTAATAGTAGTAATAGTAGTAGTAGTTATAGTTGTTGTTGTTGTTGTTGTTGTTGTTGTTGTTGTTGTTGTTGTTGTTGTTGTTGTTCTTGTTGTTGTTATTGTCGTTGTTGTTGTGGTAATAGTAGTAGTAGTTATAGTTGTTGTTGTTGTTGTAGTTGTAGTAGTAGTGGTTGTTGTTGTTGTTGTTGTGGTAGTTGTTATTGTTGTTGTTGTCGTTGTAGTAGTAGTAGTAGTGGTAGTAGTTGTAGTTGTTGTTGTTGTTGTTGTCGTCGTCATTGTTGTGGTTGTTGTTTTCCTTGATGTCATTGTAGTTGTTGTTGTTGTTGTTGTTATTGTTGTACTTGTTATTGTTGTTGTTGTAGTTGTTGTTGTTGTACTTGTTATTGTTGTTGTAATTGTTATTATCGTTGTTGGTTTTGTTGTTGTTTTTCTTGCTATTGTTGTTGTTGTTGTAGTTATTGTTGTAGTTTTAGTAGTAGTAATAGTAGTTGTTGTTGTTGTTGTTGTTGTTGTCGTCGTCGTAGTTGTTGTCGTTGTAGTTGTTTTTGTGGTTATTGTTGTTGTTGTTGTTTTTGTTGTGGTTGTTGTTGTTGTTGATGTTGTTGATGTCCTTGTTGTTGTTATTGGGGAGGTTGTTATTGTTTTTTTTGATGCGGGAGCATTAGCAAGGATTCGAGGTCGTGACCCACGACCCAAAGAAAGGTTTAAAATGTTCGATATGGGTTCGATACGGATTTTCAAGTTAGCTTGGGAAGACGTATTAAAGGAACAAAAGAAACATTCGGGTAGGGATCTTGGGAACCGTGCCCAACGTGTGGGACCACACGGTTAGGGGTCCTAATTTGTTTAGGGTTTGTGTGATTTATTTTATCTTGTTTTTATCTTATTTAATTAATTAAGTTTGTTACTAGTTTGTTACAACAAGGTTGTTAAGGTTGTTACAAGGTAGTTACAAAGTTAGTTATTAGTTTATTAGAGTTTGTTATTAAGTTGTTAGGGTTTGTTAATACAACTTAATCTTTTATTTATTATTTTATCTTTTAGATTAAATAAGGATTATCTTTAATCCATAGGATAGAATTAGGAAAATAAGATAAGTAGTAGTAGTACACGGTTTGGCCGAAGCTATTGGGGACCGTGTAGGAGTTTCTTATTTTCTTTCCTATTTCTATTCTAGTTTGTGACGGATGACCTTACTATAAATAGGCATCCTTAGTTGTTTGTTTTAATCATCATATATATTCAAGTTATAAAAAAACCTTTTGTTAAGTTTTACTTACAAATCTAAAGTATCTGTGTGAGCTTTAAAACCGAAGTATCTGTGTGAGCTTCAAAATAATTGAGAGAATATCTGTGTGAGTTTGATCAATTATCCTATCCATCGACATACATAATTCATTCATCAAATCGTTTCACAAATCTTTCAAGTATTAAGTGTCGTGCCTTATTACGTCATCAACAATCTTTATTCAAGAACGTCAAGAAACACCAAGATCCATCGACAACCGTGACCACCGTTGACCACCGTGTGCCACGTCACCACTACCGTCCGTCCGTCCATCTTTCTTTCATCGTTCTTGGTTACTTTTCGTTCTTTATTCGTTCAAGATTGTATTATTTTATTAGTATTTTTATTCCGCTGCAACATTCGTATTTTTGTTGATTATCTTTATTGATTATCACCCCAAATACGCATCAAATTGGTATCAGAGCTTCGGCTCTTGGTCTAATTTTTATTACACCAGTTCTTGGGAAAGTTTATCAACATGGTAGGATCTCAAGACGGAGAAGAAAAATCATGGGAGGAGAGCAACATGGAATTAAAATCCGAAATCCAAGAGCTCAAATATCTCATAAAGACAATGATGACCAAAGGAGGTCATAAAAAGACGGGAGAGTCCTCATCTAGGGCGAGTGACTCGGCGGAAGAAGCTGAATTTAAGGGCAAGACTTGGGACAAGAACGATGATCATAGAGGTCTCAAACTTGACATCCCTGAATTCAAAGGAGACATGGATCCGGAAGATTTCTTGGAGTGGCTGAGACAAACGGAGAGAGTCTTTGAGTACAAGGAATACGATGACCGGAAGCAGTTTAAAGTTGCTATCTTAAAGCTTACCAAATACGCTTCGCTATAGTATGAGAACCTTGTGAGGCAAAGAAAGAAGCAACACAAAGAAAAGATTAAGTCTTGGGCAAAGTTAAAAAAAACACATGGTAAAGAAGTTTTTGCCAAAGGACTACAATCAAGAAAACTACCTAAAACTCCATTATTTAACCCAAGATAATATGAGTGTCTCAAAATACATTAGGGAATTTGAAAAGATGAGCATTGTATGTGATTTAGATGAGAGGGAGGAGTTAAAGGTTGCTCGTTTTATTCGTGGTTTGGTACCAACCCTAGCTTCAAGGGTTGAAATTCAAAACTATGAAGATTATTATGATGTGTGCAGGATTGCTTTGAAGTTTGAAAGACATGACAAAGCAAGGAAGGTAAATTCGTATAAGGGCACAAGAGTCGGAGAGGGCTCATCATCATACACCACCACTACCACGCCTAAAAAGGAGGAGGCGGCCAAAAAGGCCAAAGGTACGTCCAAGCAAGGTATTCCTGATCCTAGAGGGAGTACAATTAGGAGATGCTATAAGTGTCAAGGCTATGGACACATCGCTACGGATTGCCCTCAAAAGAGAACCTTATCAATTCAAGAACTTCAAGGTATGGTTCCAAACTTTATTGTACCTGAATTAGTAGAGGAGGAGAAAATTGAGGAGGAGAAGGTAGATAGAAAAACCGTGGGAGCCGAGAGTGAGGACGAGGGGGATTGCCTCGTAGTACGTGCTTTACATGTGGAGTCCACGACGGAAGGAGAAGAACAAAGGGATAATGTGTTCCATACTCGTTGTAAGGTTGAGGGGAAAAAGTGCGACTTGATTATTGATAGTGGGTCTTGCACTAATGTTGTTTCAAAAACCTTAGTTTCGGAGTTGGAGTTAAGTATTAGGGCTAGAGAAAAACCGTACAAATTACAATGGTTAGATGGGAACCAAGGAGTGCGGGTTGAGAAACAAGCCTTAATTTCTTTTAACATTGGGCCTTATGAAGATAAACTATGGTGTGACATCGTCCCTATGAACGCATGTCATATATTACTTGGAAGACCTTGGCAATACGATAGGAACGTTATACATGATGGGAGAACAAATGTATATAGCGTTACTAAAGGAGGTACCATCTATGATCTCCAACCTTTATCAAGAATCAAACCTAGGCCACCTAATTCAAAGAAAAGCTTATTTATGGAGTTAGGGGAAGGGACACCGAGCGACGGGAATGAAGAGTCGAGAGCGTGTGGTGTTGAGTTGGTCGAAATTCATGGGGGACATGGAGGTTCTGAGGGGTTGCCAAGTAGGGAGGTACGTGAGAGGCGTGAGGAGCTGAACGCCGTGAACATCACCACGGAGGTCGGAGGCCGCAAATTTGGGCAGGCCGTGAGTGTTGGAGGTCGGGAAGGATGGTTGGTTGCTAACACCAACGAGCACAAGGAGCCTCGAAACATGGGTTTGATAAATCAAGAAAACCGTGTTCTCATCAAATCAAGAGCTAGCATATCCAAGTCTACTCGAGAGTTGCATGATCTTAATTTGAGGTCAAATTCTCAAAACTGAGAGAGTATGATGCGGGAGCATTAGCAAGGATTCGAGGTCGTGACCCACGACCCAAAGAAAGGTTTAAAATGTTCGATATGGGTTCGATACGGATTTTCAAGTTAGCTTGGGAAGACGTATTAAAGGAACAAAAGAAAGATTCGGGTAGGGATCTTGGGAACCGTGCCCAACGTGTGGGACCACACGGTTAGGGGTCCTAATTTGTTTAGGGTTTGTGTGATTTATTTTATCTTGTTTTTATCTTATTTAATTAATTAAGTTTGTTACTAGTTTGTTACAACAAGGTTGTTAAGGTTGTTACAAGGTAGTTACAAAGTTAGTTATTAGTTTATTAGAGTTTGTTATTAAGTTGTTAGGGTTTGTTAATACAACTTAATCTTTTATTTATTATTTTATCTTTTAGATTAAATAAGGATTATCTTTAATCCATCTTTCTTTCATCGTTCTTGGTTACTTTTCGTTCTTTATTCGTTCAAGATTGTATTATTTTATTAGTATTTTTATTCCGCTGCAACATTCGTATTTTTGTGGATTATCTTTATTGATTATCACCCCAAATACGCATCAGTTTTTGTTGTTGTTGTTGTTGTTGTTGTCATCGTTGTTGTTGTGGTTGCTGTTGTTGTTGTTATTGTTGATGTCCTTGTTGTTGTTGGGGATGTTGTTATTGTTGTTGTTGTTGTTGTTGTTGTTGTCATCTATGTTGTTGTTGTTGTTGTTGTCGTTGTAGTTGTTGTTGTGGTTGTTGTTGTTGTTGTTGTGGTTGTTGTTGTTGTTGTTATTGTTGATGTCCGTGTTGTTGTTGTTGGGGATGTTGTTATTGTTGTTTTTGTTGTTTTCGTTGTTGTCATCGTTGTTGTTGTCGTTGTAGTTATTGTTGTGGTTGTTGTTGTTGTTGATGTTGTTGATATCCTTGTTGTTGTTGTTGGGGATGTTGTTATTGTTGTTTTTGTTGTTGTTGTTGTTGTTGTCATCGTTGTTGTTGTCGTTGTAGTTGTTGTTGTGGTTGTTATTGTTGTGGTTGTTGTTGTTGATGTCCTTGTTGTTGTTGGGGATGTTGTTATTGTTGTTTTTGTTGTTGTTGTTGTTGTTGTTGTTGTCGTCGTCGTTGTTGTTATCGTTCTAGTTGTTGTGGTTGTTG